>JBBMOE010000045.1:1190332-1591686 GCA_037975065.1 Chaetodon trifasciatus
TTTGTGTTTTAGCCCAGAAGCTTGTCCGACTGGGCTGACAGCTCTGATGTCTCTTACCTGATGCAGTTATTGGGGTCCTTGTCACAGTCTAGATTACACATGAATCTCTCCCAGTGCAACCAGCCCATTGTGGGTGTCAGTGCCAGTCCATTGTCCAGCGCGTCAGCAGCAGGACAGATGAAAGCGATGAGAGCGAAGACAAACTCCGCTCTGCGCATGTTTCCTTGCTTTTAAACTCGACTCTTACCGCTCAACAAGGACAAATCGCGGCTGTGTTTGCGTTTGGGTCCGTTTCCTCGTGTGAAACACCTTCAGCCCGCCCCCTGGGTGATTGACAGAAATATGGACCAATAGAATCAAAATGCGTCTGTAACTGTCCAATTCTCTTACTACAAGGGAGGCGCCGAGGTTCAGGTGGAAACCTGACAAGTCAGCCGACGAGACGTGACCAGATTATGATCATGATTTGTGATTTTCATTAACAGTGAAACAAGAGCAACAACACAAATTAGACTTAAACACTGTTTACGGAGAAGTATTCACATCCTATGCTTAAGTAGAAGTACTAACGCCACACAGAAAACACTCCACGACTCCTGCAATCAAAAGTACTTATGTAAAAGTATGTATGTATTATCAGCTGAATTCAAACATCAAAAACAAAGTACTCATTATGCAGAAGAATGATCTCTGTTAGTGTTACTACATATGATATTTCTGGATTAATATTACTAAATTAATGTGCATGTTGCATTTTACTGCTGAAGTGGTTTAAGGTTGAGCTAATATTAACTACTTTATATCCTGCTGGGTAGTTTAAACTACAGCAATGCATCATATTCTATAAAATCATCATATGCTCGTAGCATCGCTCTCCTCTGAGAACCACATGTCCCTGAAAAGTCAATTTTTCATGAGCTGGTGGCAGTGTAGCATAACAACATCGAGGCAGACAGCAGGAGCTTCCCAAAGCTTTCAAAATAAGCTTAAATTTTATGTAAATCATTCCAAATGCTTGTCTCTGAGGCCCCCTCGATTAGCTCTTGTAGCTACCTGCATCGGCATCTGTTTTCAGGGCAACTTGCCATCTAACCAGACTAGCAGCCAATCTTCTGCAGTAATTACAAACACTCATTATCATATCATATTTAAAACAATTCTACTTCTATTCAAATCACCCCAGTCAATCACATCTGGATATACATGGTTTTCACTGGACAGTTATGACAAAATTGAAGGAGTGAGCCACCATCTTTTGTCCAAAATAAAGTCGGATTTTCATGCGAGATCCTCAGCTGTAAGTGAAAACCTGCAGACACCCTGGATGTCTTTATCTAGTCTCTTTCCAACAGACAATAAGAATGAAAGAAAAAGGCTCAATTCAGCCCAGAGTTCCCTGAGGAGCCTTGCTAATCAAAAATGCCATACACACCATCAGCAGTAGTGTAGGACTATGTACGTATTGATGCTGCTTCAAGCTGTTTATTTGTTCAGGATCCAACAGGCTAATTTGTCTGACGCAGATGTTAAATGAATCACAGATAGGCTTCTTAATTCAGCGGTAAATGGACACCCTGCTACAGAAACAAATGAATCCTGGATGCTTTTCCTCGTGAAGTTGTCAGAGATCATCTCACACACGCAGAGAGAGGGATGAGTTTCCTATTCAGTCTAATACTTTGCCCTTTTGTTGAAATTTAAGGAGGCGGTTGGAAATGGTTTATTTGTGAATCAAATCAGCTATTTGAGTTTGTGCAGGGGCACAAAAGAGTTGGACCCTTACTGCCTCAGCAGCACATACAGCAGAAAGGCTGAGGATTTTTAGCTCATGTGGGTTTTGAGTGTGGGAAGAAGGCTCAATAGCGCCCCTCTCAAGAGCTTCATTATTTAGCACCACCAAGGTCTTAAGAGCATTGTGACCAAATTTGAGGTGGATGTGGTTTCAACCTGCCAGGAGTAAAAGTACAGAGCATCCTGCTCCTGACAGTCTGTCATAGCAGTGAATGACTCATTGTCCCGATATTGAGAGGAGTCAAAACAAATGAGGCAGCATCCACGAGTTGGCACAACCCCAGATTATGACAATAATCCGCATCCCCACTGCTGGCTGTATGTAAAAAGGGAGCATTAATGAACACAAAACCTGACCTTTCAGCGAAATGTCAAGGGTGTCTATTTGAACCCTAAACATTATCAGAGACTTCACCCAGGGACAGGCCTGATACAAACAATTTGTCACTTGCTATAGTTCATATCAGTGCCAGTGAGCAAAGGCTTCGAGGCTCTAAATGTCAGATTTCAATTTGACTCACCCCCCCCTCTGCTGATGGATGGACCAATCCAGCGCACTTGAATACATAGTTTTCTCTTTGTAAAAATAGGATCTCGCCCACCGTCGTGATAGAGACCCTCGTTGTTTTCTCGCAGCGCTGCATAAAAGAGCGCCGTCCCTCTATCTGTACAGTGGTTAATTGAGATTGTTGACAGATGGGCAACCCGTGCTTTCTGTCTGGCTTATGGCTCCCCAGAGCTTTGGCGCCAATCCATCACGTCCCTTTCTTCGCCACTGTCACGTAATTGAGGAGACTGTCATGGCTGACTTATGTTGGCAACTTTGTTATGAAGTGTGTGGGGATAAAATGAAAGGGAAAGCTGTTATGGTGCCAAGGAGCTCCATTATTGTATTGATCTATAGGGACAGGTGGCAGCATGAGCGGACGTCATCAGAAACTTGCGCGTCTGTAAATGCAGCAACTAACGCTACATGGCTGACATACCCTCAGTGGAAAATCATTTATTGTCTTGTAATTAGCTGCTTAAGTTGCTTATGTGACTGTCGCAGGGGAAGGAGCTACATGTGCTAATGTTGCTACTTTAATTAAGGTCTTGTTGCACTGAGAAACGACTTTTGGCAATAAGCTTACAGCATGACACGTGAATTACTCTCTTAATTGATGATATTCTTCAGTTTAGTTGATTTTTTTTTTACATTTCTGCACTTTTCATGTAATGAGTTGAATTTTAAATTCTCTGATGTGGGGTTTCCATGTTGTTTTTGGGCTCATTCGTTCAGTTTAATCCATTTGAAGTCTGAACTTATGAGTTAAGATACAGTTTACTATAACTGTCTTTACACACATGCATACATTTATTTTTTACATCTGCAAATGTATTTTGACGAGACTTACAATATGGCTTGCGGGTATCTGACGGGTCATATTGTAATTAGGTAACATGCAATTGCAGATTTCATAAATGTCATTAAAGATAATGAAGTATTAGAGGTGTCAAGAATAGATTTTGACTAATCAGAAATCATTTTAAAATATCTGTCTTGATGGGATTCACAAATATAATCAGTTTTTGTTTTTTTCTTTGGAGAGACTATTTTGCAATTGGGTAGTCGAGAGGTGGCAAGGTAAGAGAGTGTGGATGAATGCGTGCAACAAAGGTCTGAGGTTCACATTCACACTGGGGGTGTTACACACTTCACCACTAGAAACCCCCATATAGAATTCTGATGTAATATTTAGTCAAATTTTTAATTTAAGATATCTCTAATTACATTTTCATGAGTAAGAATGAAGCGTTAAGTTGCACGATGATTCAAAACTCAGCTGTAGATATCTTTAATTAGATTCTCAGTGGTTCTTTCTTACCAGTCAAACTGTAATTAGAGAGTCAGAAATGTGGTGCGCATAGCTTCACTGTGAGTACCCTCAGTCTTATCTACGCTACATTAAATCTGCCTGCCCCAGATGTCATGCTGGAAACATTTTTTTTGCAGTATTTGTGTTACTGCCTATTAAAATGCTCACAGCTGGAAAGCATGTAGTGCAATGAGAGACTCCTCAGTTCTTTGTGAACGAGGTAAAATCTGTGCTGACACACTGAAGGGGACCAAAAGTCGAGCTGGATGTTCTGTATTCCAACAGAGTAAGACGGTTTCCACTCGTTATGCTGCTCCGTCTGCCTCCGATGAATTATTTGACATTGCATTTAAAGCACATCGACACACGTAAACAGGCAGGATATTAATTTGCTTTCAAACGTAGAAATTGTCTTCACTTTAGTTCCTGCTTCTCTGCAGCTCCCCTGCAGATGTTTAGACGGTGTACAGCGTCTTTTTTTTATCAATAAACCTTCATAATAAATTATTCACCAAATGCATTATTCACCACCTTATAGCTAAGGGGTTTAATCAAAAAAAGCACCCCTGTTGCTCCTGTTTGTTCTTTTCAAATGTATTTACTATTTAAGCCAAGTGAGAATAAAAAGAAGCTCATATCTTCTGTCCTCAAGCCTGCATCAAACATTTGTCACATTCCTGTCCTGGAAATGCCTAATTATGATTTTTACTCTCTTGCCAATGTGAGGATGGTGTTCAATAATAGTCTTCTTGTGATTACATCTGAAATATTATTACTAATGATCTCAGGAGCAGCTACCCCAGCAGAGAGAGTACGGAGCCTCAGCAGAGGGTACTACAGAATATATTTTGAGGAAATCAATTTTAATAGTGTAATCAATACATGAGTCAGTTTGTAGTCTTTAAAAAGTCAGGGAGTACACAAAGACTGACCTTCACTCTGGCTTCTGCTACAAAAGCAGCTTGGACCTGCCAGGACTAATCCCGCCTTGGAGGACACCTGATGGTGCACGCTCTCTCCAACAATTAGACCGAACTGTGCATTGTGTGCTATAGCTGTAAACAAAGTGCAGTGGAAAATCAATAACGGGCAAAAAGAGGCAGAAACATGTCTGATAGAACCAATGATGTCTTCAGCTCAGTATGCAGGACATTTCCTGAAGGATATGTTGAGGCTTTGTCTTTTTTGGTGTTATTTGTCATGATTATTAGTTAAAGCATGATGGATATTTCAGATACAGATTATATATTTTGCTAAAAGTCTCATATAAAAGGCTGCTTTAAGTCTTCACTTCAGCTAATGCAGCAGATTAATGTGAACCGGCTGATTACCGAGTCAATTTTTCCAATATTGCATTAAAAGAAAAATATATATATTGAGCAGTGATTGATTTTGGCGACATGGCTCATGGTCCACAGTTTTGGTCCAGACAGAAACACCTTAGTCTGTCTTGGTACAGACATTCATTGTGCTAAGATGATGTATCTTAATGACTTTAACGATCCCCTGACGTTTCCCTGTAGTGCCACCATGAGGCTGACAGCTGTGGCTTTGTCTGAAATGTCTTGACCACTGTTGGATGGATTGTCATGAAATTTGCTGCATCATGTCTCAGTCAGGATGAACTGTAAGAACTTTGATGATCCCTTCACTTTTCATCTACTGCCATCATCAGGTCAAAATTTAATTAGCGCAACACTTTGATTTATGACCAAATAGCTGCAAAGCTAATGACATTCCCATCGGGCTCTGCTATACTTTGTGTTTATTGCTAATTAGCAAATGTTAGCATATTAACAAGCTAAACTAGAGCTGTGTCCCAAATCCATGATACATGCTAATTTATGTCTTTTGTGCATTGCATTGTGGGAGAATAGTGTCCATCGATGGCCCACTCAAATTTCTGTATTTTGTCACTTTTCCAGTGTGATCACATTACATACAAAAAACCTGCTTCGAAGGAGCGTGTGGCATGGGTTTGGATGGTTATATCACCAGCAAAACTTCAACATGGTAGTCATTTGATTCAAGAAATTGCCACCAAGTACACCAAATTACACTTAAAACACAGTCATCATATCAAAGGCTGTTCCTGAGAAGAGCTGAGAGCTGAGAGCAGGTTTTAAGCCCTCCATCACTGCCACTCATTGTGCTTTACTTCCACAGTTTTGTTGCCTAAGTTCCAGACACGGTGACCTTTGTTTGGGTGTTTTCACGATTACAGAGCCAATGATATCTGCAGGTTATTTATGATTACAAGTCTTTTTTTTTTGCAGAGAGTGGAACAGCAGCTGGGTATGACACAAAAGGCCTCTTGCCGTACATAAAGTGAGGATGAAGTCAAGCTTTTTACAACTTCAGACTCATCTTTCATGGTTCACATGTTGCATCTGTGTAATGGATGTAGGTCTGACCTTTTCACAAAGACATAAACTGTGACGCCAAAAAATCCCCCCCCCCCCCGGAGCTTTGAGAAGCCAGATCACCAAATCTTGAAAGCGTACACTTGTACACTGGACGAATAGGATTTAGATGTAACCTGAAACTGAACACGTTCAACTTTTAATGTGCTCCATTTTGTAGCTGAGCACTTCCTACTGATTCTGACAGAGTAGAATCAATTTTGCCTTTTTTTGCGGCTCTACTTTCTGTTTAATTTTTCATTTGAGGTTGAAAAATTCAGCTTGTGCTTTCTCTGAGACACTGCCTCTGTATTACCTGAAGAAATTATTCTGTATAGGAGTTCAATATGTCTCAGGTTACCACGAACCTGCAAATTGATTTCTTCGAGTGGGTTTACAGCCTGGAGCACATTTTTTTTTTATTCTCTTTGCTCTGAGAGGAAAAACAAATAATTTCACACACACCATTCTGGCCTCTATGTTATCACATGAAATGTATTGTTATGCTCTGTTTGGTGATGGAAATGAGCAACAGCCTACGGGGAGCAGGTTATCAAGCCATATTATTCCACCTGGTCATGCAGAAGGCAGCAGAACCAAGGAAAAGGTTTCTTAAAAGGCAGCAAGGTTGTATTTCCCCCCTTAACATGATCCTTTATGACAGCGAAAGACCATATGTGACCTTGATGCACAGAAATACAGATGTGAGCATGAACGTATGGGCTCTGTGAATTTCTAAATAGCCTTCACAAGAAAACATGGTCAGTGGGATGCAGGATTCTATGAACAGCATCTCCATGGTAACAAGGCAAGATCACTATCAGATCCCATGATTGCAGTTCCACGTCTCATGCTCCAACCCCCCAATTGTTTACAGACCTGTGAAATCTCGAACATGCTAAAATGGAGGCTTCAGCTCATTACCTCTGTTACACTTGACTGGTAAGCTTTTCGACACTTGAATCAAACGGCAAACGCATAATTGGATTCAAATGGGATTTTAACCTATTAGAATAATTTTCTGTGTGCTGGAAGATGCTAAAATTTTAATGCTTAGTTCTTTTCATATTAAATGCTAATGAGGAATTGGTAGGTCAAAGCAAAGCCTATTCACAGCTCTTTAATTGTCTGACACGGAGATTAAAGGTTGTGACTGCTATTACTCTCAGCAAAATGTTTTTTTGTTTTTTCTTTAATGTGCATATGTGAGTTTTTTTTAAAAAAGTTTAAAAAGAACTATTCCCACCTGGTTTGGAAGATTAGAAGCGCGGGGCATCCTAATTCATCTAACGTGATTAAATTATTTAAAACAGACAACAAAAACAGACATGCCGAGACATTCTTTGAGCTCGAATAACCCCGGCCTGCTTTGTTTCTCTCCACTTGAGCTGCAGCATCAAAAAACAACATTTTAGAGCAGTCTACCTCTTTTCTCTGGTGAAACAGAGGAAAGCGTAAAAAGTCGATATTCCCACGAGCTGTCTGCTTTTAGTGAGTTTGTCCAGTCAGAGGCACATTTTATTGTCATGACAGGAAGCTATTTAAAACCTCAAATGCAGGTTTTTATCAGGAAGTCCACATTAACCAATAATGTTACTTTGAATTAAGACCAACAAACTGAAAACTGACCTTTCAGGACTTAACGTGATACATATAAGACGATTGCCGTTTTTCCAACAGCTTTTGAAAAAATACTTTTCAGACTCGCTCTGTTGGGAAAGTTTCCCTGAGATACCGTTAATCCACAGAGAAGGGAGTCCCCGTGCCTGAAGACTTTTCTCTGGTAAAAGTGAAACATGAAATAACAGCATTAACGCAGAATGTAAATCCCACATTTGTGTAGCTTGTCTATCAGTCACATAACTACTCGTACCCTGTCAGGCTCTTGAAGCAGGCAGAGTTATTTTCTGTGACTGTTAGCGTTTCTTTTCGTCTGTCTGAGCTCCTCATCATCTGTGATTCTTGGCGGCTTGACAAATGATTCAGTCCTCGGTCTGTTTCTGCAGTAATGACGTCGGGAAACGCTTGAGATTTTGTTTACACTCATCATTAATTTATTTCCTTCATGGCAGCAAATCACACTACGTGAGCCCTCAGAAACACCTTTTCCTGCTGACTGACAGTCTCACTATTGGTAGCCCTGCACCATTCAAAAAGAATATCTGATATTGTGAACATGTAATTGTCTAGTCCTTAAATATACAATAAGACGAACCCCACTTTTTAAAATGTACTTTGCAGACATAAATATTGCCTTATATTTGGGGCAATATGACATATTTTACCTTGTAATGTTTGCTGAGTCTTTACACATCCAGCCGAAATGGAGCAACATGACCGTTCATTTTGTTTCTGGCCACCTGATGAATGTCAGTCCAGTATTGGCTATAACTCACTGCTAAATGCTCCACTACATTCACCAGCTAGTCTCCTACTCTGCCTGTCTGCCCTTTGGTGCTGTGTGAGAGCAGTGAGATGAAAACAGAACAGTAAAGCTGTGGGCTGTAAAACCAAAACAAAGAGCTGAAAGATGCTGCGGCGCTTCATAGAGGAAATGCAAAGCCAGGTGAGGAAATCTTGGTGACATTGTGGAAAAGCTTTTAGCGCTCACAGCAGGGTTGAACGTTTGACAAATGGCCTTGGGTAAAGACATTTTATGACATTCTACTGTACATTTAATATCTATATATCACAAGCAATGTCAGGGAGTGGAGAAATGCATGTTTGTGCAGCAGTTTTTATGCCCGCGCAGCTCCAGTGACACATTGGATGAGATGTGTGTTGTCGGGGGTAACTGGATGGGACAGACCATTACTCAGCAGGAAGTGGACAGTAAATAAAAGGGTGTGGCTGCACCTGCTGAGCATTCCCTGCTGAGTCTCGTCTTTCACATTTCTACTCCACCCTGAGTGGCGTGATGCAGAGCTCCACACAGACCTAACAAAGAAAGATGTGATGTTTACCGTTGCTCCTGCAGAGACTGCTCATAGCGATGACGACGGGAGCTTTAGAGCAGACAGGGAGGGAAGAAAAGGTGAGGGATGTGAGAGTGGAGCCCACAAGCTCACCTCAGCCGTGTTGATCCTGGTGCGTCTCCTTCAATCACCAAAGTCCCTTCGCTCCAGCGCAAGCATATGCAGTGTACATCACACGCGCTCACATTATGCACTTGTACACACGCACCTTCATGCTTCAGCCCCTGTAGACTGGATGTCTCCCCTCCAACACCGTCCCGTCCCCACATCTCACAGAATTATTCACTCTTGGCTTCTCAGCAGGCCTTTTGTTTCCAAGGCAACAAGACTTAGTGGATGTGTTGAGTTTGCTGGAGTCTAGACAATCAGCATTTTTAAGGTGAGGGGGAGAAAGTTGGGCAGGAACAGAAACATTTTACCGTTTCCAAGATGCTGAACAAGTTGGCATGTGGCTTTTGTCGTCCTTGAGGAAATTAATGATTCCTATTGATTGTGATTAACGCAGCACAGTATTGATAGTTATGCATTTCAACACTTGTTCTCTCATCACAGATAGAGAGCACTCTAAAAAGAAATTTGCATGTGCATGCTTTTTTCAACATGGTGGGAGTACTCCTTGGGACTGATTATTTAACTCCCTGATGTGACACTGACATGCCATCAGCATAAACAGCGATTAGACGCAGCTCAATCAACAAAAAACAATTGTGGGAAAATTCTATCCCACAAGTTATTCTATCTCAAAAAATGCTGGACTGTGCTCAGGAACTATGACTAGTCTGTCCTATGCAATTCACCCTGTCATTGTGAGGAGAAAAACATTAACATAAGACCCTATAACCAGTGACAGCGCTGCCCAGCACTGAGGAACAGTCTTGTGGATTTCTCCCGTCAGCTGGGTAATTTCTGCACACAAGGGTACCAGCATGAGCGCCACCAGAAAGACTGTCAGCCTCACCTGTCTCACCCAGATCAGAATCTGAAATACTGAAGGGAAAGTAAAACAGCTTTCTTGGCTGTGGCACATTTTGGTAATGTATGAGTTATGAACAGGAAACCACAGCAACAAATGAAACATGATGTTGGTCCCCGTGTTCTTCATGAAGCCTCGCAGTTGTTCAGACTGGCATTTTGCAGTCACATGTTCCATACTTCTGCCATACTTGGCTGTTGATGCTTTCTCTGTGCACTACTGCATGTTTGCTTTGTGAGAAAAGAAACAGATTAAGTAGATTAAGTGGCCAAGTTGAGCGGATGGATGGTGTGTTTGCTTTTCTTATTCAATTCTTGAGTAAATGTAGCATCTTCTATAGTTGGAGTCCAAGCTTAGCACTCCAAGCTAGACAACAACAGTGCCAGTGTGTCAGCAGGAGCCCTCAGTGCCTATAGCCCCACCCAGGTAAATAATCACCAGCTGCCGCTGATCCACAGTCTGTGACAAGCCACAAAATTTAACCATTTACTCCAACACTACATGATAAATGGTTAAAATTGTGATGTGAGTGTCCAATAACACCGCTGTCACTTAAAGCAGACTGGCATTGCCTCTTAGTCTTGAAGGCCACACACACATCAGTCAACCTGTCTGGAAGATGTTTGTGATCACTGACAGATGAGAGAGGCTATTCTCCCCAGTAGCATTGTGTACCGCCAGAACCAAGATTCCCTCCAGAAGTTCAGGTCCCTGCTGGCCAGAGCAAGGTCTGTCACTCGGTGCTTATACTCTTATACATCTGAAGTGTATATTCGTTGCTTTGGTACACTTTTCCCTCTGAACTGCCTCCTCAACAGCTGATAAACTATTTCAATCAGGAGAGACAAGTGAATAAAGATAACTGTTTATTATGGCAGATGATATGTGATAATTAAGTCATATCAGAAAGTCTTTGGCACTTCGGCTCTGCAGTGAGATTATGGTGATCGAGGGGCGTCTGCACTGAGCAGATGCAAGATAAATCCCCTCAAGGAGTCCAGACACTGGTGGTGGTAGTGGTGGTGGCGGCGGCTGATGACTCTACAGAGACTGGGCAGTGACGGGGAGGTGGAGGGGTGCACATAACAGCAGCATGAGTGTACTAAGGCAGGGAGAGAGAATCAAATTTAAAAAGACAGCAACAAGATGATAGGCTAACAATGAAGGTGTGCCGCTATGCTGATTGGATAGATGTGGCCAGCTGATGAGAGCAGCTGATATCTCAGCGGCAATGACAGCAAGGAAATTATGGGTAAATGCAGGATGGTATGAGAAATAAACTACACACCTAAACATGCAACATTAAAGTCTTCCTAACTGAACTTTTGCTAGAGCTTCGTTTGACTATAGCAGTGAACTTATCACCCACATGCAACATTTCAGTAACTTCCTGCACATACAATAAGTAAACAAAACAGTCTTGAATTGCGGTGCATTCAGTGGCTGTGGGAGGTGAGGCCGGAGGTGGAGGCACATGCAGAAAAAAAGGGAGGTCATCATCCTTTAGCAGCCTCAGCAGGAAGAGGAAAGCCCAGCAGTGGGGGATCAGATATTAGTGTGAGGGAATTTTCTATCACAGGCCTTCTGTACAGATAGGTGCGCAAATGTCTCAGGGTTGGACAACACAGAGGCCTCAGACAGAGACACATTAACATAATATTTAGAGGCCATTCTAGCAGACAGCAGATAGGATTTCTCTCCCCCTGTTCTTACTACAGAGGTAGCCATGGTCTTATAGATAAACTGTAGAGACTGACACCGGACCAATTCAAAGAGGAATGCTTGAGGTGACATTTTAAAGGAATTAGGTCAAAAGTGTCCTCAGTTAGAGGGTTGGAAGTCAGGGCATACATAGGTATGGTGGGAGCTATTGTTTGGTTTTGAATATCCAATAGAGTACCAGAAAATATAGAAGGTGGGTACAGAATATCCATAATAGGGAGTAGAGAGGAAAACATGTGACATTGTGGGTATTAATACACCCCATTAGAAGGGACATCTTCAGAATTTGGTGTGGCACTACCCTGGTTCACTTGTGGACATTGTGTTGCTCATCAACTTCTCCTTGATGCATCAAGCCTGCAATAAATACCTCTGCATAACACATCTGAATTCTCCCTCCTTCAGCTCACAAGAATTTCCACCACAATTAGGACAGCAGGGCTGAACATGGGAGACCCACCACTGGACTCACAGTAGTCACATCGCAACAGGGGATCAGGAAAGCACCGAAAACGCCTCCGGTATTGCTGTCACCTCACCACGGACAAGAGCCAGAGGCATGTGATGCACAGCCCGGGGGGTTTGAGCTAAGATGCCATCCTTGGTGGTGTTCATTGCAGAGTGCTTAAGAAAAGTCAGTGAGGGATGCTGAGGTCCTGGCCTTTACATGCAACTTTCAGCACTCAGGCCCTGAAGGACAAAGTTTGCATAAATGAAAACTTCAACACAGCAACAACAACAACATCAGTGTTGTAGCTGGCAGTTGCTGGAGAATTCACACCTCCCCTTTCAGAAAAAGCATCCACATCTCAAGCACCTAAAGACCAAACTATTGAAACAATTCAGCCCCTTTCATAAATTTCAGAAATAAATCAAACCTCTTACAAAGAATGAGGACGGCACAGAGAAAGAGAGAGAAAGCCTTTGATAAATTGTTAATATCAGGTCAAACTGCTAAGACATCACCTCTCAAACTAATTTCCCCTTTGAAGAATCTCTCATCATGTCTGAATTTTAGGGCTTTGAAAAGCATCACGTCTTAGTAGGTGCTGCATTTGTGTAAAAGCCGGCTTCCTTGTCTGGTTATCTGGATTTTTATTTCCTAAATTATATCTTAAAATATGATCTCCACCATTCACTTATATCCACTTATATCCTTTCTATATAAACTGCATGCATAACAGGGAAACTCAACTGGACCTTTTACCCAGAGGTCTTTGAATACACATCAATGACAATTTTGAGAGCTTATATTTTAAAACTGGTGCACAATTAATCAAGTTTAACTAGTATGCAGCATATGGTTATTTAATTTTGAGTGAAATCTGAATTTATGAAATTCTATAAATTATGCATATTAGATGTAAGAGGTCAAACTCTTTGCGTGCATACTAATTTAGAGCAAAAAGGAGATAGAATTAGCAGACTGACAGGGTCCTGCAGGCATAGCCTTTCTTTTGACCTGCCAGCGAAAACAAGCAAGATGAAGATGGAAAGGCTAACCTTAAGAGACATCACAAGCATTCATTATCATGCTGTCTTTGGCATTCTCTGGGACACGTGATATTTAACAAAGGGACTTTTCTTTGCCCCACTTTTAATTAGCACAGAAGTAGATGACCTTTTTGAATTGTCACCGCCTGTGTCACCTTCAGAGAAGACATTTAATCTCTTTATTGGCATTACAGCTATTATGTGTTCAGTTTGCAGCATTTAAATGAATCTCTATATGTGAATCTATAGATAATAGGACCAGCTTGGACTTCAGAATAATAGAGATTTACTTCAGTGTCCACTGCTGATGGGTTGTCCACTTTTATCATCATACGTTTTGCATGTGTCCACTTCAAGCAGTGCAGTGCATGCTGTCATGTGTTTTAGGCAAACTGCTCACAGCTTTAATAATATAAGAAGCTCTGTAGCCACACATCTATTTTGGGCAATTTTTCACACATATGGGCAGATATACTGATACTGAAAGATATTGCTAGTTTATCTGCTTGTGAAACTGTAGCTTCTGGGACCCTTGGGGGCATCCATCTGCCCTGTTGAAAATCCCTGCATGATCTGCACTGTGCTTGCTGTGTAGGTGCATGCTGTTCATCCAAGCTCAGACTTTTTGCTCTACCAAGCAAAGAGAAAGAAACTAGGACCTAATATACAACCAAAACTGTGATTCACTGAGAAGAGAGCTGAGCGAGGGGTGGTTAGGGATGGCCTCTACCAAACAGCATGTTGGCTTACCTTAATGGTTCCTGGTGTAGCTCATTCACTGGAGACTGTTTTGTAATCGATAAGCAGCGCTGCTTTTCCTAAAGACGTGCTAGTATGTTGCTACCTTGTGGATGATACACCTGCCCTACCTGGCCTGAAGTGATCACGAACCAGAAGGACCAACAACGCAGAGTCTGAGTAGCTTATGTAGCCTGAACACAACCTGCAGAGGAAACTATACTTGTAAACATCAACAAAAAGCTTCAAAATGGCGCTCTACAGACGATGTAGGAGGAGGCAGTGGTCTCCAAAGACTCCAACTATATTCACAAAATAACCAAGGAGGATAAGAGGTGTACCTACAGATATATGAGAAGAGGGCTACCTAAGAAAGTTTGCCATCTGGCAGAAGAGCTGAACTCTGATCTGCCGTTGTTCTGAGAAACCATACCAAGATCTACCACCTGATAAGGCCATTGAAAAGGACGCACTGGACGTAGGCAGCAAAAGGACTCGAGCATGAGCACCATTAGGTTGTGTTGTTTAATTGTTCTACTGAGTGTAAGTCAGCAACGTGACAAATGCTTCAGAGAGTTTCTCTGTGTGTTGTCAGATATGGAGTAGTCTGGATGCAACTGAGTCACAATGCAGTGTGTATAAGCAGTGAAAAGTGATGCAGACACAACTAAATGCAGCCTTTTGAAATGTATGGGAGCCAGTTTGAGGTGATTTTAGGAACAAAAGTGTGCCGGTGCTGCAGCCTTTTGGCTACTGCTTCCTAAAATCCTGATGCACTACTGAGGGAGTGAACTCGGCACAGAGATAAGGGTGTTTTTGAGTCAAAGAACTGTGAGTTGCATCAGCCAAGCTCCTAAGATCCTCCACAGCCGCAGGAGAAGGAGGCCTGGAAGAGGAGGTTTTCTTTTCCCGGCATCTTATGATAAATATTTTCGTTTAGTAACAGAAATGGGCAACATGACCGTTAAACATAATCCCCAAAACTAATTGAAAAGAGGCATCAAACCGGCATTTCTGTGCATGCTTGATGTGCTTATGCCTGTCTGCAAAAAAACACAATCAAAGCACCAAAGTGTCCAGTCTTGGACTGACTGCAAGTCACAGGGGTAAAAGAGATGAAAGTAATGGTCAGTCTTTGAGAGCAGTAAACATGTTTGTCTCTTTATTTTCTCTCTTCGGTGAGAAGCCAAGGAGACACTTAGCTGTCTCAACCACACACAAGCGCGTGTGTGCACATACATGCACCGTTTCCCAGGGAAATGATTATTTTCCCTCTTGGCTCACCTCTCCCAGCCAACTTCCAGCACTGAATCAGTGTCAGAGCAGCAGAAAAAAGGCTGCAAGCTGTCTCCCTCCTTTGCTCTCTTGGGCATCAACCGTAGTGTGAGTCGTGTCTGATGGACAGGGCAGAAAAGGAGGTAGAGAAAATCCTCTGTTTACTTAAATAGCAGCAAGAGCAGAGGAGCAGAGGCCTGCGAGCAGGGTGGATGAAGGATGGAAGCGGAGTCGAGGAAGTCGGCAAGGCAACAGACATGCCCATCCGCAACAGACACACACTATCTCCTTTTCCACGTGTCAGTCCTTCGGCTCACGGCTACGAACCTGCAGACCGCTATCACAGCAGTCAGTGTGGACAAAGGGGAGACATGCTACGAAGTGCAGGGAAAAGAAGGCTCAGGGAGGAGAAATAATATTGAAGGTGCTTTTTACAAGTGGTGGAAGAACAATTCAGACTCTTTTTATCTAAATAAAATATCACAGAGTAAAAACACTCCTTTACAAGTCACAGAGCTGCATTTAAAATGCATATGTTAAAGTACAGGAGTACTATGTTGCAGCTCAATGTATTAAAGGTGCAGTGTGTAGGATTTTGCAGCATCTAGTTGTCGTAGCAAACAACTGAACACCCCTGGCCTTGCCCTCTCCTTTGGTGGCCAGAGCAAAAGGTGATCTCTAGAGCCAGCGTTTGGTTTGTCCCCTCTGGCACACTGTAGAAACACAGCTGGCCGGCTCCCTCTAAAGATATAAAGGGCTCATTCTGAGGTAACGAAAACACAACTGTTTTTACTTTCAGGTGACAATACACGAATGAAAACATAACTATGAATATTATATTGCGTTCCTGCCTTTAGATACCCCTAAACTCCACACACTGGTCTTTTTAAGTATCAAAAGTACTTGTGCTGGAGCATCAATGTGGAAGCTACAGCTTAAATAGCTGCTTTTAACTCCAGTCCAACTGAATTTTTTAGCCTGATTGGTATTTGGGAGGGCGCGTGCCTCGCAGCAAGAAGGTCGCCGGTTCGGTCCCCGGGTCGGGTGTGAAGTTTGCATGTTCTTCCTGTGCATGCGTGGGTTCTCTCCGGGCACTCTGGCTTCCTCCCACAGACCAAAAACATGCTCATTAGGTTAATTGGTGACTCTAAATTGTACTTAGGTATGAGTGTGAGCGTGAATGGTTGTATGTCTGTATATGTTGCCCTGCAATTGACTGGTGACTGGTTCAGGGTGTACCCTGCCTTTCGCCTTTCGATAGGCTCCAGCCTAGACGATGGATGGATGGTATTTGGGAGTATAAAACATCCCATATTGATATATCATAACAGCATTTTACAGTGTAGAAACCTCTCCGTGCCCTCTGGTGGACCAAGCACACGCACTTACTTCCTTTTCACCACAGCTTTAATACATAGTGTCAGTATGTGTTGATCTCTGGACTTTTAAAACCGTATCCTTCATTTGTTAAAATTTAATTCCTGCATTTATCTCCGAAAACATCTCCTAAAACTGCTGCTGTATGCTGTTGTACTTAAACTCAATCCAATAGATATTTTCTGCCTTGTACAGATGACGTAAATCCACTGTGGCTCTGAAAGGAAGCCCTTACAAATTTTATGCCATCTTATATGAAGAATTGCTGTCATATCTAATTAAATTTTCAAGCTTCAGTTCTCCCCGAGAAATTGTGAATATCTCATAAATCGAGGGAGTTTTGAAAAGGCGTTTGACATAATTCTGACAGGTAAGTATTCTCTCTACAGAGGGATTGGGAAGGGACTAATTCCTTGTTTCTCCTGTTTGCACACAAAAGAAATTCAGTGCGCATGTATGTCTATAACCATTATCCACGTAAACCCTCGAGCTGCAGTCCTCCCAGCTGTAGGGCTTCTCTCAGATGTTGGAATTACAGAAATGTAGAAGCGCAGCGAGGGATTAGTGGAAATGAATCCACATAGGATTTTCTGTACGAGTCTACACAAGGACGAGTTTCTCAGTGCTGCTTCAAATGTAGCTTTTCCCTGCTGTGCTCGTGTCATTTGAAGATGCACGTTTTCTGTTTTCATCATTCAAATGAGACGAGAAAAGAAAACAAAAAATCCACGAAGGTTCTCCGACTTCTAGATATGACTGAAGTTAGACAAAGGTTAGAAACTGAACAGCATGGGTGACCTTCTTTGAGTGATGACCCATGGTGCATCAACTGTCTTGACTCATGCGAAGAGGGTGGACAGAGAGTGACCTGTCAACTCCTCTCAGCGTCATATTTCCATACATTCGTCCTTACATTGGCTGCCTGGATGATGCTAAAAGGTTGTCTGTTAGAGGTGTAGATGCAAGAACAGCACAAATGTTTGCTGATGGCTTTTGCATTTCTCACCACCTTTCTCAACACACTGCAGTTGACTTCAGGAATATGGTTACAACACTGTTTCCTCATTAAGTCAAACCGCAATCCATTTCTGAAGGTTTTGAGCCATCAGTGTTGGGATTGGTGGTCCAAACAGATGAGAACAAGGACACAGGAAATGGCTGTTCCTCACTTCAAAATATTTTTAACAAAACTGTTGGCCACACGTGGCATGAAGTGTTATTTAGTCATAAGTCGTCCAGCGGCGGCGGCAGCAGCAGCAGCAGCAGCAGCAGCAGCAGCAGCAGCAGCAGCAGCAGCAGCAGCAACTAATTAGTTAATCAAGCTTTAAGTGTATAAATGGGATGCATTGCTTTTTTTTGTCAGTTTTAATGGCAAACTATGGTGTTATCCTGTTTGTAAGCAAGGCACTGTGTCTTCAGGTGCAGTCACATTATAATTCTCTCTATGCTCTGCCACTTTGTCTCACATTCAGCCGTTTGACTTTGATTTTTTGTGGACTTGTGGGTCAGAATTCACTGCCTTTAACTTTTCGCTGCACATTAGCTCTCGGCCATTAGAAATAATTGTACACAGTGTTTAGAAATGGAGTCATACTCCGGCGATGTGCCATTTTAGACAAGTCTACAAACTCCAGCATCGCTGTCATACACTGTTTACACTTTGTCATCGCTCTGCTCAATATTTATAACCTGCAGAACCGTGACATTACATCTTTTTCGAGGCTGAGTGTGCAGCAGTTTCATTGAACATCAGTCTAATGTGTACCTTAAGCTGGAACCATATGTTTAAATGCAAATGTTGGCACTGCCATGTGAAAAATGACAAAGAATTCTAAAACATGGCACCAATATAAATAATCACGAGGTTTCTGGGTGAAACATTCACTTTTGAATACACATAAACTGGGATTAGACTAATATACTACCAAGATGAGCTATTAAGTTACTGACCTGAAGACTTTGTGATCAATACTGCATGTGCACAGCAATTTATGTAATTCTGTTTATCTTGCCTTGAGGTTTCAGGCGCTCTCTGTATAAGCTTCTACCTTCCTACCTCTCCTGCGCAATCTCGTGTTTACTTTGGATTTTGATTTAGAGTTTAATGTCCCAGAGGGAGATTTGTTTTCACAGCCAGGTCAACACAGAGGCACACGAACACAACAGCAGACAATACATCCACAGATACATGCCAGCACACATCAGAGGCAGTTTGTGCACTATTGCAATGGGAGGGCGACGAAAGTCCTCCTGAAGCGACCTCTCCTCTGTTTTATGGTCCTGTATCTCCGTTCTGATGGCAGTAATGTGAAGTGATGATTGAGGGGTGATCAGAGTCATTTGCTAGTGTGAGCGCACGGCGTGTGATGGCTCTGTTGTTCATATCTGAGAGTTTGAGTGTGGGATGGCCAATGATTTTAAAGGCTGCGTGTGATGCTCATGTGTTTTTGTTTTATTGTCTACAGCCCAAGGTATTTAAAGTTGTTGTTGATCAAATGCCATGTGGATGTTTCCCAGTTTGAGACTGGCAGGGATTCATATATTTATCATTATATGCAGGTAAAATTGTGTTTATATTGGTGTCATTTGGTACATATAATTTTTTTTAGTATTGTATTTTTAATGTGCAAACGAATCAATACATTCCCTTATTATGCTGTAAATCCTACTGGAAACCACACCGCCACAACCAGACTATTGCATGTGTGTCTATCATTATAGAATAAGATCATTTAGCACTGGGTAGACAGGATTGAACCTTTACACCTCCCATGCAGTAGAAAGGGGCGTCTTTAGACTGCAAGGATATCCGTTTCCACGTGCTGGGTGACATTCACAAGGTTTGCATCCATAATGCTGTGTGGAGCAAGCAGTTTCCTCTGTTTACACTCATATATTTAAAGGTGACATGTGTAGCATCGTCTCATTAATACATCACTGCCAGAAGAAACCAATATTTTGCCCTCGGCTGCTATTCCTTCATCTAGCAGCACAGTTTCCAAGTGATGCAGGGATATTTCTAATGTTTTGTACTACAGATTTTATTTTCCACCATTTAATTTCTGATACTTTGACAGTTGTACCTATTGTTAATGATTCTGGACAGTCTTATAAATGCCCTAAAGAAGAGCCAACCGCCGAAAGGTAACAGCTCATGCAATGCAGCGTTGATTGATGTTGTAAAACTTCATTAAGTGTGAAAATCGTCACATAGGAGTATTATTTTTGTGTCTACGTATGTGTTTCTGTTTTTATGTGCATGAAAGGGTATGAAGCTGGTGCTCTAAGGGACAGCAGTATTGATTGCAGGTCTCAGGCCGCTCTCTCAAAGCTCACACATCAGTTTTAGCTCTGGCACCATTGACATTCAGCTGAAATGAGGAGGGGGAAAGCATGTTGATTACCCCCAAGGGAGACAGCAAGGGCATGCCTTGGACATGATGACCAGCCGCTACATTACATGAGCATTACTTTCTCTCCTGCTCATTGTATGTTCATTTGTACACAATCTGGTGACTCTGTCATTCACTAACAAAGCATTTCTCAAGATGAGGTCTTTAGTTAAGGAGCTGCACGTAACATGAGAGGCGTTTAAAGCCTGTGGGACAAATATAGTCATTTAGGTCCATCCTTCCAGTGGAGGATTACTTCATAGACAGTTTGATAGCTGTGGTTGTCTTTTTTTTTTTTGGATACTTGTGGCAGGAGACAGGTTGAGGGTTGTGGGGGTGGGTTTGTTAAAAGTCATCACACTTTTGCGATTTTGTGCGTCATCAAAGTTAGCGTGTGAATGCAGTTGGCTGAGTAAAAGATCTGCCGTTATTGGGCTCCATCAGTCTCCCTGTGTCCTTGAAATAATAGACATTCTGAAGGGACATGCTGTTTTCTGGAAGAGGCGACAGAGCGTAATGTGCCAGAAATTGTGGGCCTATTTTTCATGCGTCAGTCAGGGTTTGTGGATTTAGAAAAGCTCCTTATATTGCCACAAACGTGCTGTTTTTGTCATCAGGACTGAAACAATAGCATCACTGAGTGAGAGTGATAGAGAGCAGCTGCTATGGCCATGTTATTACTGATGATGGTGATTGCTTCCAATTTAAATTGTAATGGTCTAAACACTATGAAAACAATAAATTTGAGACATTTTTTTTTTTAAGGAAAAAAATTCTCTGATTTCAGCTTTTCCGGTTTGAATATTTTCAGATTCCCTTGGTGTTCACGTTGAGCATTTTTATTTATTTATTTATTTATTTTAACAATTTTCTGACTTTTTATAGATAGTAAAATCCATTTTAAAACAACACCTTTTGCATTGCCAGGCCTTTGGCTGGTGTTTATCCCTTCTGTTTAGTAATAATGAAATCATAACTCATTAATAAAACTGATGGTTTTTCCATTAGGCCACCAGGTTAGCTGCAATAAATATTAATAAGTCATTAATAAAGCTCTTTTCCATGAGATAAGTGGTCAAAAGATCCATTGGAGATCCATGATGAGATGATAAACAACAACTCCATACTGGAGGAGGATTTTTCAGAACCAGGCAACCCAAAAGTTGCACATGTTGGGTTATAACTGATCTATAAAGCCTTAATAAGTGATTTATTAACAAATTAACATCATTAGTTACAGCCAAGAAACCTTTTAGAAAGATCTATTAAAAAGTCAGTTTTCATTAGAACGTGGTACCGTTTTTGTTTCAAGTGTCTGATTATTTTGTCACCGTTGTGTTTCACATTTCCATATTCATTTCAAGTGTGGTGAGAAAATAGCGCATTAATATAAAATATTTCAAGTGGCTTTAAGGAGGTCCAGGACAAAAAGCCTCCAGTCCAAGGTTTTCCATTTTGGAGATGTTTGCTTTTAAAATAGGGACTGAACTGATGGGGAAATCGGTGCCAGCGACAAGCAGCAGCCAGTCTTTTTGACATTTGCATGCCCTCACATTCTGCTGTATAAATCCAGTTAAGCTGTCAGTAGGAGGAACTTCAGTGAGCATGTCAAGCCGCTCCTTATTCGCCAAACCATCAGCAACCGTGGCAATTAGTCTGCTCCTCTTGTTTGTCTTTATGCGCCAAAGCTGTATCAACTCTTATGAAACTCTGCAACAGAGCCTCCGTGTTTCATCTTTTCCTCCAGCACAACAGGCTGTGATTGAAAGCGATAACACGGAACAATGGATGCATTTTAAAAATCCGTATCTGTAAAACAACAGAGAGGAGATAAAATAGAAACAAAGGCTTGGAAACGCATGCACACATGTGCACACACACACTCTTTTTCATTACCTGGGGAACCATACAATACAGAGCGGTTGATTAGGATTGCCGACAAAAGGACAGTAGGCTCCAGCTGCCTCTGTGAATTCATTGTCATTAGCAGTGGAACACCAAGCCCTTTTCAAACTCATTAGTTGATAAAACAACCCTCTGATTTCCCATTAAAAAACCCATTCGTCCTCCCTCGCTGGCGATGCCCCCCCCTTCCCCCCGCCTCCACCTCAGCCCTACATTTCCACACCTTCAAAGCCACTCCTGAGACTGGGAAAGAAATGGCAGCTCTTATGCAATTTTCTTAAGAAGTTTGGTCAGACTCCACCCAGAGTGATTATGCAAGTGCATGGTTTCACAGCTATTACCGTCATGTTAAGAAAAGCTTTGCAAAGAACCGCTGATGTGAACAGATCACATATTTTGCATCCACAGCATTTACAGTTTGCTTCAATGTAGAATTTGATTTCCAAGGTTTTTTTTTCCCTTCCCTCTTGGGATTTGGACCTGATGGGCTCTATTAAAGGACTGAAATAGAAAAGTAATTGTGTTTGATGCAGTTGTTCTGTGACTGAATTTCTTATGCACTTAAAAAAGCCTTTTTTTCTGCACGACCCCTGCATCCTTTTTCAAAGCAATCAACTGAATCTTCAGCTTAAAGAGGAACAAACCATTTCTGGTTTCCTGGCAGAATAACAATTTATTTAAATTTAGACAAAAGGAAATACATATTTGTGCTTTGTGCAGTTTAATGAACAGCTTGTTTTATATACACTTTATACACGTATATATATATATATAATCTAAATTGAATTAACACCACCTATTGAATATTAATAAATATCAAAGACCCACTCCTCCCCCCGCACAGATTGGTACCTATCTGATAATCTAAAGGTGTAAAAAACCCATTATCTTTTGAATTTTCAAAAACATTCATTCAAATATGCGCAGTGTCAAAATTCAAGTCAGTATGTCTCATCCAGCCAGGATCAACATCGACTTCTCTCAACTCTCATCATCTCAAACAAAGGTCATGAACCCATAAGTACCAGCAGTGTTTTGTCTCTGCTGTAATCCGGACGAATCAAACTAAGACAGGAGCGAGAGGGCAATCGCAAACAACACCAGCCTGAATCCACGCAGCTTAACCTTGTCTTTCAGCGTAATCGCTGTTGGTCTGAGATCCCGATAACGCACCTGAGCTCAAAGTGTTTAGCAATGGTTTTAAGAAGCACATATGCCTCTTGACACATTTCCTCATTGTAATGTAGATCTGACAGGCAGTTTTGGTTCTGAGAGAGAGAGAGAGAGAGAGAAAACCTAAAGTAGTAGCAACTGGGGTCGTCAAAGAGAGCCTTTTACAAATTTGCATGGATGTCCTCGTGTCGCAGCACTTTGTAGGTGATCCAGTAGAAGATGTTGAATATGAGGAAGCTCAAGGGGAAGACGGCTCTGGATATGGTGTCAATGCGCTTGGCCCGGTCCACAAAACGCTTGTGAAGTACCTCTCCGTCATACATGGTAACCGGAGGCGGGGGGGTGAACACAGTGGCCCCTTCCACAGCGGCACCATCTTTGGTCTGCAGGCAGTGACCCAGTCCGTAACCCCGGAAGTAAAAACCACGGCTCTCCCTTACCAGTTCCTCCTCCTGCGGGGTCAAGCATAGAGAGAAAGGATTGGGCTCCGGCTGTCAACAACAATTAGCTCATAGCTTTTTACATTTCCTCTGAGTGGATGATCCCCAGATGTGCTTGGGGTGTGGCAGCAGAGAAGGGCAGCTGCATACAACAGAGTGAGAACATCTGCAGATTAAGAAGCATGAGCCACCACTGACAAACAAAAATTCTCAAATTAGGGATGAAACTTCGCCCCACTACTAGCCCCAGTTTGCTCCTCTCATGTTGCGATTATGGTACATTAAAGTCACACAACATTCGTTTCTCTGAAAAAAAAACAAAAAACTGGCCATGTTTGAGAACCCCACATTCATTCAGCAAATGCTTATCGCTGTTCTACAGGTATTTCCCAAATCCTCAAAGCCTCTTCTCACCATCTGGATGCAGGGCAAAGAGATTTTGGACTCGTTTCTTAAGCAGCAACTGTATTTTCTGTCCAGGTAGCTGAAAATTACATTCAATATGTTCTTGCTCTTTTGGTGCAAGACAGGAAAATATGAATGCATTCGGTTTTGTTTAAGGAAATACAGTCACAGGTTGGGAAAGGTTAAAAAAAGACTGAGAAAAAACATTCAGTATATCATAAGAGTATAAACATTTATTTATTTTACAGAGAACTTCCCTCTGTCAGTTGCATGTAATGGTAACACAGTATATGAGAGGCACAAACTGGGGCTAAAATGGGCTCTAACCTCAGATAAACTTTCTTTAATCAATTTAGCTTTTGAAGTTTCAGTGACACAAAGAGGGGAATCGGAGGGCATCATCATTAGGAGGAAGAAAGGAAATTATAATCCTGAAAGTTAATCAAAAAATTAACCTCCATCTCTCCTTTGCAGCTCTTTTCAAAGTTGCAGAGTGACAGACCTTTCAAAATGTCTATTAATGAAAAGTCATGATCTCAACCCCACCAAAAAAAAAAAACTTGCACTTGGCATTATGCTTTGATGAATGGTGGGGGGCTCTTTTTCTTTTCTTTTCTTTACAGTGAATGAGACACTGTTCCCGCCCTCTGAAGAGAATATTAATAGACATGCAGCTTAACTCTGACAGCCCTGTGACACTTTGAGAGATTCACTTTAGCAGGGGGAAGTGAAGATGTGGGATCTAAATTGGATGATTAGTAGTCAGTGTGAAATGCCCTGAAAGCTCTGATCCCCGCACCCCCCACCCCCCACTCCCCCCACACTCTGTTTCTCTCTCATTGACCCTGGCAGCTCTCTAGTACTCTGCTGAAACTCTCATCTCTGTGCTGGACAGACTTGGCAGTGAGACCCTACCAGCTGCTGCTAAAGGTCCAGTACTACTAATGTATTTCACACCTGTCCCCACCTGTCTCTTACTGTTACATTTCTCCTGCACACAATATTCATTCAGTCCTTTGAAAACTTTTCTTACCTCTGAACTCTGCTACCTGCCCTTTGCTTGCACCGCCACTTTTGAGCTGAAGACTAAGCTGCTAACCTCATTTTCTGTGAACTTCCTCCCTCTTGCATCTT
This sequence comes from Chaetodon trifasciatus, assembly GCA_037975065.1. Classification (NCBI taxonomy): domain Eukaryota; kingdom Metazoa; phylum Chordata; class Actinopteri; order Chaetodontiformes; family Chaetodontidae; genus Chaetodon; species Chaetodon trifasciatus. Next base: position 1,215,388 of record JBBMOE010000045.1, read on the forward strand.
CCCGGTTGAGAGTAACTTCTGCTAACTATGTGTGCTGCTCCAGTGACAAATTGCACCATAGAACAGGGGTATAGGGAGCTGGAGCTCTTCTAGTACAGCTTAATTATCCCTCCTACACCTTCCTAAACGATACAGTACATCATGTGCTAAGGTCTAATGGTGCGTTTCTCTAAAGATAATAGGTGCTCATCGTCTGTGCTCTCAGCAGCAGCTACACACTTAGTGATTTGTTGGCATAAGGTCAATTGAGACTGCTCTGATTATCACAATATTGTGTATTTTGCTCTGTGGAGAATAAAGTAACTGTGGAGGTGGTTGTTTTCAGGGTGTGACCAGTGATGATCTCAGTTTTCCTAGTTAGCAGTGGAGGAAGAGGTATTCAGATCCTTTACTTGAGTAAAAGTAGCAATACCACACTGTATAAAATACTCCACTACAAGTAGAAATCCTGCATTTGAAACTGTACTTATTATTAGCAAAATGTACTTTACATTGTAGTATGAAAGTATGCAAGTATGAAAAGCAAAAATATTCATTATGCAGAAATGTTATCAGTGTTTTATTATAATAATTTTACAGCTATTCCAAGGGGGGTTGAATAGTTTATTTTGCTTAAGAAGTAGAATTATCTCATCAGAAAAATCACCAAATTTGGAGACACATGGTTTTTGCTGGACAGGAAGGATATGAAATATTTTAATCTTGAAAGTAATTAGTGAAAAAAGCTGTCAGACAAATGCAGTGTAGCAAAAAGTACAATATTTCCCTCTGAGATGTAGTGGACTTGAAGTATAAAGTTGCATAAAATGGAAATACTCAAGTACAAGTATTAACCACCCGGTTAGCTTAGCTTGACATAAAGACTGAAAATGGGGGGAAACAGCTAGCCTCGCTCTGTTTGAAGGTTCAGTTTGACACTTTGGATTTTGCACAGGATAAATGGTGCCAGGAGGCTCAAGTGATTGTATTTTCAAACCTCTAAACTGGGACCCATAAATGTGTCACACATTCATGTTGGTGCACATATATATGTGCTTATGCACCATAGACGTTTTCATCAGGATGGGCGACAGTTATTTCACTGCTTAGCACACCTGCTAAACGCTCCTTTCAGTACCATGAATGCACGAATGCCCCTGTTTTCAGTCTTAATGCAAAGCTAAGCTAACTGGCTACCAGCTCCTGGTTGTAGCTTCACATTTATGGCACAGGCACGAGAGCGATCTTGAATCAATCTTGTCACCTAACTCCTGTCAATGCCATTTCCAGAAATGCTGAACTCTTTCTCTAAATTAGCTGGATGATTTAGAAGAAACACAACTATTGCTCTAAATGTCAACAGTCTTGGAGAGTGACCTGGAAAAAAAGGAGATTAAAAGTTGGATGACAAGGAGAGAACAAGAGGAGGAAATGTGTGTTGAATTTAAAGTGAGATTACGCGGTGGGAAAGAATAAAGGTCAATAATTCCAGGTTAGCCATGTTGGTATAAGAGGGCATACGGTCAGAAAAAGAGGGCTACAGCAACAAGCGTGAGATCAACACACAGAGGGGTTTGGCTGTGGGAGAAAGACCAGAACATATTCAGGTTTGAAGCCAAAGTTGCACGACAGACTCAATTGGGGGGAGTGGGGGCACGGACAAGAATTGGGTTTGAAGGTCAGGGTGCACACAGGGTTAGTTTTTACCCTGGCACAGGCGCTGCAGTGGTGATTCATATTCCTGTAGGCTGAGCTGTTAGCAGGGATGTCGTTCACTTTCCGCAACGACTCAACACTCCCAGGCTGACTGGCAAACACCTCCATCGGAAAGCAAGGCAGACAAATTGGAAGAAGAGTTATTGCTCTTTATTTCATCTTCTGCTGTAAAACGAGACTTTCCTTGTCTCTTGTAAGAGAAAATCATTAGTGTTGAAATTATAATTAGTTTTGGACACAGTTAGTGTTTCAGTGGGAAGGAGAATTCCCCCTGCTTCATTTAAATGAAAAACCTACCTGTGCCGTGCCAAAAATAAAGCGATTAAAGATGCAAACTTCAAATGCGAACAACAAACTCAAGCAGACGTTCTCAGCTTGTAATTAAAAAGGCACCGTGAGTGTGATAATACAGGACATTATCTGTGCCTGTTAGTTTAGGGGACTGGCTTTGAAGACGAATAAAGAATCCTCGAGAGGCCAGGTCAAGTTATTTCTGCAGAGACTATAAATGGAATCTCTAGTTTTTATTTCTGTGATTTTGAAGGCTGTGTGGATTTACTTGCTGCAGCTGTGTTTGGCTCAGAAAGCACCAGAGACGAAGCTGGTAAAGTGCATTGATTAAAGCTGGTCAGTCTGAGATTTGTACACTCGGTCAGATTCCCATGTGTCGATACCTCTCAGGTGCAGGGTTTGCAACATCCTGACTCCTCAGTGGGAGTAATTGTGCAGCTGATGTGGACAGGGGAAGTCCTTTCTTCTGCAGACCATCATTTTCTCTGTCCTGTATTGATGCAGGAGGGCAGGCTGCCCGGTAAATCTGCTGGACTCTTCTGCCTTTTCAGGGAACTTTGCCATGAGTCTGGGAAGCTGCCCAGCCTGTGAGCTGTTTTAATGGGATTTTCAAGATGTCCCGTCTGTTTCTCTGGAGACAAATCTCTCTGTGTCGCAAAAGGTCTCTCACCTCTCTGTAAACACTTTTATTTGTCAACTTACAAGCTGTTTGCCTTGATAATTGTCGTTCAAGATTTGGATCCAATTTAGGGGATGCTTGGATGACAAATGAGGCCAAGATGAAAAAACAAGGGAGCCATTTTAAATAGACCAATATCACAAACTTGCCTTCAGGGGCTTTACAGTCTGCACACCACACGGACCCTCTATAGACAAACGTCCCCCCAGAGAGACAAAAGAAACCTCTGGAACAGCAACAAAGGAGGGATACGTGGATCTGGGACGTCGAGCGAGCTCCAGGTGCCGCCAAACAAACAGGACCTGAGCCACACGACCTCCTCTTCTCCACCAAGGAAATGTTGCTGAAGATCAGGGTGAAACAACGCTACTACATAACGTGTTCATGCTTTATAGATCAGATCAACACCACAGCACGTTTAGAGGAACAGCTCCTCGCCGGTGCCACATTTGCCACCTGGTGCACACAAGCTAGCAAGATCAGATGAGTGTCCTGGGAGTAGATGCCTGCTTCCTTCTGTGCAGTGACACTGTTGGTGGGCACACTTCAGTAGAAAGAAAATAGTTCCTACATGAAACTGCTTACAACAAGGTTGGATAACACTGTAAGATTTGTGAAATTCACTTGTTCTTTTCTATTTTTTGATCTTTGCTGAGCTTTGAGGTTGCATGGATGTTGCATAAGATTTATGGTGTCTTAAATTGGTCGGTTGAAGGTGATCAGATCTCTAACGCTGTAATCAGACAAATATTTCAGCAGTGAGTGAGACAGTGTGCTGGAGTTCTTCTTCTTGTTATCAAGTTGCACCTTCCTCCACACATTCAGGTGTGAACGCTGTCTTAGTGTCACAGAATACAGAAATGTATCAGTGTTGCAGGGTTTTGGGTATCCCAGTGCCACAGGGTTGGTAGATAGGCTGTGGGTCTGTGTCAAATGTAGTGACAGAGAGAAAGGATCGCGAAGGCTCTTCACAGGTCAGCGCTCACCATGGAAATGAGCTGAACTGAAATAAGCTGTTCTTCCTCATGTAATATGACAGCCAGCTGTAGCGTGTTGATGTTGTCAGTTCCTGAATATACAGCATCCCACAAAAACAAGAGGCATAAGTCAATGTTATAGAGGCTGACAAGGACTGATGTGTGTGTGTGTGTGTGTGTGTGTGTGTGTGTGTGTGTGTGTGTGTGTGTGTGTGTGTGTGGGGGTGGGTGGGTGTGTGCGCACGCCCCTTGTGCTTACTTTTTAGAATCTGCTACAACGTGTGACCCAGTGTGTAAGCATGCTTTCGCCTGCGAGTGTGTGTGATTTACACTTACTATTCTTTGCTGCCGCTGCTTTTTCCTCAGCCTGATGAACTCCTTGTGTTGCCTTGAGACAAAGTTAACCGCTGCATACTCCAGCAGGGCAGCAAACACAAACAGAAGACACACCGCCATCCAAATGTCAATGGCCTTCACATAGGACACCTGAGGACAGACAAGGTCACATCATCAGCAGCCAATCAATGAGGCTAATGGATAATCTGTGGGTTGTTCCCATTCCTCAGCTTCCTCTTGCACGTAATGACACACATCTTTGGGTTCGCCAAGATTTATAGTGAGTCAGTGGGATGTGGGCAGTTGACACATAGCCATGAGACAGGTCACGGCTAAGACTTGAGGAGGGCCCGGCCGTCCATGAGAGCGGACATGTCACAGCAAATCAGCAACGCCCACTGAGCAAGCACTGTGTGGAAACTTCACTCAGTTGAGCAGCAGTTTGCTGACTGTTACAGATACATGCATAAAAGTGGGGAAAAACAGGAAATGACAAATCAGTAGGGTGCGAACTAACTCTTGTGAACAATGAAAACAACTCGGCAACGTTTTAATCAACACCTCCACTGGATTACAGGCTCACACTCCAGCTGTCGCACATCTTAGGCTTTCTTCACTGTTAACATGCCATTTAACACCTCTTGACGATGTTTGCTGACAATAATTGAAAAATGAAATTATGTTACCTTAAAAAAAAAACATCCTTTTCATATTTCAGGCAGTGATTTCATTTTTGGTAACCACAAGTGTTCAAGACAGGAAATATGCACTGGAAAAACTACATGTCAATAAATATGCATGTAAGTACCCAGACCACCAAAAATCTTAGTATGCACCTTGGTTTGGAAACCTTAATTTATGAGTCAGATTATATATAATATGTTCAGTACTTTAATAACTATTTTTACATGCATACACCAATAAAGTAGACAAAATATTACAGACATTATTCCTTACAATACAGTCATATAAAACATGACCAGAAAAAAGAAGTCACAATAAAGAGAATGGATTCAGGCAAAGTTCATACCATGGTGCTAAAAGGCTTTATTATCATAGTTACTTGATTAAGCATTAGACTGACACATATTGGCCCCATCTGGCCAGTAGCGGCTTAAATTACCCATTGAGGAGGCCATTTTTGCCTGTAATTTCACTCCTGAAATATTATGACAGGGCTTTTTTCCCCCCAATATAAATCTATTTTCAAGCTACAGAAACTCAAACTCTATAAGCGAGTTGATGTCTACAGGAAACAAATTGAAAAGCTCCCACTGCATTTTCTCACCGTCTTGAAGAAAATACTGTTTTTGTCTTGTCAAATACTGATTACTTTGACCTCTTCAGGCTTCTAAAAATGCTTCAAATGAAACAATCTCAGAAGGAATAACACATCCGCACTGAGACCAGAAGCTGTGACGAGCTCTCTCGAGTCAATATCTCTTCATTTTAAAGGGTCACAAGCCATATAGTTCGGGAACCGCTGGTTAAATGTGGCTGTGGAAGGTGAAAGAACAGTGCTCCCTGTTCTTCATTATCGCCACTTAGGTACCACTAAGCAAGGCACTTAACCCCCAACTGCTCCAGTGGAGCTGCTCAGTGGCAGATAAGACTGTGGTTGTACTGGGAGCTTCCAGGTGTGAATGTGAGTCTGGATCTTGGTGATTATTCTTTGTTTAAATGAATGAAGCATTTCACCACTGGAAAAATGGTCTTTCATAAAACTGGGCTGCCTATGCAGTGGACAGAAAACATTGAGGCCTGAAATGCACAAAGCAGTAACAGAATCTTGATTCATATTTGATCAGCATTGCCCAAATTTGACAGTTTGATCTGAGCTTCTTCTATGCTATTTGTTTCTGTACAGGTGGGAGTAAGTACAATCTGTAGTTGGAGCAACAACCCTAGAGCCTTCAAAAGTAAACCAGATGAAATGTGGGGAGCTCTGGGTGCATGGAGGGAAATTAAATATTGATCATTTGCATTAACTACCCACATTGTAATGATACAAATCTGGTTGAATATTTGTAAAGATTCCCGTTAAGCAAAAAGCCCCTCTTCCTCAGGGTCAAAAGCACATAAAATGCAGTCAAACCCAACAACCACCAAAGAGCATTAACTGGTAATGTAGCACCGGGCAGAAGTGCTGTTGCTATGGTTACCAGCAATCTAATACACCATGTGCACTGATTTAGATCATTGGTTAAACCGTTGGCTGGATCCTCATGGTATTCCACAACACATTTTTAATGGACACCTGCCAGCCAATCAGAAAGAAAGAACTGACCCTCTTGATGGTATAATGGCGTGTGTGCTCCCCCCTGCTGCCTAATCTTCTCCCCAGGTTCTGTGCGCTCTGCCCTGCATGTTTTTCTCATGCCGGCGTCCTCACCCCACCTGGCCCTTGTTTGTCTGCTCCCCACTCAGTGTCTAAATCAGGACCTGCCTCATGCAAAGTCAGCATTTCATGACTTAATATGCTGTAATAGGTCATCCCATTCCAAAACCCCCTCCAAATGCCTTTGCCTCAGTAGACCTTTTGCAGTCCTGAGTAAACAAAAATCCATTGCGCGTCTGTCACTTGTTTCGTGGAGCATTTGGGTTGGCTTTGTCAGCTTGTCAGGAAATATCAGGTATGAAGTGTAATGGTATTTTTCTAAATCATGCATCACTTTTTGGGGGATATGTCAGAGCAAAATGTCAGAACGGTCTGCAAAGTTTCAGACTCGGGCCATAATCCATTTATTAGATTTTTTTTTTATCAAGTCACTGACCTTTTTGTTGAGCTGATAGCATTATGTAATGCTGTTTCCTCTCATACACACTTGCTTATTGGAGGAAGACGAGCATATGATTCGTTACAAAATTGGTTTCTGTGACCAATATTTCAAGTTGTACAGCAGGGAACTTCTATTTCATTTGTGCTCCATTGATTTTCAGACGCAGTCGGCAAGAAATGTCTTAAATAGCCCAACGTCAGGTTTTAAAACTCTGACTGTCTAAATACCCCATTTAATTAGAAAAACAAACACAGGGATAGATAATTTTGTGGCCTGTGCTGTAATTCATCCCCTGCATCTCTGGTTTCTAGTTGATCAGACTGCTCAGTAAACAGTCCACCTGCAACAAAGAATCCACCTTCCACTATGTACAAACCATCATACATCTCAATCATTGGTCTCCAGACCCACCTTGGGCAGTGAGGCTCTTGAACCAGAACTCTGTGTGGTCATCGTCAGTACAGTGGTGATGCCCAGACCCACTCTGGCTGGTGCTGCGTCCATGTTTATCCAGAAAGAAACCCACGAGAGGATGACGATGAGGAGGGAAGGGATGTACATCTGGATCAAGTAGTAGCCCATTTGGCGTTCCAAGTGGAACTTCACCTCAATGCAGGTGAATTTACCTGCAAATGAATGACAAAGTACATTCAACAGTGGGAGAAAAGAATCTAGATATATGATAAAGATATAATCATGGTTGAAGCAACTCATGGTGTAAGTTGAATCCCAACAAGAACCACCATTGAACAGCTGCAGTGCTCAGTTCTAATTTAGATTTTCATTGTGGCTCTACACCCTAAATGTAATTCATTTTGTACCTGTGTTGTAATACTTAGTGCAGTAGCCCAAATCCTTCTCCTCTTTTAGCACAAACTGGGGGAGGGTGAGATCATCAGCCACCTGTACGGGGTTCTCAGACAGCCACTCAAAGATCAAGTCATTCATGGTGTAACCAACTGTGAAAAGAGAACAGAGGAGATCAGGAAGAAACAGTAAGAAATGTGTCACCTTAGCTGAGATTACACTGAATAGAGTAGACTGTGAATTCTCCTATTCTTCTTTCCATGAATCTTGCAAATAATTTCAGACAAATTCTAAAACACCTGGCTAACATTAGGCATTGTTCCATCATGGCATGCATTTTACTTTTAACGTTTTCAAAATCGACTTCCCAAAGACGTCGATAAGATGCTCTATTATTGTTCATTATTCAACAAGGCTGCGTATTGGTTACGGACTATGATGGGGGAATGCATCAGTCACAGGATATATCAGTTACATGTCTTGTTGCTAACAGAATTACAGACAAACTGTTTAGTGGATATTTCCACACACTGCATGAAACCAAATGCATCACGACACTGTTAAATATTCTTTTCTTATCACTTTTTGCTGCGATCCTCATCCCTCCCTTCTTACTTCTTAACCTAATTTCTTTCCTACACAAACACTCTGCCTGGGATCTTGTTACCACAGTACAAACTCTATGCCTGAGAAACATCAGAAACCTTGACTAATGAGACTCAGACAGAGAGAGAATGAAACTTGGACTATTGCAGTGATGTAATGTCGCTTCAGCCCATCTGTCCAGCTACCAGCAAACCTCTGCCATCGTGTTGGTCACAGTAAAGGTCACCCACCACAGCTACAGTCATGTTGTCATGGTTGCTTGAAGGTTACAGAATAAGAGAGGGCATATCTGCATATCTGCAGCATATGACAGGAGATATTGTATGTGCTAACACACACTGAGCTGATTAGTGTGTGTAATCTTTCCAATGAACACTACCACCCATGTGCACCAGTACTAATTGCAAGTGAATATACAGTCTAGTAAAGCACTTAGACACTCAAGTCAATAATTATTTTGCTTCCACACATGGTTGATTTGCCTGCTCCTTTTGAAGGCTGCACTGCTTCTCACAGCTGCCTGATCAGAGCTATATTAAAAATGCATGCCACATGCAACAACAACACAGGATTCCTTGCACATCTGAATAACATTTGTGTCCACTGGGACCCTTTAGGGCCTAAGTTACAAAGACATCAATTATTCAAGATGTTATAACCTATCCCATACCACATGCCTGAAAAACACAGGTATCTTGTTCATAAGGAGAATTCACTGTCATTCGCACAACCTGCTGTAACAAACAAGGGGAATACCAATGCTCTCCTAAAATAATGAAATGGTCTTTCGCCAGCTACAGTTAAGTGGCGTAAAGCCATAATTGACATAGTGTTCAAGGTACAATAAAATAAGTGAAATTCATGAGGCAGAATGTCTGGAATACCTTAGCAGGTAGACTCTTAGCCACAGACCATGTTCTTTCATGTTAAAAAGCAGTTCACCTAATGAAAGCCACGATCTTAACTCAGCTATGGTTAGGCTTCAGATTTGCTGTCTTAGTCTTGCTTTGGACTTACAGTGTAAAGTAGATTTGAGGTTACTGGACACTAATGGCTCAAGGCAAAGCGAAGTGGTATAAGCTGCATATATGGGGCTTTGATGTGTCAGAGTGAGGCAGAATCTTCTGGTTGGTTCTATTTATATATCTATATAAGCCCATGGCATGAAAGGCCAGAAAAGAAGATTGGCCTTGGCTTTCTCAAACCCCAAAGATAACTTTTTCGCCCCCATCACCCGCCTCTCTCTCGTTTTCTCATGTTGAACAGACGGTGTTTCCACAGCTATGCTCATGGCAATAAAACCTATGATGTCCTCTTAACATCGAGCTCTAGCCAAGGTGATCACACCCTTGGGTGTTGTACTAGCACTTGTCAACTCAAGGCCAAGTATACTCACTAGGCCTTTAATCAGAAATGATTACATCTGCTTTAATGGCAGTGTGATGTGATACAGTTACTCCAACAGGAACGTAGACAAACTGCTGCTTTAAGGGTGCATCTTTTTCCTCTTCCATGCACTCCTAAAGGGTGAAATATCTTTATATTTCTGTACTAAATTTATTGTTTTTTTATCTGTTTGTCCCTGTATTAATTTACAGAAATAAATCATGCTGCCTCCTGGACAAAGAGGGGCTAACGAGTTCTATACAAACCAGTACCTCTTGTTCTTGTTGAATCAGATAAGGACGTAGGTAGAGATACCAGCATTCAGCTTGACTTATTTATCTGTGAGCAATGTTTCTGAAACAGTGCAGTGACTTAATGGTACGAATGCTCCCTCTGTTTCCTCCCTTTTTGGTAGAATTCAAATTCTTTTGTTCCTATGACAGGGAATCAGGTCACCTCTAGGCACAGAGGGTGGGTCACATATAATAAAAGGGACACAAAATTAAAGTTTTATTATTTATATCCTGGAAATTGGTTTCACGAGGGCAGATATCCGACCATCTCTGCTAAAGGCAAGGAAGGCTGAAAATGGGCAAAATTATTCTTCCCCTGCGTTTTATCAATGCAATAACATCTAAAAAGGTTTCAAATGCCTTTTGTGCATTTTGTGAACTTTTCTTTTCAGAAATGTACAGTAGCCTAAATATGAACAAGCAGGCTGAAGAATGATAAACGACTGACAGTTTGCTAAGCCAGTTGCTACCTCTCAAGTGTTCTGTACTTGTAGTTTACAACGATAACTTAGAAAATTCCTAGTAATTTTTGAAACAATGGGTCCTTGATTTCAGGCAGTGTAGATAAAAGCAGGCTTCTCAGTTATAGCTTGCAACCACTGATTTTGTCTTAACACAGCTGCAGCTAGCTAAGGCTAAACTCTGCTGAAGTAGTATCCATGACTGGCTTGAGCAGAGTATGGACATACTAGGCTGCACAGTGGATGTGCTTTTGAAAGGGGCTTTTTCAATGTAGCCCCACAAGATAATGTATTTAATGCCACTACCTGTGGAGGTCATGCTGGATTACTGCAGGTAGTGAGTTAGTTAGCATGATGTGCTAATGTCTGCAGCCAGCAGACAAAGACACTGTTTAAAGCATTCTTAACACCTTTGCTCTTGTATTTTTGGTTTTGGAGAGGGTAAAAAAGACACCATCCATGCTCAACATGCACAGAAATCCAAAGCTGAAGGCCTGCTGTGCCTGGTTACTGTGGCTAAGCTTTGATTGGACAAGTCAATCAAGGGAAGGATTTAGCAAATGGTCAGCTGTGATTTTTTCCCTGAAACATCACAGCACACGGACTGCTGACGAGCTTAATGGCAGCAATCACATTCCAAATATCATTAACTAACCACCAACACATAACATGCAATTCGAAAAGATAAAGGAACCGTTTTCCACATGGACTCTGTGAATATAACTCTGATAATGAGACAAATTTAAAGTTACGATTCAGTTCCTACCAATAAAGCAGGCTTAGACACTTTTACAACAGAGGCAAAAGGTAGAAAATTGAGAAGAGGGGGGAGATAAAAAGAGGAAAATGAGACAAAAGGAAGAGGAGGAAGCGAAGAAGACTCACAGCTTTCAAGCTGCATGGTACAGGTCTGAATGTCCATGGGGAAATTCTTCAAGTCCATAGGGCAGGACAGGGTAAGAGTCAGCCTGAGATAGAAAAACAGATCGGAAGAGAGAAGAGGAACAATAGGGGAAGTCAAAAAGCACAAAAGGGCTCAAGAAAAAGACACAGAAAGACGGGGGGACTAATGGGTTATTAAAAGAACAGTGAAATCACTGATGAGCTGCTTTTTTATTATTATTATGAAACAGGAGAATTATATGTAACAAAAGAAAAAAATCTACAGATTTCCCTTTAAAAACAGTAGATTGGGAAACATATTGAGTCACTGTCATTTGATTGCTCGTCGCACCGCAGTAATGGCCAAGCAGTTGGTGTAGGCATCTCTGCTTTTATTTGTTTTGGTGTTGATGCATTAAGCCTTCAAGAATCCTCAAAGAAGAGAGAGAGCAAGCGCTTTTTGGGAGTCTGTCTGGGAGGAAAGCTGCGTAATTACCTGCTGTAACGTATCGCCCAGAGGCGAGACAAGAGCTGCCAGCAGTATACACACAAGCACCCGTTTGCTACTGTGTTATGATGACACAGTATCTTTTTCACCAGCTGAAGAACAAACTACAAACACCCAAGTGATTGACTCTCCTAACATGGACTATATTGCGTCATGAATTTAGAGGACATGAAGATGTTTGATAACAATAAAACATAGTAAGCAAACATAGAGGAATGAGGTGGTGATTGTCTGCATTTGCAATACTGTGAGTCGGACAGTACTCAATGACTGCAATCTACATTTTGGGAATATGTGTAGTTACCTGATGCTGTACAGAACGCTGCCATCTTGGAAAATCCGTAGCAGCTTGTTGTCAGTGGTGACTTCGTGGAAATTGGCTCCTTTCTCGTTTGCGAAGAATAAATCAGGTTTCCAGATCGAGTCCAACATGGATGGATCCAGATCAAGGGAGTCATCTGGGTATTCGCTGTAGGCCAGGCGAGGGTCATTCCATTTCTGCCGTAGAAACACGTTGAGCCTGTAGTCCTGTGGAAGAACTCAGGGCAGTTAATGGAAAATATATCATCAGGGAACGTTGTAGTGGAGATGTTGAGCTTAGAAGAGGATCATTCTGCAGTAGTGATTTGAGAGGTTTCTGGGAATTTTCCATTGGTCACTATCGGAGTGTATTCTGACTGACAATAAATTTAAATTGATCAGAGCTGTTGTACAATTTTAACAATCCCCGTCCTTGGATGAAATATTGCTTTAAAGCCTAAATATACATTTTTTTTTTTGCTATTAAAACTTTCTTTCATATGCAATGATAAAACGCCCAATTACAAAGAAACAGACTATGACGTACAGTCCACCATATGTCATGTGTATCCCATGACAACACAGTGAACAGTGGGTCCTGGATATAACATCAGGCAGATCATTGATTGTCAGTAGAATAATGGCATTTCCTTGGACACTAAGTGCTATACGTGAAAAATGCTTCTGTAAATTAAAGTAATGTTTTCATGTATCTCCCATTCATGATGACAGATGCAAGCACTAGAGTTATTACAGATGCTCCATCTTGGTCATGTAACCTGGCTCGGACTAATAAAGACATCACTCTTGGTGAAGTGTCCCTGCTTCACCATATTTTCCTGAAGTGACTGACTGAATAAGATGGTGTACTGTTTGTTCAGCCGTTGGAGCCATGTGCTGCTGGTGAACAGAGGGCTGGCAACGAAAGCTGGGCCAAGGACAAGTACTGAACACAATCACTCCAGCCTGCAGCCAGCATACACGAGTAATTAAATTAGAAATCTAATCTGCACAATTAATGCATCTTTGGGCATTGAATTGTTCCTTTTTCTTACTTTATCAGAATGAAAAGCATGCTTCACCTGTGCAAACAATGACATCATTAGTGTTGTCATTCTCTGGGCTGACCTGCCTGGAGGTCCGACCCTGTGAACCTCACTCAGACTCTCTTAAACAGTTCACTGCTGTATTGTGCTGACCCAGCAGCTATAACACTGTAAATGCAGACTTTAGGACAGACATTTCTCCCTGAACCCCTCGTCCTCTCTCATACCCCTTTTCATTCACTTTCTCAATTTTTCATTTTAATTGCAGAGTGGACAGTTCATTATCAGCATGTCAGTGACCCATTGGTCTCTGAAGGTTGCACTGTTATGCTCCAGGAAACACAGAAATGAGGGAACGGCTTCGGCACGGAGTGGATTAGCAGAGAAGATGGTGGGAAAGAAAGAGGATGGAGTGTGTCCATATTTCTATATATAAATCATGCCGAGATGCAACTAAACCGTACTCCATAATCACAACTAGGAACAAAAAAACTATAGTGAGATTTCTAAACACAATAAACTACTTTTTTATAGTAAAAACATTTGCTTCTCTATCATATGTGAAATTTCTTACCATTGTAGTTTCTGTGATGGACCCAAAGCTGTTGATGAAAATATTACAGGTGACATTCACAGGTGGACCTGAGGGAGGGAAAAACAGACTAAATTCACACATCTTTCATATCAGATTGGATTCACGAGATCGCAGTGCTGTCCCCATTAAAGTAGAATGATAGTATTATATTGATATACATAGTGTGACTTTTAAAGATTTACAGCAGGTCTTCATTACTTAACATCCTCATATAGACGCTGTGACTGACATTGTTGTACCAGTGCATGTCATTCCAGCCTCACTTCTGCTGTTGGAGAGCTTGCTCTTTAAAGACTCTTGGAGAAAGCATGTTTTTCAGGCCTGTCACTTTCAAGTGTAATTACAGCCAAAAAAAAAAAAAAAAAAATCAAATTTACTGAAACCGACTTCAAAAAGTTTGAAGAAAAAACTCTGAGGAAGAGACAGATAATGTTGGCATTGTTACAGCTAAGAGCAAAGAAGGTCTCGCAGATGCATCTGCCCACATTCTGGTGTCTGGTGAGAAAACTGTCGACTGCAAACATTTTGAAAATTATGTTGAAATGATATGCCTCTACTTTGCAACAGCAAGTGCATTAGCTGAGAAACATCACCTGAATTAAGTTTTTATCAACATAATGAGGAAACGTGCAAAATCATCACCGACCACATATTTCATTTGTTTTCCCCAATAATGTCCTTTAAGTAGCTACAACATACAACATCCATTAGCAACTAGAACATTGGTCAAGGTTTGGCAAAATTGTGGGCTTGGCTTAGTCTTAAAAAAGTCAATAGTGACCTGAAATATAACATAGGATGTGTAAACATTTAACCAAAACCATGTGTTACTGTGGCTCCATCTATTTCTTGAAGATGCCCACTTAAGCAAGAGTCCAAACATATGATCATACACAAACATGATAAGCAGAATAAATGCAGCAAGAACATAAGCATATATAAACACAGCCAAAAACTAGTGTGCTCTCAAGGCTCCGCAGCTTCAACTGAATCATCTGACAAGCACAAGCAACCATGTGATACATCTTAACCAATCAGAGGCAAGGGCTGAATACAGTCATTACTGGTGCAGTTAAGCACACTGCAATGGAAGTATGGAACTGCTTATCCTTAGCAAATCCAACGCAGTAAAATCTAAATTAGTGTATAAATGACTCGAACACCATAATCTTTGTCTAACCGTACACTGAGGATTTTATTATCTTTGGTATCATCATGCATGAACGTCCATAAATCCACTTGGAGATTATGGAAAAAAGACCCTCATAACTCCAGAGTTTGCCTGAGAATCATCACGACACAGAACAACATACAGCACATACACATGACAGAGGTCAGCTGTTTAGCTTTCACAGCACAGATCCACCGGTCTTTGTTTTTGTTTTCTTGTTGTGCTTTCTGCTGGATTTTCTTGAGGGCTACTGTGATGGTCTGCCTTGGCATACACTGTACCTTTGAAGTTGGGTCTGATGCGGGCATCATATCCTGACGTCTTCCCCATGAGCTTGTCCAGGAAGTCAGAAGGCGACAGCTGTGGTCCTGCCCTGCCGGGGGGCTTTATCTCCTCCTTACAGGAGCTCAGTCTGACATTACCCAGGGAGGGAGGGAGGGAGGGAGGGAGAGTGGGAACAAATACAAAGAGAAAGAAAAGGAGTGAAGATTTGGGAAACAGCAGAGGAGGAGTGTGTGTGTGTGTGTGTGAGAGAGAGGTAGCAGTGGGGGTGGTGGAAAAAAAATAATGAGAATCCAACAGAATGAGAAGCCAACAGCTATCACCAAGTCAGTCATCAGCAAAAAATACCCAGCGGTGGATGGGAAAATGAGGGTGAAAAATGATGACTGAATGGCTTGCCTCAGCTGGCAACTAAAAGCTTATCTATTTCACATCATGTCTGAGACTTATTGTGGTTGTTAGGCCCTAACTACAGAGAAGCAAAACAGACTCTGAGGTAAACTCGTCCCTCTCCTGCGCTTCCCACTGCTCGTGGCTTAGCAGGTGTAAGGCTCGACAGATTGATGGCTCAATTGTAATGCTATGAATGTCACACCGGGGAGAGGAAGGAGTTGATACAAGCTCCAGTGAGGCTCAGGCAGCCACTGACAGGAATAACCAACAGGCCTGAGCGAAAGTAAAGAGAGAAGCGGAGACAGAGAAAAGCAAAGAAAGATGGCGGGAAAGAAGGAAAACGCGCTTTACACCAGGAAAGCCGGGTTCATAATGGGTGTGATTTCTTGCCAGTCCCTGCTGGAGCTCAGCTGATTGCATCCCATGCTTCTGATACAGCTGTTAACAGTTCACGATCTGTCATGATCTGAAGCTCTGGAGTACAAACGGCTGGTTCAATCCCCTCTGAGGCACAGCTTTACTGGTGCCCTGTGTTCTTCATCGCTGATCCACCAATCTTACAGCCTCTTAGCTGCCTTCAGACTTACATAAACCGCATCATCAGGGGCAACAGGATCGAGGTCTTTGTGGAGGATATTTTTGGCATTCAAGAGTAAAGCTGAGCAGATCCTGAGAGATTTTCCTGTTGTAATAGTATCAGCAACAATGGGTTGTTTGCAGTCATGTGACGTTAAATTCAGATGGAGGGCAGGAAGTAAAAACCGCAATGGACGAGATGAAGGAAAGTTCTTGCTGTGCTAGTTTAGATGAAATTATGAGAGAGAGGTATAAACAGAATATCAGGACATACGTTGGATGTGACCCTTATGTTATGAAGCAGAGCGATTTTTCAACTGACCTGAAAGATTTGCTGCTACTGAGGCAGCAGATATAACCAACTATCTGGTCATTCAGATGCTGTTCTACTCTAGAAACCAAATGAAAGCATACAAAAGTATGGAGGCATATGACTTGTTTGTTAGCGTTTGGGTCGACGACCTCTGTACCAAAGCCGTTTTGTTTTTTCTAGGGTGTGTAGCTTTAATGTGCTGTGGATTAACCTAGCTACAAATGTTCAAAGGCTCGTAGATCATTGCGAAACAAGACAGGGTTACGTTATTTAAGTTCACCTGTCTTATGTGAAACTGTTTCCGCCAGTTTGACAAGTATTAGTCGTGTTGCTTGTAGCTATCACTTTAAACTTATCATCATAGATGTAAAACAGTAGCTAATATTACACGATTTCCACGATTATCCAACTTGGCTCCTCCCGACTGCAGATGGTTATCAAATAAGTTTTTCCATCTGCAGTTTGTGCCACAACAAAGGAGTCATGTGACGTTGTGTAAACAACCTATTAGGATTTGTTTGGAAATAACCTATTGTGGTAATTTTGACTCCCTCACTGAGTTATAATTATGAAACCATAAGGGATCTCAGGGTCCAGCAGGTAATCACACAATATTGGGTCCGGTTGAACAGGCAGTGCCCTATGGCATACAGTCCCACGATCTGAGCAAGGTCCTCCACTCCGCTGTACTACTACTCAGTTTGAGAATGTTTCTACAAAATATATGAGCAATAATACTGGAGGGTTTACTCAAAAGATCATGTTGGCCTTGTCTGGTCTCACATAGATTGTTTACTGACACCTACATTTGAGGTGTCCTTGCTCACTCACGAATTGTCAATGCTTCCCAGGCTTCAGATGGAAACCAGCATGTTGTCAATATCTCAGTGCTCTGAATTGACAGTGTCTGTCCTTCGATGTCTGAATCTGAATGAATGCAGCCATCTGTATAAATCAATCAAGGAATAAGTAAGTGTAAAGTGTTGTGTTAGCAAGGCTGCGGGTTGCGTCAAGACCGCCTCTAAGTTGTTTAAATTATTTTAGCTTTCTCGAGCACAAAACATCTTGCAAAATACATACTATCATTACAAAAATGATTCATATGATTATTTTCTGATCTGCTTCTGTTGAAGTCTGATTAGGTTTAGACACAGACACTCTTTGCTTAAGGTGAGGGAGAAACTCATGGTTACTCGAAAAACTGTTTGGGTTAGGTTAGGAAAGGATTATGGCAATGTTTAACTGAACACATCACACGCTGATACATTAAGTGGGCTTCTTCTGTCATCAAATTGGTGTTAACAATGTTACACATCAGTAGTAGCAGTCTCAGGATACTAATACATGTTCTGAGTAATCACTGTTGGACTAACTGTATATGAATGCATCACTGTTTCTACAGTGATGGTGTTCAGTCCAGTAAGTTCAGTCTGTTTCTGTTTCAAACTGTTACGATTGTGACTCAGTACAGTTTCATACAGACAGTGAACGCCTCTGCTCTGCAACTCTATGTGTTTAATATATGAATGACTGTGCTGTACTTCGAATGGGGGCTTGATGTTGATCTGTCAATGGTGATCCTGTTTCTAACTGCCAAGAGGAACAATGTAACTCATTAGCAGCTCGTCTATAAAATACTTTTGTGAATCCTGTTTTCTGATTATTGGACTGATTCATTTTTCAGTACCTCTTTAGTATTTTTCTGATTTGCGATCACTATCACTGAATATTTTCTCTTTTGTCCACTACTGTCTTCACAGGTCTTTACAAAGCGCTGCATAGCCGTGTGTGCACACATACTGAAGGCCGAACAATTCATCATGGTAAAGTACTAAATTTCATTACTAACCATCCAATAGTTTCCACCCCTGAAGCCATGCCGCTGGTACTGTATGGCTAAAACTAATACAAGCACCCAGCACCTTTTGTTGATTTTCCCAGTGGAGCTGTGCACATATCTCAGCCTTTCTTACATTATAAAGCTCAGCTCTCACTGGTCCCCTGACTCCACTCCACTGCTTCTGGCTAAAGTCCACTCTGTAGTGTTGCTGATTTTACAGTGTATTGGTCCCGCTTTCATCCTTCTCTCACTCTCTCTCTCTCTGGTCGGACTTTGGCTGTGCTTCTTTTATGGATCTAAACAGGACAATAAAATATCCCGTTAGGTCTCGAGTGCGATTTTCTCTGACAGGTGGTCACAAGCTTTCAGAGACGAATGTGACAATAACCTGTGGTTTTCAAGAAATATTGATGGAAGAGGAATGGGTCTCTAACACAATTGAATGCTCTAGCAGAGCCTTGTGAATGCATTTTGACACAGCTGGCTGATCATATAGGAGTTCACCACAGTCAAAGTCCTCAGTCTTACCACCACATAGTAAGTGTAGTCCATAAGATGAGGTTCATTTCTTACTCCTACACTAGTCAGGTGTACTTGAAGTCAAAGCTACTACCCAACACAGACTTCCACAGTAATTCTAGTGAAGTGCAGCTTGGATCTATGGAGCTATTTCTGCTTGTTGATCCTAATAAACAGCGATGAAACAGCAGAGCTTTAGGGAGGCCTGTTATTTCGCTCCTTGATACTGATCAAACACAATGGTCCGATGATAGTACGCATTTACAGTATATGACTGGATATGAAATATTTCTATCTGCAGCATTTCTTTTTTGTGGTTCTGGGTGGATTAATGATGCTCAGGTTTGCATTAATCTCCATTAATAGCATTTATATCGGAAATGCAAAAGTCTTAATCTTTAAATTCTTCATTTGGGAGCGCTGTGTAATATATGCAGGAGCCTTTTGAGCATGCCTTGGTAAATTTTTGCCGATACGAATTCTAATCACACCCACAAATTCATCACATCCAGGGATGACTGGCATTTATTATCTGATGCATCTTGGAGTGTGCATCAGAAATTCAGCATTTCTTATTATAGGAAGGCTAATAATGACAGCTAACAGATTTTGAAGACTGAAGACCTTTTTTCTTGCATACTGCTATTCAGAGAGTAATCGCAGTTTAAGTGAACTCTTTGTGGTGAGGTCTACAGCTGAACTCCTCACCCGGAGCTGTGGGAGGAGCTGTGGTTCTCTGCCTTCCCTCTGGGCCTACATCACCTCTCCATCAGCCCTCATGCATTACAAATTGGACTCCTTATTGTTTGTGGTGTCTTCAGTGCTTTAATATAGGCTATATTATATCACAGAGAGGGTGATAGAAGAAGCAGCCCAAGTCTGTTGACAATTATGTTAAATGCATTTGAAAATTTATGCCAAGACTGATGAGTCTTGATGAGGTTTTGAATGCAGTACAGCAAGTGAAAAAAAAACCTGGACACCGACCAAAGACTGATGTCTTCATTGGCAGACAATACACTCTTTTTATGCATATAATGCAGTTGTATTTTTGTGTTAAGTCTTTTTAGGTTAATGCACTGTACAACAGCCACTCTAAAAATATATCTACAGTTTCTAGTGACTTTAAAACTACAAGTGCATCTGCAAGTGGCTCCTCAGAAGCCTTCAAAGCTAAATTATGTGGTTCTTTGTCTGAATGATTCAATTATTAAGATGCTCTTTGCTGACATTTAATGAGCCTGACCTTTTGCTTCTCTCTACATCCCTTTCATTGGAGCATCCGTGCCAGACTGCTGTCGAGAATACGTAACAACTCTTTCTTTCCTTCCATTGTAGAGCAAGTTCTGGCTGTCACTCTCATGTTAGTCAGTGACTCTATTTGGCTTTGAAAGGGAGGCTGAATCAAAGCTGAAATGCAGTTGTATACACACACTTCCAAGTGCTTGGAAAAACAGAGGTGGTTGTAAGAGTGGAATTCAAACAGCTGCTCAGAAGTCTTTCTCTGAAATATCAGTGTGCCAGCCAGTCGCACAGTACATACTTACTATTCGTCTCTCTGAGGAGAAGCCTAAATAGACATTGAAAGCATGGTTTTAATCCTCGCATCCTCTCCAGTTACAGACCTCCAAAGTGATCACACAGACTTAAAGATTCAGTACTTCTATTCTGGATGTATTGCAGTTATTCATTCCTGTGCTGACATAAACAGTCTACTGCAGACAGCCATGAGAGGGAAACACTTTGATGACAAACAACAGATCAAGCATGGGAAGCCACTGTATGACAAGGGGGCAGGAAGTAGGTGTCAAAGTGGACATGTCCTGCAGAATTTACGCCAATAAATCACTGTATCCCCGTAAATGTCCCTATTTTGCAACACTTAAGGTAAAAAGACATTTCAGTCCCTCCCATCCATTCCAAGACATGAGTTAAAATAAAGCAGATAAACATAAGACAGGAAGATGATTTGCATTTTAGTCCAATCAAAGAGGACATTGTCACACCAATCAAATATATACTGTGTACACAGCAACCAATAGGGGGCTTTCAGTGACTTACAATGTGTCCGTCACATTTAACCGTCTCGGTGAACACTGAGAAAACTTCGCCAACTGTCTTGAAGCTGAACCAATGAGCCCCAAAAATGAGTCCTACTTGGCGAGTGAGAGCGAGAATGCATAAGCCGAGCGCACTGTTGTCGGCTTGACTGGCAAACGGTCGAGTAGCTGACTATCTACTGTCACACATGCACACATACACACACTGCTTCTGAAATGAATCCTGCGTCCTTGCTGTATGTGCAGCTCATCTGAGAGGCTACTCGGTATTTGATTACTGTTCCACCCCACTGGGTCTAAAGCAAAAACTTCAGTCAGCCATTAATTTTAATCAAAGTATGTGTACACATGACCAACAGCTCAGAAAAACAGCATGTAGTCATGAGTGCATGGGCCAGTGTTGATCACGGTTGCTTTGTTTTCCAGTTTCTCTTGTCTGCAAGGATCAGCAGTGTATAAGTTATAATACAGTTGGTATTAATCCAAATCAGGGTGGGTGCAGACACACTATACATGTGTTAATCAAATGTTCTCACTGGTTTGTACAGCACGATGGGGACGCCAGATCAGAAAATGCTTCTGCATGTCGTTAGTGGGGATGTACAAAAAAGCCTAGATTGTTGTTTATCTTGGAGGACTTCCTGCATCGGCATTGAATGTTGGATTTGAACGTGAGGTGTATTTAATTGTCCAGTATGGATATAATTCCCAGGGATACAGGGCTGTTGCAGCTAGTGTTTGAGGTGCATGCTGAGTTCCAGTTATGATATAAAGTCACAAAGCAAACAAATGGATCCTGGAAGCCAATTTTAGCTGCTGACCATTCAGAAGCCTCCATGAAGGTAGGAAAAGTAAAAAATCCTGTAAATAATATCTAATGTTGAATTTCTGTGACAAGACAGCTCAGGCAAGGAATGAGAGGCAGGACGCTGGAGAAACAGTACCCGTTTCCAGTGTACTGCATCATTTAGTTGCAAAGGATATATAACTGTACACAGTGAAAAAAAGAGGCTGGAGCTGTCACTCTGTATACAGCATATAAGGCTAAAATGTATGCCGACATAAATGGACTGGGGAGGGGGGAACCGGGAGGCAAGGTCCGCAAGAGGCCAACATTTCTTTACATCTGCAAAATCCCCTGCTTCCTCTTTTTTCTCACAACATAAAGCCTCAACAAATATGGACAGACATAAATGTTGAATGCTTGCCTTGAGATGAACGCTGTATACGCAGTATATTCAACCCACTGTTCTGGTTGATTGGTTTTCACTTAGAAACAGCAAGAAGCATTTTTGTCTGTAAGTTATTGTCTTATTCTCAGTGGTTTAAACCTTGTTGAGCCTCAGATTTGGAAGAAACTGATTAAAATGAGCTCCGATTAGACGGGATGGGATTCTGCCCATGGAGCGCCGACATATTCTGTTAATTGCTTTTTCATTAAGAAACTGGTGATCGGAAAAGCACATCATATCACAATATGGCTGTTCCCTGGTTTCCTACAAGCAAGCGCTGGGGGACATCAGGGCCATTAGACATCCATGCATGAACCTGCTAACTTTTTAGTGCCATTAGCATAATGGAAAACGGAACAAAACTGCTCTCTCCGCCTGTTGAAACACATTGCTCTAATTTCCTACTTGTCAAATTGCCCTTGACGTCCACTTGAGCCTTAGCTATTGCTCTCATAGAAGCGCTCTCACTTTGAGGTTGAACGCAGGGCTCTTAGACAATCAGAACAACTTTCTATCAGGTCCAACAAACCATATGATTGACTCATCCCAGTGACAGGCCTGAGATCAAAATACATCCAACCACAGCAAGCTTCATGGTAATACAATGACATGTCATTTTTTTTGTCTTTAATGACCTGTGTAGCCCTCATCTTCACACTACTGTATATGATGGCCCATGGCAACTGCTGTCCCCTTTTGATCAATAGGCTCATTGGGGAATGGGATTTGGAGCACACTGCAATTTGCCCGTGCACATTTATCTTCAATGACATGACCACTGCCATTCCTTCACAGTGACACCTCCAGGTATGGAAACACAGATATAGACAGAGCTTTGTGCAGTAGACACCTTCTCACTGAGCCAGCTTAACAGTAGTAAACCACACCTGGACGTCTAATGAAAAGTGGAAACATGGATCAAAACAAACTTTGTGAGGATGGAAGAAGATACTAAAGCTACCCATAGAGGCAAAAATGGACGTGGTGAGAATGTTAAACTTGGTGATGATACACATACTACAGTACACTTCCTGTGTGAATTCAGGAGGACCAAGGTGGAATGAAAAATCGGGAGCAGATTCAGCCTCCAGTACTGAGGTCTTGTTTCCATGGCAGGTTACCTACAGGGCATACATACATATTTCAACCTACAGTAAAATATAAGATGGATGTATTTGAAATGACTCCTGAATTTTTCAAACAGTCCATTTTTGCATATAAATTTCATCTGTAGAGCACGATCTGTCATTATGCAGGAAGAGGTTGACAAGCAGCTCTTAATATACTGGCTATAGTTAAAAAATAACCCAATTGGTTACAGCCTGTTTAGCTGCTTTTGTTAAAGGATGAGCATGCTGACATTCTGTATTTTTTCTTTGTCAATAAATCAAAGGAAAAGATAAAAACCAACAACTTGCGTTGGCCTGTCTCTCAATACCTTTGTGCTTTGTTTAAAATGTGTCACTAATATATACTTTACAAAAATGGCTAAAACAGCCGGGCGCTGCAGTTTTTAGCCACAGTTGCTCAGTATAATAAATAGCACAAGGGGACTATTTCCAGCTGCAGATTCAGTGCACTCAAGTATTTATGGCATCAATGCGGCGTACGTGGAATCGATTCAAAATAAATTACAGCACCCATGTTCATTGTAATGAAGGAAAATGTCGGCTACTCAACAGTGTGGCTCATTAATTTGTTTGCAGTAGTTTCTGGACAACAATGGAGGTCTATGGCGCAGGAATGGTATTTCAGGCTTTGGCTGCACATGTTATACTCATCAGTAGGATCAACTCATTGCTGGTTTTGGTCTTTCATGAGGGCTTTGTTCTAATAAGAGAAATGTAGAATATCTCCAGACCTGTCCTTTTAAAACAACTCTGGAAATGGTCAGGGAAGTGAAGAGAATACATACATACACACATAAAAATGTAGTGTATGTTACTTTGCTTCAGCAGCCCTATCACTATTATATGTCTGGATAGAAGGGTTGTGCAGCTTAAAGATCAGAGGAACAAAGATAGTTGGTGGATTAAGCAGACTTTAGTGGCAAAGGACTAATTCCCATTAGACATTGTGCTGTTTACTGGGCTTGCTTTAAATCTGATTCCTATCTTTGAACTATTTCTATTCTACTCTAGCATTATCTTTCATCTTTTGTTTTGTTGTAAAGCTTAATTAGTTCAGCCATGAGCCAATTCTAATGGTAGAATCTACTTCTTGTTATATTTAGCCGTCTCAATGGAAACCTTGGGGGTTTAATGATTTAGATTAATCCATGCTAACCTAGAGTAAATCGCAACTCTGCGCCATCGCTCATGCGTACTAATTTGAAATGCAATCTTTAATCTTGTGGGAGTGAGGGTTGACATCTCTGGAGAACCATGAAGAAATTGTGTTTTTAGGCTGGTGCCACAGTAATGACGAGGGCACAATGAGCTGCAGCTTGATGACATATTTATGTTCATGATGGTCTGTTTCTACTACACTGAAGTCCAGCTACCACTCTGGCTTTTCCAATGCAGCCATAACTAATCTTCAGCACTCTAATACGTTCTCGTCTATAGTCTTAAATTTCATATTTGTGTTAAATATAATATCCTTCTCTTTGTCATTTAATTCTTTTATCTGCTGGGTTTCTGAATACCGTGTGATTAAAACTGAGGAAAACACTCCCACACTGTCTCCAACTCCTAATTGCTACATCTGCTGTCAAAATGTCATGACAGAATGAATTGTTCAGCCCACACGCATTATCTAGCAAATATTCTTTTTTGAGCTCATCTCTGAAAATGTTATTGCAGTTAGAATGTGGGAATATGAGAGAGTGAATTTCGGGTTCTAATAGACATGCAGAAATGTCAAAAATGTTCAAGATCAAAGGTCCATGTAAATTCTGCAACTGACATCAGGATTGCAGATTGATTGATTTAGCCTTCAGCCTATGTTATCTGATATTCTTCCTGCCACTGCTGGGTGGCTATGTGCTTTTGAACCTATTAGTTTCCCTGACACTGAACTGGGATGCCATTCAATGTGAATTTAACCTTTAAACATACTGCCGCCCACCATTCAAAAAACTCCCAGCAGAGCGACCTGAGGAAGTTGAAAGACATTTTGACATCCTCATCATATGAACAACCAAACTAGAGGAAAAGCTGATTATCACTGTCAACAGCTTCCAAATTCTCTATGATATAGTTTTAGCAAGCTAGAGATAAAGGGAGGGTTAGCAGTGCGATCCCCACCCTCCTCCTGTCCAAATGTCAACATGTCCTTGGTCAAGATACTGAATCTCGGGTTGCTCCCCAGCCACTGGGGATGTCAGTGCATTCCCAATTACTGGTCCCAAGCCCAGATAAACGGGGAGGCTTGCCAAATCAAATATGCAGCCGGGCTGGGTGGGACCCAGCAAGCAGATAATCCACTGTGGCGACCCCCAATAGGGAGCCACTGAAAGAAGAGTATGATAAGTTGAATAAGCTACCAAGATTTGAATAATTAAAACAATGCAAGGAAACGCCTGGGGAAAGTGGCAATTAGGGAAAATATTTTAAACGAATATGTGTGAATCATGAGTCATGCTAGCCTTGGAGAGGAGCCCCTCTTGTTCAGTCCTTTTGTCCCTGTGAAATGTGCATTATTATAACGCCACACATGGTATCAAATATATATGCTGAACTAAAAACCTACAGTCATTGGTGACATTTGAATCAACGGTGACTCAACCAAGGCAGCACCCTTCAAACTCACCATTAGCATTAAACTTGGAAGAAAAACTGTATTTAACTGTAGCTATTCTGCATTTACCTCCTGTTAGCTCTCCCCAAAGCCAAATCAAAAGACAGTGCAGTTTAAATGGCAATCTCAGTGATAAACCTGAGGAGCTGACCTCTCCCCCCAAGGGAGATGAATCTAACGTAGAGCATGCTCAGACCTATCCCTCCTCCAGATGTCTCTCCAAGCCTCTCAGTATTCAGGCCACCTTTTCCAAGTATAAAATCTGATATCAGCACGGATTGCCTGCTGTCAGTCTCTGTGAAACAGAGCTAGCAGGATTTCTGATAGAGAGAAGGAACGATACTGACTGCAAAAGATTGCTTTGATGTGTCTGCTTAGGGGCTTGCAATGGACTGCAGCTTTATTCAGTAGTCAGCTCCTCACTACATAAGCTTTGTTTGTTTTGTCATGTTTCTGGTACTGTAAAGCACTAAAATAATGGTCCATTTTGTTCTCTTGGATGAAACACCAAATGCAGCACATCATCTTATCATCCACACTTCCAACTCTTCTTGTGGCTTCTTTCAAGAATCATAGCTGACATGTCTGCCAATGCCAATTTATGGTGTCGTTATGAACCGTGCTGTAAACCGAACGGCTGTGTTCACATGCACGGGGAACAAACACCACGATCAAAGCAGGACGTTTGTCTCTCTCATCTTCTCCATGTACTGTTGTCAAGGTAATGAAACGCAATGATTGGAGGATTTTTCGATGCAGCCTAAGTGGGATGGTAATTGCATGACATAATGAAGCACTACTGTGTGCATTTTCAGTATATAAAAAGAGGCTTTCAGCAGCTGCGTGTGCCTCCACATGTTGGGCTCTGCATCCCCCACCCCTCCCATTCTTCTTTACTTTCAAAGCCCACTGGGAAATCTCTCCAGCTGGATTCTTACAGAGGGGGGACAGCAGTCTGTGTACAGTCAACATGTAATTAGAAGCCATAGACTGCTTGACTGTGATGATTTATGTCTTCCATTTGCCACATGCACCTATATGAATATGGATAGAGGTGTCAGCTCCCATCAGTCACAGTATAAATCAAATTTTTTGATGGCATATGCTTGTTTTCCTGTTACCTGCAGGTCATTTACAGCTACCATAATGTTTTTCTTCTATTAGCAGTTTATGTAATGGTGTTTTCCCTTCTGTATACAGTATTAACCCTTAGTCCTCCACAGCTCTGACTTTCCTCTGGCTACTCCCTCTTGGTTATTAACTGCTAATGGCTGCAGCTTATGAAGGAAGTAAGATTTGGTGGCTTCCTCATTGTGCCCTGGGGATGACAGCATTTACTGTGTAAAAAGAGAGACACGAGAAAGCCAAGGGCCAGTGGGTGAGTCAGTGTGTGCTCGGCCCCAGCTATGGTCCACCTGTGCCTCAAACCAAAGAATAAAAGCTACTGGGGTTTAGCTGTCAATCTGTACAGTGAAAGGAGGTTTCAGCCCAGCAGAAGTAAAGCAGACAGTCACACAGAAAATGGTTTCCACAAAAACACACAAAGACGGCCACTGCACTCTGCATGACCCATATTTTGGAAATGACAGTGAGGACGAAGGAAGTTGTAGGCATAGCCGCTGGCCTGTTTCGCTTGATCAAGCTGCTGGCTGGAACCAACAGCGTCATGACAAAGCCACCATGGAGCTGGGTCTACCAGGGATTTTCTGAATCACACCCACAAAAGAGGCAGCCTAACAATGCTTTGTGAAATGCTACTTTCTCATTTTCACTCGTACTGCTAATGTAGAGTTTCACTATGTCTAAAGGAAGAAGTTGGTTTTTGCCTCTGAGAACGTGACGGTTTTGGATGCAAATGTCATGTTATCCATACCACCAATGTGAAGATCACTTTTTCTTTGCAACTGAGCATAACCAAAGCCCAAAATTATTATTAAATTATTTTCTGCTGCTTTTGCAATTTTTGCAAATGTGACAATTCCAGAAGATAAATGCATTTACCCACTTCAAGCCATCATCCAGTATTGAGAAAAAAATCATTACCAAAGAGGTATTTATCATGCAATGTTCTGTTTCCTGTGAAAACCCCTTGATGGTTTCTGGAATTAATTTGCGTCAGAAAAATAAAGCATTAACTGCTGTCGGCACTAATAAGAAAAAAAAGACCTCTGGTCAAATTATTAGATGTTTTATTTAAATGTAAATCTGTCTTACTGACAAACACATGCCAACAGCATGTTGATGTTAACAGGTGGAGGTTTGCAGTTTCCCACGCTGAACATCTAAAAACTAATAAAGTTTGAGTGATCTTCTTTTAATATTGAACAGTAAACACCAGTTAACACATTTTCTCACAGGATACAGTGTTTTGGAATTAAATACTTTGTGGTTGCTTCCATTACTGCTGTATTGGGCCAAATATACAGTGAAATTGTTGATAAAAGCAGAGGATTTGAGGACATATTTATGGATTACCAACAGTGATGGGTTGTTTGTGTCCTCACCATTGCTAGGCTCCAAATGAGTAGGAAAGTGACTCCAGACATGGGAGTGGTAAAAGGTGTTTTTGCAGTCTACACAACATTGTGATGAATTTGATCAGTCTTTTCATTTACATTCGAGCCATCATTTCCTTCTTTTAATTTTATTCTGAGGATTGAAGCACTTTGTAAAGTCTGAGTAAATATGAGCTGTTCGTTGTGCTGTCACCATGTTTTTAAAATCACGCTTTAAATAAACACTCACTGATTTTTGAAGAGGTTGAAACGCCCTTTGGTATTTCATTTCTTAGACAAGCTTGCTTGAGTTTGAAGTGGTCGCCTGACATCTCCAAGAAAGACTGTGACTTCCTTTCAAGGAAGGGTTGACCAACTCAGTGACAGCCAGTTTCAACAAATGACACATGTGGAGGGCATCTGCTTTGTTTCTGCTTCCGTGGCTTGAGCTTTCAAAGTTGACACTTTTTTAGTTTAATTATTCTAATCTGCATCGCTGAACAAGGGATAGACAAAGGTTTTGTGTGTGTTTATAGTGAGGTCTAAGCTGTAAACAAAATACAGAAGCACAAACCCATGACTTTATTTTGTCAGTCTGCAGCTCAACGTTTCAACACATCTTACTTTCCTCAGGGAGTTTTAAGTTATGAAAATAAATGAGCTAAGACCAGCAAAGCTGCAATATGCAGACAGTATGTACGTTTTTGACACCCACTGGGTAATCACTAAAAATGAGTTACAGCACATGCAAAAGATTTTAAAAGATAAAGTCATCTGTGAGCTTTGAAGTGACATAAAGAGTAAAGTAATACACAAACAAAAATAATCTTAGCAGTCTGCAAATGTAGTTTACAGACAGTTGTAGTCCATTTCTGCTTACAATGACCTGGTGAGCTAGTCACTCAAAACAATGGGATGGCAGCCATGTTTAATAATGCAAGGTGTGGATGTTAATATTAAATACATGATTGTTGCTTACAGCACTATTGCGTATGGGAGACATTGCTTGTACCTGAGCGTTCATCAAAATATTTGTATGGAAGTCCAGTTTCTCTCACAGTGAGTCAGAACTCGGAGTTCTGCAGTGTCTCACAATACAGAAATGCCAACTGAGAGGACACAGGTCCTTCGAATGACTGTTGGGATGGAAATACTCTACCTGCAAAAAAAAGTTTTTAACCATTCTTTGCCATGTTAATTTGTAGATGAAAATCCTGCAGATTTCTTGCAGCGTAAGTTTTGGAGCAGCGATGACCATCAATCTGAAGTTATATAATAAACATTTGTTTACAAAAACAGGCTAAATGCTAATGCTAGCAAACCTCAACAATTCACACATCAATTGTCTCAATGTTGGTCACGAACAGAGCATTTAATTTGGCGTAAAAACGTACAGCAGGTCTGCTTGTTTCTGTTTGTTGTTGAACAGGACATTGACATTTACGGGATTTAGAGATTAGTGTACATATAGGCAAATCTGAGCATGCATTTGCAGAATCTTGTACACGTTTATCGAGTGAATCACCCACTTATTGAAAAGCAAACATTTCCCCTCCAAAGAGAACCACAGGATTTTGACACACAGTTGGGGGTCCTGTGGGGACATACAGACGAATGAAGGGAGTCTCAGTGGTCAGGCACCAAAGTGAGAGAAAGAATACATTCAGGGCTCACACTGTGTCTGTTCAACATGATAAAGAGATGTGTCTCCAGCCCTGTTATGGATGGTTAGGAAGCTCTGAGACTTGTGTGTGTGTGGCCTGAGATAACCATGAACAAAGTATGGCCATGCATGACTGATAGAGTGTGTGTCACCAGTTACAATAACACGATCAGATCGCGTCTTTTGAACATCAAGCCTGACATCCAAGTTGTGCCCTCCAAAGAGCCATGATAAAATGTCAGAACACATTTTTCCTGACTGCAACGTCTACAGTTTGTACCCAATGTCAGTATGACATCCAAGTTTGACGTTATTAAGACTACAGCATTGAAATATGAGCTGGATTACCTTGAAATGACCGTTTCAGCTGTTTACTTAAACAAAGGCTTGATTTTTACAGCAAACCCAACAAACTAGTGACCACTGAAGCCTCTTGTGTTGGTAAACAGCATTTAGGTTGTGTTTCTTTCATACAGCTTCTATGTGGCAGTAGTGATGCGTCCAAAATCAGCTGAACTTCACCAACTACTTTTGTGGTTTCTTTCCAATTATATTAAAATGGAACATTTCAAACATTTAGAGGAGAAGCCTAACTTTTATAGAGGGTATGGTGGGTCATAAACATTAAGCACTACCATGCTCAAGTTCTATACTTTACAGCAATCCAAATAAATTGAAATTGTCCTCTTTTAGTGTCAACACAAGCGGATACAGAGGCAAGTCAAAGAAGGTGTAAAGAAAACATCAATCTTTTCATAAAAATCATTTCATAAAATCAAGTGCATGCATGAGAGCCTGTTTCTGAGTCTGCTTTGGGCCTTATATACTTCTAGCAAGCATCAAATGTAACTGTCAATTAATGAAATTATACGATGATGATTATCAGCCTGCCCCCTCTAACATGATTTTAGCACCTAAAAGCTAACGTGAGTCTGTCCCTTCAGGGGGAAACAAATGCCTAACAGGCCATTGATTAAATCAAGAGAAGGAGGAAGAGTTAATTACAGGCACAGCATAGGATCTAATAGACTCGCATAGTTAGTGATAAATATGGCTCCGACTACTTTCAGAGTCTGAAACTTGGCATTTTGTGCAAAGCCTGCCCTACTGGTAATATGTTCAGTGTCCTTGTTCCATCCACTTAGAGGCTACTGAATAACACACACAGCACTATTCGGTGCATTTGTGATAAAACAGCTTAGCAGCAAGAACTCAAAATCTGTTGCGCAACCTTATCCTGCTTGTCTAAAACAACCAACAAGGCTCCTACCAGTAATATGTGCTCTTTACACGATTAAGCTCATAAACTAAATTAGTTTAACAGTGCTATGTTCAACAAGATGCCTATTAAATGGTCTTTGTCCAAAATGAGGCTTACTAATCTCTTTGTCAGTTCTAGGAATCCACAAAGACAGTGATTTCCTGCTTCAGTGATAGATAGTGAAATAATAAGACTGTGAGGAGCTGGAACATGTAAAATTTTACAGCAGTGCCACTGGTTGGAAACTGCAGACAGCAATTATTATGAGAAAACCTCCTCTGTAGACTTATCGTCAAAGCTGCAAAATCATGCTCTCTGTGAAGCTGTGCACCAATGCAACCCTAAAATATCCTTGGGTTTAGCAGCAACACCTTTCAAAGCTCAAACTGTTGTGTTGGCCTCAGAAGAAAAAACTGGTTCAGCTACTGCCAGTTTTTTCATAAGTTTTAAACTTGAGCACACTATGATATCATACATGCCGCACTTCACCTGTCAAGGACAACTAGTCATCTTACTAATGTGGGGAGAAAATCCAGCCAGTGATCCATAGGTCAGAGCGCAAGGGATTTGTGCAAGCACATGATCTGTGGTGTTTTACCCTTGAAGCAGCTTTGCACTGTGTATAAAAGACAGTCATCTGCAGGACACTTATGGCAAACAGCTCACTTACATCACAAAATGTCACATAATGGACACCTACAGTACTGTACCTCCAACCATCAATTCAGAGCTATTTCTGTGCGACACTGATTATTGAGACTCTATTGGATCTCTTACCATGGAGAGAGCTAAATGTCAAGAAAGTGAACATTTCTTTGAATCTCACTCATAAAGCAACCCATGGACACAAATGCATCTGTTTACTTCCTGGTGCTAAAACTGTGATTAGGGCTTGGGCTTGTAATTTGGTTCTTCTCATTTTGTGAGAGCTGTGTGCCACTAATTCATCCACTGTGTAGAGGAATTACGCAGGCTCCAGCATTGTATACCGAGATGGACCACTCTCATTTCATGCTCCTGGAGAGGAGAGACCCTCGTACTGCCATTGTGGTGTTGTGTTGTTTTACGAACGCAGCTGTAATCCTCTTCAACGACCCTCTCCACCCCCTTTACCACCCGGCAAATTCCGCTTCGCTGGTCATGTATGACAGCGGCTGGAGTAAAAGGGAGGAAGAGGAACAATTTGTTGTTTTGGCTTTTTATTTTCACTGCAGCTAGGCTTCAGTTTCCTCATACAAGTGGCCGGGGTGTTATTATGTGCCATCTCTAAGAGGATCACGGTGTGTACATGAGCCACACAAAGGCTTTTTAAATCAGTGAGCTGTTACATTACAGTGCACCACTGCAGAAAATGTTAACAGTATGAACAGACATGTTTTTAATCCCACCTTTTCTGTAACACTCTAAGTTATTTCCCCACAATTCCCCTGGACATGATAGTTTGGTAAAATTGGAGTTACAGCACTACCTGCATGTAGAACCTTTACAAACTGCTGATAGATTCACAGCTACAAGTGAAATGCTATAATGACACCTCTCTACCCTAAATGTACCTTCAAAGCAGTCCAAAAATGAAATAAATCTTTTAAAATAAAACCAGAAATCAATTTGTTTTAATTTACATGGCCCATTTCTACAGGATGTTAGAGTTAAAGAGTCTTGATTCTTTCTAAAAGTCTATATATGCCATTTGTTTATCACATATCTCCCTTCTCAATTTTGTCTCATCCAGAGTAAAAACATCTCAACCTGAATGTGATCATTCACTGCACCGCTGCACACAGGCATTTTTACCCAAAATGAAACCCAGTGGGTTTGACTGAGGTGTAAATTTAACTCTGACTTAATGATTAATAAGTCTCGTAAGCTCTACGGCTGTTAGCTTTAGCCTGCAGTATTTGGCTGATAAATTACAGGTCTCTGTAATTACTGATTGATTGCAGCACGATCATTCTTAATGGTTCAGTTAATGCGATTTTGATTCAATTACAAAGCAGAGCTTCAGCTGGACTCGACTGCCCACTGCTTCTTTTTGTCCACCCATACATTACAAGGTCTGCTTTTTGTATGGCGGACCTACTTCTCTCCCTGAAAGTGAAGTTTAATCAGCGTGGAATGTATGGCCAGACATAATGACAAGATGGAGGGTTCATAATGTTCCTAATTACAGACAGCAGACAACCTCAGCCAGAGTGCTGCTCTAGTCAATAAGTGGCCATTTTAATCTGCCAGGGCCAGTGAAGAAGAGTGGAGAGGTCCACTTGATTGCATTACCTCACCACTGTGTCACATATTTTGTTACCTGGATATTGATGAGACTCGAACAGTATGCTGCGTTGGTTGGATCTGTGCACAGAGTGAACGATGCTGAAACAAACAAGGCACAGCTGTGGTTTTATAACCCCAGTGAAACTACCTGAACGCTGCACATCTGTGGTGCCTAGACTTTAGCTACCTGCCTGGTCTTCCTCTTATAGCCAAAGCAATTTGATTAACTTTTGACTACAGCTGTGACTATAGTGAGTGCTGAAAGGACTTTTTCCAAACTGGCGGTCTGACTGTAGCTTGTGGCAACTGTCAGTACTGATAACAGACAAGCCTGCAGCACAAGCATTAAGACTGTGGTATTGGACTTTCCTCATACTGTAGGTATGTAAATATACATATGTGCATCAAAT
This sequence comes from Chaetodon trifasciatus, assembly GCA_037975065.1. Taxonomy (NCBI): domain Eukaryota; kingdom Metazoa; phylum Chordata; class Actinopteri; order Chaetodontiformes; family Chaetodontidae; genus Chaetodon; species Chaetodon trifasciatus. The sequence continues at coordinate 1,249,254 of JBBMOE010000045.1, forward strand.
GCTATCTGTTGTATTTGATTATAACAAAGCCAAGTGAGGAGCAGAAAAGTAATCTGAAACATTTGAATATATTACAGTATTTTCAGCATTTATGTCAGTCTATATTGTGGTCGACAACAGGGAGAATTCCTATTATTTTACTGTCTTTCACAATGAACAAGATCTAATGGTGGTCAGTGGTTAGCTTTTTTTGTTTTTTGGCTACTTGTTCACTCTCCATTTAGCTGTTTTGGTCACTGCTACCTCCCGAGGGAAACATTTGTCTCTTAAGCTGCTAAATGCTCCTCTATGGTCACCAGCTGGACACTATTTTAGTGCAGGGAAAGTAGCATAGAGTGGCTTTATATGAGGGTTTTCACTTAAAACAAGTGCCTGAAAAAAGCTGGTGAGAGTGAGGCAGAACAGTAAAAGTTATGAGTTGGAAGATGTGAAAAAGTTCCAAACAGCTGATGGGACCTTCAGGGTCAGATGATAATGCTCTGTGGGTCTGGCATTATGAGTGACCCCTCTCACATTATACATAGTAATTTAATGAAATATTAATATATAAATAGTGCTTAGAGTAGCTTTAATTTGGTGAATTTCTGCGATAATAAAGACCTACATTACTAAGTTTCCTGTTGTTCTTTTCTTGGAGTAAACTGACTTCATTTGTAGGCGTAAATGAGGTTATAACTTAAGTCAATGTTTTGTCTTACCCTCCGGCATAACTTTTTATCTTGCATGTGTGTGAAGCCAGTGGTGTGCAGGGAGCATAAAAACACACGAGTTGAACCTTTGTGAATGCACGCCCCAAAGGTTTTGGTGGTTCCCTGCATGACCAATGGACAATGTTGCATAATGCTCTTCCAGCTTAGCATTAGCTGGCTACATTTCTGCAGAGATTAAAAGTTTACCCTGAGCTGATGCACATCAGTTGCACTTCATGATGCATTTAATATTCAGTGGCTTGGGGTTTTGACTTCAGCTGGCAAAAGAGGCATGTCACAAAAACATGGTTTAGTGTGGGCAAGGAATGGGCAGGGAGAGACCCCCATATCTCTTCCAGGTTAAAGAACTCTTGTAAAATGCAAGTGAATATCACCTTTATACTCATGGTGTGACTCTTAATAAGAAAAAAGATGATTGACACACCATATTTCAGAGCATACACACCTCGAGGACACAACTGCTGTTTTTACCCTCCAGCATCAGCATCTGAGTGAAAATTGCTCTGTCTTGTGTGGTAAAGGGGGTTGTTATGCACATTTCATATAACAGAAACAGAGAAAGGTCATATGTGGTTTGACTGAAATGGGCAGAAAACAATCAGTCACATCTCTCAGCCTGAGGTGTCAAACTAACACTGAAGGCACTGGCTTACTGCTAGAAACCATCAGTAAGCTGTCACCTCCACCATATATCCAAACACAAATTTAATGCCCACTGAAGCAATGGGCAGGTATGTGTCAGACGCTGCTTTCTTGTCAGGGATTTGAGACTGTGTGGCCAAGTACGCGTGCTCGCCAACACCTTTTTCTTTTTATTAAAAGTTGCACATGACAAGTATTTCTAATCAGAAGGAACATTTTGCTTAAAGTGAGAGTTTCAGTGACTTCTGCTTGCAGACGCTTACAATGCAAATTTAAAGCAGCTGTAGAAAAACTAAATCGAGACATTCCTCTGAGAACTAGCAGAATAAATAAAGACTTGTTTTGAAGCTTTTTTTTTTGGACAAGTAACAATTAAATCTTCAACATATCCTCAATGGAATTTAAAGCTCGCAGTGTAAAAAACATAAACCCTTTGTTTATCTTTTGATGAATTTCCTTCGTATCTCTGGTCTTCATATTTCATTGATAAGTATACCACCACTGTTGGCGGTGGCTGTGGAGAGCAAACCGTCTGTTCGACTCTTGTCTCCAGCTTGGCTCTCATTTTTTAGTCATTAACTCACATAAACATCCCATCTGTCCTCCTTTCACGCTTCCTTTTCATCAGCACTCCTTGCTGCTCTACTCTGTATCAGCCAAGCGTGTGGGGATTTCCTGTGTTTTCGGAAAGGATAAGAGGGCTCCAAAAGTGTCTGACACTCTAACTCAAGGTGAAATCTCAGCGTCATTCAGTTGATTCTTTTTTCACACTGCTGTGTAGAAAGCTGCCATTACCACCTCTTGGTTGTGTGCTTCTACCAACCGGCAAAGTTACAGTTTAAATCCGTGTCTGACCAGATTCATAATATATGATAGAGAGCTTGCGGTGGACTACAATGTTTCAAAAATGGATGTTAATACAACAACTACAAACTGTAAAATGTGGATGCTTCACTCACGTTCAACCCAGCTGCACAGAAGATCTATACAATCAGCACAGTTTCAAGGTGGACACCCAAGTTTACTGTTACCAATTCAGTATCTGACCAAATGTGAAACATGGCCACAATATTCCCTTTCTGTTCTGAGTTATGGTGAAATTCTGTCATAATTAGCGCATGAATTGTTGGGTTATGGTCAAAAACGCGCTTTGTGAGATCACAGTGACCTTTGACCATCCAAATCTGTTCCGTTGATCCTTGAGTCCAAGTGAATGTTTCAAAACGTTCCTGAGATATTGGCGTCAAGAGAATGGGACGGACGACACAAAAACAAATAGCCGACCACGTCTTTCGCCAGCGCGGAGGCAATAAAAATCCAATGAAAATGAACTTGTGCGTGTTGGCTTGGTTCTTTTATGTTATGTGCAGCTATATGCAACACAGAATGCTTCAAATGTTCAACTTCATTTCAAACTATGGCAAAGTTTTCTCCTTTTTGTTTTCACCCTGTGTGAAACAATTCCCAAAATTTGATTCTCTCACCCATGTTTTCACTTGCACGTTTTTTTCAAAAGGACCAGCTACATTTTCAACTCTCTGTGTGGTGAAACATTTGAAAAGAAGGCACAAAATGTTTGCTTCCCCCTCCCCTTCACTGTTTACTAGCCTCCAGATATTACTTTGCTGTTGCTGATACTTCCAGACCAGCTGGGGCTACCATCAGAATTTAATTAAAAGCTATCACAAGAAGATTGTGTCCTCATCCAACAACTGAGCTTTTGAAATTTGAACTCGCTAAATGGCGTTTACTTCTTTTTAGAGTGTTTCCTATGAGGAACACCATTTTTCTGCAGTTTAACAGGTGTTCCTTAGAACGGGCCTAAAAAAATGGTTTCTTTTGACCTTTAAGCCTTTATTCAAGCCTGATGCACCATCCTGATGCACTTACAATGAGAGTGAGAGCATCTGAAGTCCTTGTTCAACAACTTTTGAGGTCCAGGAAGTAGCGCGGCAAACCTCATGTGGGTCTTCACAACATGTTGTTCTGGTAGCTCGGTGACATCGAGACTACTGTCAGGGCTAGTTGGTAAACTACTGTGGCTGGCGAGCTAACTGCTAAGATGCTAAACAGCTAGGAACATGCCAATGCAGTCTCAATAGTTCTCTGAGCCTTTTTATCCTCTATTTTTTGCTAACTGTCAGTTAACTGTGTTGCTAACAGGACAGTTGACACAGAAAATAGGTATTTGTACCATCAAGTCTTGTCTGATAACTGTCCACAACCCATTCCTCTTTTATAGAGCAGTTCACACTCAAACAGAGAAGGGTTAAATAAAAGATGGCGGTGCAACGCAGCGAATAAGCGACAATAGCTTCCTCCACTTTTCTGCCGTCCTTCAAAGGTCAGCGCTGTGAAGTGAGTTTGCTATTGGTCAACTGTGCATTGAGGGAACTTATCATAAAACACTTGCATGAGCTTATGTTGTCCCTGGAGAAGAATCCACTGATAAATGGAAATTATTTATTTCAATGAAACTAAAAAAGCAATTCTACACTTAAACAGCTGGCTATCAAAGGAGTTCCAGGTCTTTTTAGTTCGACATTAGTACAGCCACCGTACACACTTCCTATTGTCAGCATTTGAGAAAAAATGTTTTGCAGCTGCATGTATCCCAAAAACCTGCAACCATCTGCCCGTCAGTGCTTAAAATGAGAAGTTGGTGTTCAGGGAAGAAGTTGACTGTGGTCAAGGACAGTTGTCCTGTGAGATGTCATTTGGTACAAAATGTTATCACCCATTCTTCTTCACACTGACCAGACCCAATCCCAAACCTTCTTCCCCTCCCTGCACTTCACACCCTCTGACTTGCGATTTTTAAACTGTGAAGTAGCTGGAAAAAGCCTCAAACTGTGAGCAGAATTACTTTTATGTTATAAGGTGCCACTGATATAATGCCTGATAGCAGCTATAGGCAGCTGATTTAAAAGTTGTTCAGCTTCCTGCTGTAAGAGGCCACTGCTCAGCAGAGTTTACAATAAACAGGAATCTAAAACAGAAAATAATGAGCTCTAAGTCTTACACACAAATGTTTGAAGATTGGTGCAAACTGGGGAGTTTAGAAGGCTTTGTTTGTTGATTCTGAAATTTGACATTTTAAAGTTGATCATTTGGATAGCTGAACATTTTTCTGTTATTAAACAAAACTGCAGCAGCACTAGAAGTATCTCAGTGGCATATACATCATCTTAATTGGATATCCATGGGGGATACAAGAAACCTGCCACCAAACAACAAAATAGACCGAGAAATGCAAATCTCAAGTCGTTTTCAACAGTGTTCATACTTCTTGGCTGCATTTGCCTGTAAGCCCAGTGACAGCACATTAAAGTAATTCCACATATGTCTCAGTAGTACAGTAAGGATTCTCTCAGTAAAGTAGAAAATAACTTTCCTCTGTCATGTCCCTGACTGGATTAGAGCATTTTTGCTAATGTTCATCTCTAAAGATATGAGTCATGTTTATATCAGGGGTATTGACTGCAAACTTCTTAAAACATGCTTCTAAATAGACTGTTTCTCTTTTGTGAGGGCTTCACATTTCTTAAAAATGTGCAAATTGGAGGAGGAAGGAAGGATTTAGACTTGATTTACTATATAATCTGCACATCTCAAACTAAAATGAGTGTTTTATATCAGATACTTACTACCATTATTACTAGGCCTGCATGATGGAATATCCTCAAAACCTATAATACAAAAGGCAATTTGAATTGAATGAAAGATGAAAACGCTGAACCACTCAAAGTGACTGACTAAATGATCATAATTTGGCCGTAAAATAATTCCTGATGGACCAACTTGATATGAACCACAATTCCCACCTCAACAGTTCTGGTAGTAAAACATGAGGAAATACGGTTACCTGTGGAAAAATTAAGACAATGACTGAATCATCTTTTTAAAATGATGTTATCTGGTTAAATTTTCATTTTTTTTCTCATCAATAATTGCTTTTACACCCAGGGGCTGATGATTGGGAAGATATTTTGCTGCCTGTCAGATTAGTGCGAGTACGACGGAACAATGGCAACTTTTAGCTCTGGGAACTTAGCTGTCAATGTATGACATGATCAGAAAAGAATCCTGAAACTGACTTCAGGTGTTATCACTGTTTGTAGGACTGCCAGACCTACAGCGATGAGGCAAGGCTGGTTTGATGTCGCTAACCAAGCAGAGGCACAACTAAGGCACAGCAATGCTAACAGCAAAGTATGTTAGCTGTACAGACTTTACGTATAGAGCTTCAGATCATGTTCATGTCACTTGAAACACATAAAGACACTTAAACACCTTGTTTCTCTGGCTCAGTATCAGAGGATGTTTGTGCCGCTATCCATTTTTTCCAAACACTGAGTGACTTTGTGAGCTAGCGTTTGGCATAGTAGCCCCATCAACTGAATAAATGACTGAGACCTTTCAACCAATAAGACACAAGTTTTTCCACGTATTTTCCAGTAAAGCCTTTCTGATTGGTCTTGCCTCTGTTGTGTTCACTGAAGATACAAAATTACTATACTGCCATCTTCTTTAGTGACAAACTGCTCAAAGCAGACAATTAGTCCCAAGACGCTCGTGGTTTACATTAGTAATTCTACTGCTGACACACTTTCTGAAGATGTGATGACTTTCGTTAAAGCAATTATCTACTTAAATTGATTCATTACATTTCAGAGCAAAGACAGTCAATTGTACCTCTCTCGCATTCAAACGCATGCACACACACTGTCAAGTGGACTCCCAATAACCAGCCTTGTGAGGACCAACCTCCATCGGATGATGGGACTTATTTTTTTATTTCCGTGACTCTGACTCATGATCTCTCAGTGGCTGGAGGCAAGGACAGCAGGAATCCTTGATGCCATTCTCTGCCCTTCACTTCAATGCAATTCACTACGCTTCACTCTCAATTTGCCAATGAACAGCATCAGATCACCAGAGGATGTGACTGCATTTGTGCATCCGCTGTTGTGATCTTCACATGCTGGTGAAGTCAGCACCTGTGGTCATTTTAAGTTGGATGCAACATCTCATAATAAACAAAAGTCTGTCAGTGTATAGTTTCAAGGCAGCAGTGAACCGGAAACAAAATTGAACAACTGCTGCTTAAGACCCCACTGTGAACAAACGCGAGTCGCATGACTTGAGTTCTGCTTGTTAATGACACTTCACAGCAGATGGGAGAGCTTGTAAATCACAGTCATCTCAATACGTTGAGTGCCTTGATAGTCCCCAAATGAGTGGTCTGAATACATTTTTGATTCAGATGAAAATGTGTCAGTAGCATTAACTCAAAAGCTGCCATGTTCTTGAGCGAGAGCTGGCACTGAATGTTTGGTTTTAGACTTTCATAGAATCAAACCTCTTGTGTGGTTGACTCCCCAAAGCCCTCTGCTGCTAATGTCTAAGCATCGTGCCTTCTTCACAGCGAATATTTTGAGCTGTCAGAGTAGAAAAGCACGAGTGTTGCTGATGTCTGAACGTCTATTGCCAACAAACATCCAGTTTAGAGGCTACACAAGCCAACTGGCACTGTGGAAACTGGATGGCTAGAGTTTGCTCTTTATCTGACAAACACTAACCTGAAGCCAAATGGAAACCCACCATGACATCACCCATTGGTTTATGGACTACCATGTTTGGCATTATGGCTGTTGCCATCTGTTTTTTTTGGAACCAAAAGTGACCACATTTAGCAAAGAGGGTGGAGCTCGGGAGGATATGCATCACTACACCTCTATCCTGATTGAATCTGACGGAGAACCTGATGGCACACTGTCTATGTGACTCTAAATGGGACCACAATTTACAAAATGAACATCATGCTGTATTGAAGAAGACTTGAAACAAGCAATCAAGACCTTAGACTCTTTAGAAAACTGTTTACTGCGGTAATAAATCAAATGAGAAGTCTGCGAAAGAGTGCAGGTTTAAGGCACTTCTGCATTGGCTTCTCTTTTCAGACCCAGAAGCTCCATCACTATTTATACAGTCTCTGCCTGGAACAGATGACTTCTCGTGGAGGGTTACAGTGCATGGATTGTGCCTTCCTGCTATTCAAACACCCCAACTAAGTGCACAGGTGCTTATCACATTGTTGTGTAATAGTCAGTGCTACCACAATAACCATGCTGTTGCTCCCTATTGACCTGGAGTGAACCTTACCCAAAAAAAATGAAAATACTCATATTGGCTCCAGCTGTGTGATAACCAGTAAACACTTCAGAGCTGTGACTGCTGTTGTTGAATAAAATAAATAGTTTGGTACAAAAACATGACCTCTTTGTGTAAGGTGTTGAAAAGTATTTTTATAGTATATATTAATACCTAAACATAACATCAGCCCTAATATCAACATACCCAACCTAATTCATCTTGGGGAAACAAAGAGGAAGATCAGATATATGAAAAATGCAACCAATCAGGAGCGAAATCAAGCAACTGCAGGTGAACTGGATTGAAGTGAACGAAAAAGACAGTTTTAGCTGGTTTGGCCAACAAGCCAGTACACACAGCAACAACGAAAGCCAGTGCAACATATCACTTTGGAGACAAAACGGCCACTTTGCCAGTGAAAATGCTCTAATTTAAATGTATTTTGTATTTCTCCCTTGAAGAAACCTGCTGAGAAAACCCACATGTAACTAAGCTGAAGGCACAAAAGGTTCCTTTGAAGCTCAGACAGATCTGAAGTGTTGCAACAGTACAAGACGCACTTCTCTTTTTCTCTCTCTCTCTTTCTCTCTCTCTCTTTCTCTCTCTCTCTCTCTCTCTCTCTCTCTCACACACACACACACACACACACACACACACACACTTTATCTATTACACCTTTCCTTCCAGTTTCTCATTTCCTCTTGTTGACGACCATCCACTTCAAATCATACGATCCAGCTTGTACTATTTTACATGTCAGATCTCTTACAAGACTTCCTGTCTCTGACTCCCAGCATCCCTGCTCTCTCTCTCTCTCTCTCCCTCTCTCTCTCTCTCCCCCATCTCATCTCCTCTTTCCTATCTGAACCATTTTTCTCCATCTCCCAGCCCCGTCCTCCACTTTGCTAATCTCCCCGCTGCCTCCAGCTAAGTGAATAACCCTCTCAATTTCTTGTTCGCGTTTCTCTTCATCTCAGTTTGCTCCATTCCCATTTCCACCTCTCCCCTGCCCCTCCACACCTCCATCAGATGCTGCCTGTCTTTTACACCTGCCCTCCTCGCTGTTTCCCCCTTGCACCCTCCCTTCGTGGCGAGCAGAGAGGCTGGTAGGAGAGCGTATAATTTCTCAGAGGAGGTGCTGTCAGTTGACTGCTCTCCAGGCTAAGAGCTGCTCTCCTCGCCCCTGGGTTCACGGAGTCACGGCTCTGTTCCGCTCCAGGATTATGCAGATCTTAATTCCCTTCCGCTCACACCTGAGGTTGGCAGGGCATGAAATAAGGAAAGTGTTCACTGCAAATAAAACTTTTTGCCACCAAGAAGGAGGGAGAGGAGGGGAGGAAGGAGGAAGGAAGAGAGAAAAGGGAGCTTGGTTGCTGGCAGATGTTCTGAGTGAGTGACTGAGGAGGTGAAGAGAGACATGAGGTGTTGTGGTAGGACAAACTGAGGGAATAAAGAAGGGGAGGACAGAGGTTTGTGGTTTCTGTCCTCAGACAAACTTAACACACTGGCTGCAGCTTGTCCCCTTTTCCTACAACAATTAATCCACTTTCCTCACTCTTTCTGAAAGCATCTCGGATGCAAATTCTTATGCATGAGTGACACCGTTCAGCAATCAGTGGGATGTTTGCCAATGAGCTCTTTGTTCACATGCTGTCGGTTAATTGTTAATCACCTCATGAATATCATATCACACACAGGAGTCTTAATTTACACGTCAACCTCGCCCAAAAGCCACCGATCAATCCCGCAATGCAAGCGGGAATTCCACAGGTAGTTTGCGACCAGCACAGCTTTTCTCTGCGCACTAAAACAACACGATCTGATACCTGATGCCTTCTTCTTTCACTATGATTTGTTTGCATGCAGGTTTAGTATATCTGCATTTACTGACGGTTTACAAACTATCCCACTTTGCTCTGCGCGTAAAACGCTGGATTATTTTTTCACGTCCGCTCGCACGTGAAGCTTTGTAAATGCCTTTTTTTCTCGTTAAACAACATTTCATTTAACGGGGGAGACCACTGATAAATGGATGATGAGTTGAAGGCAGCTCAAACCTGTTCATTCGCCTCAACAATTAAAAAAACAGACATAATTAGACATAAAAGACAGCTGGCGCAAATCATGCCAAAAAGTCCATGAAATGACAGATGTGATGTGAACAGCAAACACCGCGTCGACTCTCCTGGCCGAAAAGTTAATTTGAAGCAGTTGATGATGGAAAATAAGTGGAACAAACACAGAGAGAATAATTAATATTAGTGCGCCTCACCTGATAAAGCCTCCTTGGAAAAAGCAGAAAGACAAGACATACAGAATCCGAATGACCTGTGGGAGCATCCTCTGGCTCAAAATCTCTCCTCAGTGCCGTTGAAGAACTTGCAGAAAATAATTTCGGAAATCAGCAAATCCACTGAGCAGCTGGCGAGACTGGGCTAGAGGAGGAAGGCATCGTCTCTCTCAGTGATCCAAGCTTGTCTTTGGGGAAACTTCTCCCCCTCCCACCAAGTCCAGAGGGCTGCACACATCCACACAGCAGGCTGCCTGCTTCAAGCGGCTGGATAGCTCCGGTCAGTCGCTCAGTGCGTTGGTGCTGCTTTGGAAAGGGGGTGCCGGGTGTCAGTGTGTGTGTTTGTGTGTATGTGTGTGTGTGTTTGCTGTGACAATCTGGTTTCGTCAGTTTTTTTTTTTCCTCATGCATCCCCCCCGTTACAAAAAATTAAAAAGGGGTGCAGATTTAAAGGAACAGTAGCTTTTGTTTTGATGGCTGCCTCATGTGCAATTAGGCTTAATTAAAATTCAGGGGTTGATGGCTGTGATGAGCTAAATTGCAGTATTGAATGCATTCTGGTGATGACCAGTCTGGAGAGAAATGCTAATAAAAATTTCAATTACAGTAGGAGGGGGGCTAGTGTTGGAGGAGGAGGTGTGTCTGTGTGCAGGAGAACAGCCTTGAGTAGAGGTTTTGTAAGGGTCTGAAGGTGCTGGAAAGTTTTAACATAATTTTTGTTGTTTGTCTTGTTGTTGTTGTGCGAACACTCAATATCTCAAAATGAATTTTACTTTTTCTGAAGTTCTGAAGTCTTTTTATGTAATAAATACGAGCTTCTTAGGCCACTAGAGGTCAGAGTTTGTTAAAGCAGTTTAAAATTATTTGTGAAAATTTCAAATAAAAGATGGATCCAGTAACGAGGTGTTCCGTGAAAGCAATCGCAATCACACAGATTAATCGCCCAACTCCGCAGTGTTTTATGGTCATTTAGCTTCTTTTAATTTTTCGGCTGCAAACTCTGCTCTCGTAAACCCTTTTTTCAACTGCGGCAGGCAGCTGTGTTTTGGTGAAAGAGCTCTGATAAACACATGGTACACTACCTGTCCATTTGCAAACAGCAGACGGTGAACATCGCAGACCATCAAGCAGCTCAGGATTCGGTGGCGATCAAATGAGATTGATCAGTATGTAGATTTTGGGGGATCTATTGGCAGAAATGGCAATGGGATGAAGAGTATGCCCATCATCACCTGTGGGAGTCAGTTCTGTGTTCCCCATCAGAGAATAAATCTCTTTGTCAATCAGATACCTACGAGGTGTCTTTCAGACATGCAGTGTTGCAGGTTATAGATGAGTGTATCCACTTTCAGGATCTCTTAAAGGCTCTGTATGTTAGAGATCACAGGGCAGTGGCACAATGTGATACATCACTCACTGGGTCTGACCATCGAATTGCTTCTGTTGCAGTCATTCTTCTTCCCGAGTGGATTTCATCGTGCGTTCATCTGGTCTCTTCATGTGGAAAAACGCTGCAGATTAACCTTTACCTTACACAATTACTCAAGCTCCTTGTTCCTCCTCCGCTGGAGCATGAGTATTTAAAGATGCATTGGATTTCTCTGTTCTCATGAAGAACAGAAAAATCATAAGCCTCTTTGGTTTTTCAGTCTGATAATTCATTTGCACCAGTCTTTATTAATGTGATTCAAATGCTGCTTTTGTGCTCGGCTCCGCTATATGAACTGGCAGGCAGACTTTCATCACTGTAGTAGGAGTCAAGACAGTCAAACTATTACATATATTGAAACAGTTTATTAGAAATGCCTCTCGCAGTTTGTGATAGCTGAGAAGTTAAAAGTGTGCTCTGGCGCTGGTGTATGTTTCTTCTCTACCTTCACACATTTCCTTTTATTTTCTGTCAGCTGCAGAAACCTGAGAGGCCAGCTCGAGGAGTGCAGCAGGCATGTGAGGATGAGGAAGGTGGGGATGGGGTGGGCAGATGTTGAAATGATGGTGGAGAGACAGAGGAAATTAAAAGATGAGTGCCTCTGTTGTTGTTAGTCTCCTCGACAGTTGGCTAGCAGTGGAGCTCTAACATGAGTGCTGACATCTGGTGTCACCTACTAAAAGACCAGCCACCCAACAGATTTTAACGAAGGAAAGCAGCGCTCATCAAATTAAAGTGAATATTAATGTCACAAGCCCCATTAGCTGCGTGAGTTTGTTTATAAAGCTCTGTGTTTACTGTACACATCCAAATGTGATTTTTAAAAGATATAGTTGGGTCCCTATTTTTGTCTTTTGTCACTAAACCCCATTTAAAGACCAGAATGCATAAATCTGTGTCTCAGCATTCACAGACTTGATTTAAACAGTCGTTCCTACATGCAGGAGAGTGCCTGCTCCCTCTGCATTGACGCAACTCTTTAAAAGAATAGTTTGACATTTTCATGAAATAATGCTTATGTTCATTCTCGCCAAGCGTTAGATGAGAAGACTCATATCTATCTGGTAAATATGAGGCCACAGCCAGAAGCCAGCCAGTTATCTTAGTTTAGCATACAGAGAGGGAACAGTCGGAAACCACAATACTGGCTCTGCCTAAAGGTATAAAGCCAAGAACTACGTGTCTCATTAATGTGTTTTTATTTTAATTCTTTGACAACATATGCTATATGAAAATTATTTCAGGCTTCTGAGGCAATACTTGTTTGTTCGAGTAATTCATTGCTTGGTTGTGGTCTTTTCATGGCATTTGTTAGTAATAAGAAAAATATATGATACAAGCTTTATTTTTTATGGTGACATCCAGTAAATCATCCAGTAAAACATCAGTAAATCAGTCCAACGCATAAATGAAGTTACAATGTGCTTTACAATAAAAACATAGAATAAAAGCAAATAAGATTTAGAATAAGGTAAAATAGTCAAAATGATTACAGCAAATGCCATTAGTTATGAAAAAGCCATATGATAAAATTGAGTCGTTGATTGATTTAAAGGAGGATACTGAGTTTGCCTGCCTGAGCTCTCCAGGCAGGGAGTTTCACTGCTGAGGGACCCGGATAGCAAACTCCTGCTCACCTTTGGCAGTGATCACTCTCATAGGGAGTTAGCAAATCACACAAGTAGGAAGGAGCCAGACCCTTCAAGGCTGTAAAAACAAGCAGTAAAATCTTAAAATCAATTCTAAAACTCACAGGTATCAAGTGAGGGGCGGCGAGGATTGGTGTAATGTTGTTGCTTCTCTTAGTACATGTTAAAAGCCTGGCAGCAGGGTTTTGTAACTGCAGTCTTTAGATGTTACGCCTGCTAATACCAGAATAAAGTGTTTAGCAGTGGTCAAATCTGGAAGAGATAAAAGCATGGGTGACCTTTTCTAAGTCTGCAGAGGAAAGGAATGACCTGATCTTGGTTAGCTGTATCAGTTGAGCAAAGCAGTAGTTAGTATCAAAGGACAAAAATCATCATTTTTGGCCATCTAATTTTTTTTTATTTCAGCAATGCAGGGCATAATACAGGAAGTGTCTGTGGTGCCAAGCTTAATCAGGACATACAATTTGGTGCCATCTGTAAAGCTATAGAAATCAGTGTCATGTCTTTGCCCCAGGGGTAAAATGTACGTAGATGGTAAACAAGAGGGGACCCAAAATAGATCCCTGGGGGACCCCGCCAAATATGGGAGCACAAGTTCAGGTCAGTGTTGGCTGCAAGCCGTAGGTCATTGATGACCTTGACCAGAGCAGTCTCAGTGCTGTGTGCAAAGCGGAAACGAGATTGATTCGTAAAAGAAATTAAATGAGTAGATACCATTTCTTCTAAATTGTTGAGAAAACTGCCAGCTTGGAGATCTGTCTAAAATTACTTAAAACAAAGGGATGCAGAGAGGCCCTCTTTAGATGGTGGCATGTTTAAAACTGGGGGAGAGAAATACCAGCAGACAGAGAGCAGTAAATAATGGCTATAATATCCGGATCAACCGTCTGAAATACAGCTTTCAAAAACCAAGTGGTAATACAGTCTGAAGGGCTGAGAGAGAAAATTCACAAAAGTGGGTTCATGTTGAAGGTGAGAGGGAGTCGACATCAAGTTCACTGAGTTCAGCGCTGCTGAATCCCTGCTATTTTATTTTAAGGGTAATTAAGAAAGTCTTCACGTCTCTCAGAGGTCTATGTATGTATGGTTTTAGAAAGGATTCTGTGATTGTGACCCTGTTCAATGATCAGCTCAGAAAAATAGCTGTTCTTCGTTTCTTTAATTGTATACTGATAAGTGGACATGAGATGTTTTAGAGAAGGAGGCACCATGTTTATCCTTTTTTCCATTTCCACTTTGCTTTCCTATTGTCTCTTTAAGCTCCTTAATTCTTCATTAAACCATGGCAGAGAAGAAGGTAGGGGGAAGGAGCAAGACCTGCAATAGCAAAAATCTGCTCTAGTACAAAAATCCAACTACTTACTGTTACTTCGACTTCAAAGTTTTTTAATGTGGCAATGTGAAAATAAAACTCTACAGAAAGAAAATGAGCTCTTGATAAGGCAACTTAAGTGACACCTGAAGTGAATGCTTGCTGAAAATGTCAACCCTTTCATGTTGTCTGTCACTCTGTAACCTCTCACCTTGCCCTGATCTCAGCATTGCAGATTAATGGGTGGCTTGCCAGTGAAAGGTCAAATTCCAGCTGTGGTGATCACTCGGACCTTTGTCCCTTTCACCCGTTCAGCCGAACAGAAAGTGCTCTCTGACCAACACTACCTTAATATAACCATGAGCCATGCTTCTGTTTTATGCATGGACACAAACCAAACTTGACCTTTAACACAGTAACTTAAGGACACAGCGTTTGAGATGACAGCACATCTAGTTTCTTTACTTGTGGTCTGTGCAGAGTGAAACTATTAAGACCATGATTTAGACTAGAAACACACCCATAGAATGAAAGTGTGCAACTTTTCTGTGTAATTCTACATCTATCAGCTCTCCATTATGTTGTCATCTTGTCTAGCATTCTTACATTTGCTGTGGAAATATTTAGTAGCTGTCTGATTTGTACCTCAGAGGGTTTTTACCCCCTTAGTCCCAGAGAAATAGCTACTCAGCCTGGCACAAAATCCCAATCTCAAACCCTCCCCTGAGGGATTGACCTGTGGCTGGAGTTGCCTGTTTGTGGCCTAACCTCTTCCTTATCCTCAGCTGCAGAGTAAATAACGTTCTGCATGGCTGTTGGTCTCAGTGAATATAAAAAGCTTTGTGCAGCGGTCCATGCTGCTTATGGCCTAAAGATCTGATTATACCCATAATGTTTAGAGAAACGTACATCGAGACAAGGTTAAGGTGCCGTCCTCTCTGGTCGTATCTCAGCTGTCTGGATTTGATAGGACTTTGGTAACATCTGCCCTCCGCCATCAATGTAGCTTCACTTTTCACAGGTGTCTCCCTGCGGTTAAACAGTGTTATAGACACCGCACAGAATGCCTGATGGAGAAAACGAGAATCACTTTTTACTCATATTCACAAGAAATTGTCTGTAAGACATTTAAAGATGAATAATTTCCTCAATACAAACAGTTAAATAATGACATAATTTAAAATTAATAAGATTAGTAATTAATAGTTTGTGATCGTTGGCAACAACCGATGCTGCTTGTTTCGCCTTCCATGTGGTTAATTCTGTAAATGGTCATAGTTTGGTTAAATTTAGGCATTGAGAATACTTGGTAATGTTTAGCAAAAGATTGTTCGCTTTTGGTTTCACTTCTGGTTTCCCACAGGACATGAACCTGGCCTCCAGGGTGGAAGTTGTGTTTGTTTGACCCATCCACCCCACCTTCCTCCATTTGTGGACTTTCTTGCTCTTTATACTGTGTCACTTTGCTCTGAGCGTCTAATATTGCAGCGGATGGGTTTACATTGGAATTGGTTGAAAGCTTGGAGTGTCTCGTACACATGCTAAAGGATACCTTCTACGTCTGTATGAGATGTGAGGGACGTGACAAAGCATCAGTAACTGGGAATGAGACCATTCAGTTCATGTTTGGTTTGCTTTCCTTTTTTTCTTTGCAGTTCTTTTTAACCTTTTTATTTGATTCATTTATTGAGGCTTTACTTTTGTTTAATACCATGTTTGGTCTCATTTTGTCAATTCTCACACCCTGAAATGAGTACAATAGTTCTGCCTGGAATTGTCCTTTATGAATATGAGTCAAACAAGGCAGCCTTAGATAACGGTTGTAAATAATCTGCAAACAAAGTGTAAATGAAAAAGCTTTTGATAAGGTATTCTAAAAGGTACGAGGCTAAACCTATTCAAGAATTACCCACCTTTCAATGAAGAACGTGCTTGGTCATATCTAACCTCCTCATACATAAATATGGGACTTAGCCCATTTCAGCCTAATCCTCATGGCCTTTGCTGTTTGCTCAGTCATGTTTTCAGCTTCAAAAACTTCTCACAGACTTTATTTAATAGAAAAGTTCATTTTAAATTTCTTTTTATATCACTCGATTACAATGTATACAATGTGTATGAAGCACACAGGGGTGAATTCCACCTGTGTAGAGATAACCCCCCCAGGTTTTCACAGATGGATAAAGTAAAGGAATAATCCAGACAGACATGACCACAAGTCTGCATGTATAAAGCATCCATTCAATTTGTACAGCCAGCCAAAGTAGACAGCCAATCCAAAAGAGAGCTGATAGGCTTTGACAGACGGACATGGTCGCCACGAAGGAAATGACAAGGCAATACAGAGTCAGAGTCAGTCAGCCAAATTATTGGAAGATTTCAATGTCAAAGTAAGTTTAACACAATATGGGCTCTACATGTTATTCGTATCAGTAGTGGTGAAAGGCTCTTTTATGATTGCCAAGCACGTAGTTCACTGCAGCACCGCGGCCCTCCATTCAGAAGCAATCTCCCTCAAAGAACTTATGAGAGGAGAAAACTGCATAAAAGGAGCTTCCACCTGTGCTATTCTGAGGTTTAAGGCTTGGTTTGGTTTTGGGTGATTCAAGTTTTATGATTAGACTCACGAGTCAGCCTGGAAAACAGCATCAGAGACAAATTTACCACTTTTGTGTATGCAGTGTTTGTGAGAATGCAGCTACATCTTCATTTCACCTAAAATCTGATCTCTAACATGCTCTGTTCCACATTGATGTCATAAGGTAACATAAAACATACACACCTGCAGAGGAAACAATTGACATTCTGGGAAAGCCTTTGATTGAACACACATGATTTGCTTTCTTGCTGAGAGTTAGATGACACAATCACTAAATATATAATAAAACATAGGCGATACTTAGCTTAGCTTAGCTTAGCATAAAGACTGGTAGCAAGAGGAGGCAGCTAGCCAGCACATAAGGAAAGCTCGCTGATTAGGATACTATATCTTTGTTTAATCTACACGGTTAAAAAAGAGTTTTGAACTCTAGGGTGGTTCATGGATTTCAATCACTGACAACTCATCTTTCTAGGTATGCAGTAGTCATTTGTCTAGTTTTATAAATATGTTGGGTGTTTCACTTATTCTGAGTTGAAAACAATGGTCAATGTCATTATCACCTATATTGTCTACAGTAATTCACTGCTTTGCTGGGTTGCCTCCTGCTTCAACTTTGGCCCACTTACCCAAACTTTCCCAAGATTTACTGACTAATCCTTCACATGGGAATGTTGAGTGCACTCTGTTGTACAGCCATGTTTAGCAGTATCCCCATGTCCATGTATTACCACCATTAGACTGGAGAGTGAATACTAGCCAAATATGTGAAAATAAGACCACATGACCCAAGCCTTTACTCACTAGAAAAATAACTAATTATCGCAGTGTAATTCACCTCACTGGCTCTGACACAAACTTCCACTGAGGCAGACAACCTTTATCACTTGACTGACACATAATATAAAGAGAGCTCACAAAGCACTGCATTCTCTAGACTCCACCAAAGATGTGTTAGCCCAGAGAGAACTAGAAGGGCACTCAGAGAGCGCAGACCTTCACCAAGACCGGTAGTCCACTCTTCAATAATAAGCAAATCTGCATGCACAACCTCCACTGAAGCCTCATCATCCCAGCTGTGCATTGATTATGTACTTCTAAACTTGGAATATTTCACATACCAGAAAACACGTTATTATCATGTACATATGTACAAATATCAAATGCTCAGACTGAAATAACATCATGAGCATGGCAGCTTGTTATCAAACAGTCATGAAAAACTTCATCTGCCTGATCCGTATGGGGTGATCAACTAAATGTGTCGGCTGCCTCAGAAGTGTACTGCTACCAGTTAGGGATGGATGAGTGTGTGACGCACCTCACCCATAGTTTCAGCTGAGAGATGTGTGCGAGAGGCAAACTGAACAAAATAATAATTAAATAAACAATATAAACTCACAAAATGCCAAGAAAGGAAATATTCTTACACCTGTTTTCCTTATTAAACAAAAATAAGCCGGTGCTACCTGCGCTCGCACTCATTCTTCAGCTCAGTGGGTGTGTGCTGTGCTACTGGGTTAGCTCGCTGAACAAGAGTCTGACGCTGAGCAGCTGGCAAGGCCAAATGCTCTATCCCCCAATGTTAATGAAAGTGAAAAATAACTGCCCACTCTACACCCTTCCACCAAGTTTCATGAAAATTAGGCATGTAGTTTTCCATAATCCTGCTGACTAACAGACAAAAAACCAAACCCAAAACCGCCAAATATGTCCTGTAGCTTCCGTGCTCCTTCAATCTGTCCTGCTATGTGACTGTCTATGACCCCTGTCAAGAAAGCACGGCATCTCCTGATGTTGCCAAACAACTGCACAGAGCTATACCGAGGCTGCTCCAAGCTTGACCGAGAGTCTGTTATGTTCAACAGTAGCTTAAATAGCTCTACAGACTAAAATGGAAAGAAAAGGTCAAACTTGAACGACAGATGTGAATTTGGCGGCATATGGTGGAAAGGTCGCTTGCGAATGTCTCGGAGGCCTGATCAAAAATAGTTTGTATCACCTTTCAGTGTTTTGCATTCCCGCGCTGTCCATCTTGCATGTTATAGTATACATTCAACAAGTGCTGATTTGTTTTATCTTTGCTGTATTCGTGTCCAACATGGCCTACAGTTTCCTCCCAGCTACACAGCAAGTGCTCCAAGTGAACAGATGCTGGTGCCTTTGGTCTTGCATACAATTGTGAAGTGAACACTTTGCTCAATTCCAGATAAGCACTTCAAACCTTAAGAGCAACTCTGTTCCGTCTCTCAAACAAGAAAAGGCCACCCCTGCACCTTTTTACACTCTCACGTCCTTATTTCCAGCTGCAGGAGGAGATAACTGATAACGCCTTTTTTTTCTTCCCAAGCCACATGCAGGGCTGGACTAAATGACAAAACTGGACACCACGTAACCCCTCGCACCTGCATTTGCATTCCATCCAAGTCGCAGCACCAAACCACATCCCTTTTATTTCTTGTAAAACGACAGGCAGCGTGGCCTGGAGAGATAGCCTGGACCTGTTCGTTTTGTACATCCTTCCTCCCTTAAACCACAGCTCCCAACCACTGTTTTAAACAACATGGTCCACATATGAGCACACAAGCATGTGCAGTTTAAATGTGCAGTCATAAAAATAGTTAAATCTAAATGATAAGTGTTTTCTGGTGCATTAAAAGGCAGCTATCCTCCCAAAAAGAACTACTGATTCTACCACTGAAGCATGAGCATGTAAATAAGACTCAGGAGTGTTTGCAGACACCAAGAACAAACAGCGTGCTTGTGTCTTTGTGTATTGCACTCTTAATTGCACTCTAATGCTTATTCCACAGACGCACCATTCTCCACAGATCAATCGTAATGATTTGTGCTCTGAGCTGATTGGAGCTGGTATGGTTTGAGTCATGTCGCAACTATGATGGAGTCGGTTTTAATTGCTGCACCTTTTGTGACACACGAGCCACTGTATCAAAGAGCTGTAACCATGAAAAACACCTTGAGCTGCGTTTACTTGAATGTGCAGCTATGTGCGGCTTTATGAGGCAGGAACGTGCAGCAGCCATAAATAAGGTGCTCTGTACTGTCTGTGTTCTCCTTTTAACTTACTCAGGCAAAATGCACTTAATTGGCTGTGGAACCATTTCTTGGGGAAACATTTAGATCTTTTTTTTATTTAATTTGAGACAGCTCATGAAAAAGTTTTTGAAGATTGCAGTTTTGAACAGCGTCTGTGTGACTCATTTCTGTTGGAGTGGATTTTGAAGGAGCAATCAATGGCTGTCCTATTTTCCACGTTACGCCTGTGACACTCGCAGGGCTCAAAACAGTGAGAGACAACAATACTGTGCCCTGTGGCTTCTTTTATGTTGCAGTTGTGAGTGTGTGATGGAAATGAATAGGATGCAAAGCAATGTGGTTATGCATTAAATTTTAATTAGCTTACAGAGGCATTGAAGAGTTAAGAAATCTGCCTCTTGGTTGTAGTTTTCCTTCACACTGAAGGATCTTTTGGTCTTGTGGGAACAACAATACCATCGTTGTCTGTGGATATTCTTTACAGTTGTGTTGAACCTTTCCTTGCTTCTGTTTAAATTAGTCATGGATTTATAATCCATCATGAATGCTGTGAAGTTCACGTAGTCTCTGAAGTATGATTTGTATCTGCATGAAACAGAGGCTGTATAGTACATATAGATTTACAACGTCTACTTTTCTTGGAAAATCACCCGTGCTGCAAATTATACTTTTGAAATTGCACACTTTGGAAATGATCCCTGAGGTGCCGTGGTAGGCAAATGGTTAAAGTGCACACCGCATAACCACAACATCCACAGTTTGACCGCCAGCCAGATGCATTTGTTTCTTGTCTCTCTACATTGTCTTTAAAAACATTTCCTGAATAGCACAGTGGTACCTTGGTTAGAAGTAATTGTACTTTACAAACACAAAATGCACCGCAGATGTCATTCAGATTCTTATTTTTACAATGCAGCATTTTGCTTTTTCATTAATTATTATTATTAGTAGTAGTGGTAGTGTTAGCAGTAGTGGTACAGCATTATTAAGCCAGGTGACAGTTACAAACAAGCCCTATTACAAATTAGAAGACAAAACCTGTCTTGTCATTTGGAACTGCCTTCCAGATCGACGCGTAAAGGTGGTTTCTGGTCTGACACCTCTGTGGTTGAGGTTTGGTTGGGTTTCAGCACAAAAATGACTTAAGATTAGTGGTCATGGTTCCAAGAAACCCATACTGACCTTTGGTAGGAAACAGGAAATAAACAGGGGTCCAACGTTTAGTTGCCCCATTTAACCTCTCTGACCTCCTCCCTCTGCGCATTATGTTGCACTATAACTAACCACACTTCCCCCTCGATGGAAAAGAGTCATAACTGCTTCAGCTCCTACAAGGGGTTGTCACCTGAATGTAAATATCTGTTGTTATTGAGCGTTTGCTTTAATGACTGAGTCAGGTTCAAAATTTCCTTTGGTGCACAGGGTTTTTATGTGGTTATATATCAACAGAATAATCTGACACAGTCTGATTGAGCAGCTGTCTTGGCATGGATGTGGGCTGTGATGTTTGAACATGAATAATGGTCCTACTTGGCGATGTAAACCTGCACAGATACAGTAAGCACCATCTGACGTTTGAGTAAATGCACCTGAAATTGGTTTAGTTCCATATACTCAGTGTCTCAGAGTGAAGTCCAGAGATGTATGAGTGCTACTCAGAGGAGATATCTTTTTTTCACTGTGACCAGAGCGCAATAACAGACTAACAGGGGCATTTGAAATGAACACGTCTGTTTAAATGTAAATTATTAATTGGAATTCACATTAGATAGGCTCCTTTTATTCATATTCTGCCGGAGCTGAAAGTGCATTTGAGTGCATGCATTCTGAAAATGTTTTCATAATTGATCAGTGACTCCAAGCTGCAATACCAATTAGGTGCAAAATTAGTCAGGGTGAAAATAGTGCCAATTAACATACAGTTGGTTGACTCCTTTGTGGTCAGGATCCTTGTATCTTAACAGGTTAATTTGTCTGCTCTCGATTGTTATTGATGCGATTGGATGTGGAAATGTTTCTCCGAGTTAATGAGTCTAAGAGGGATTTCAGTTACGTTACATAAAGTAAACAAGGCAGACGCTATTCTCAGCTGCCAGCGGTGTCTCGACGAAGAGGCGATAACCTGCAGAGTTCAACCAGAAATTTCTCTGACACAGGGTATGATGAAACCGGGAGCAACTGTATCTTATCTTTTATAAAGGAAAGGTTGACATGGTAGACTTCTGCTTAAGCAGGTAACAGACCTTAGACCCTTTCCCAGAAATCCTTTGCTTTGCACAGTATATCCCAGCTGCTCAAGGGTAATGCAGAGTTTCAGGGAGAAAACAGGCCATTAACTAATGCTACTCATTTCAGAATAGTCAGGATGACCAACATTTGGACTCACAACAAGAGAACAAGAAACCAAGAGCAGTAAACGGAGAGAGGATGATTCATGGTGCAGTATCAGGAAAGTGCTTACGTGAGGTGGCACGGGATGTACCAGGCCCCCCATTGAAAAGGTATTTTATAGCATTCAGGTGATTCATTGTGTTTTATTTGGTCATCTGTGGGGTCATTTCAGTTTCAATAGACTGTTGCGGAATCACATATTTATCCTCCATCATTATCTTTCCAGAAGGAAGTCTGTGCCGACCGATGGCTTAAAAGATGAAAAGCTTATAAAGAAGCAGCTTTGCATATTCTGTACAGTATATTCAGATAAGATAAGGATCTCTCAAGAGGAACAGCAAATATTTCATTGTAATATAGTTCCTGATTGCTTTGAAGGGCAGCCAGCAGCTACCACCATAGTTGTTATGCTTTTTTTTTTTTACTTCATCCTTCCTTTCTGCTCAGAAATTTGTGTAGATTAATGTAAATTTTTACCATTAATCTTTGTGCTATAATATTTTCAGTGGAAAAAAAAACTTGTCTTAAATATGCATGAGGTTCAAGGCTCACGATGCTGCATGAATGTAGGAGACAAGAAGTTCATGCGAGGTGAGATACAGTTAGCCTTTTAAAAGTGCCTTTTAAAGGGCAATATGGAGCTGTACACAAACTGAAGTAAGTTAAGGAAAAGATCATAACTTTTTCATTCAATGCCTGGAAGACAGAAATGATAAGCCGAACAGCAGCCACTTCTGCTGAAAATTGCAAATATTCTTAAAGTATTGAGGGGCCTGACCTTCATCTGTCTCATCTGTGTAACAATGTTCTCACACCGGCATCCAAATAAGCCCACAGCTGGAAAACAGCAGGAGTTTCAACAGCACTGTAAACAACACAAGTTTGAGATCTTTTACACTCATGACCTCTCGTATTTTAACAAAAGGAAAGAAAATCTGGAGAAGAACTCACCCTTTAATAGTTGAGCCACGCACTCACTGCCGCACACTCAAAAATAAAGATACAGAAAGAGAGCATGTTTGTATCAGGAGGTATACTTTGATAGCAAGCACATAATGGGACTCATGGGACCAGATTCATACATTTTGATGTAGTTTCTGATACTAAATGTTATATATTTGTCTAGTGGAAGGAACTATTTAGGGCTTTCTAATCTATTACAAAAGGGTTGAGAGGGTTTTTGTCTGTTAGCTGTGAAAAGGCATCTTGTCCTTTATCTGGCCTGGTTTTAACTAGTGCCGTCAAAAATATCGCGTTATTAACGCGTTAACGCAAATCAGTTTTAACGGCGTCATTTTTTTTTTATCACGAGATTAACGCTCTTTGTGACCTAGTGAACTTGTAGTTTTTCATAAGCTGTGGCCACTGCTAGTAACGCTAGGAAAACTCCAGGGTCCAATTGTAAAGCGGAAACAAAACAATAGGCACGCCCCACGCACGTGTTTGGTCTTGCCTGCTCGCTAGCTGTGAAAGAGTAGGCTACTGGTTTGTGTGGATGTCAAGTGCGAAACGCCGAAATGGATGCCAACAAGATTCTGAATTGAAAGTTTAGTTTCAAAAAGTTACCAGATGGGTCGACTGACAAGACCAAAGTTATCTGTGTGTATTGTTGGTGTGAACTGAGTTATCACCGTAGCACATCCAGTCTGAAATACCACTTGATGGCCAAACACACGGCTAATGCGAATTCTCCGCTGCCTCCTTGTCAAAAGCAGGTTACAATGGATGGCTTTCCACAGAGGCATATGGATACCGCAACTAAGAACAAGCTTACTGCAGCCATAGCCAAGTAATGTTCATTCTTTCTGGAGAGAAATAAGAGGCTGGGTTGATAAGCCTCTGGTGAATAAACAGAAGAGCAGTATAGTCTGACTGCTTGTATGTTCAAAGGAAACTTAAAGGAAAGTTTGAGCCATGGTTTAACTGCACTATAGGCTGAGTCCTAGTTTACAATGATGTGCACTTTGTAACTTTATCTTGTATCACCCTGTTTTGATCCCTTAGAAAGCGTTGTTGAGGGGGCTTTTTTGTAACCGAGTATTTATTTTTTTGTCATCTGTTTATTGACAGTGTTACATTGTGTGAGATTTTGCTTCAAATGTGAATGACTGCTCAAAGTGAGAATGTTAGTGTGAAATATAACACTACATGTTGTTGTTTTCAATAAAAAACATTTGCACAAAGCAAGCCTATCCACTTTTCCATGTTGATAAGAGTATTAAAATGATCATTAATAGGACATTTAGAACAGATAAAAATGTGCAATTAATTTGCGATTAATCACGAGTTAACTATGACATTCATGAGATTAATCGCGATTAAATATTTTAATCGATTGACAGCGCTAGTTTTAACATTTAATATACAATCAGAACTGTTTCCTCAACTCGCAAAATCAATAATGTTAGGTGGGAAGCCAGTGAGGGATCATAGTGAGTAGTCAGGGTGTCGATCTAGAGGAGGAAGGTATCTGTAGGGGATGAATATGATGTTGGCCTGGTGAAACTGGCAAAGAAAAAGCATTTTTTTTAGCATTTTTGGTGTTTTTATTATTATTTCTTTGAGTGACATATTCAGTTTGAAAGCTTGGTCCAAAAGGTGAGCTGCAAATAAGGGCTGTGTTGTTTACCGCACTAACAACAAGGTGCCGTACTGATGTGTTTTTTTTCTGAGGGCGTGTGTGATTCTTTGCTCTCCTCATCAGTTTCCTCCTCTCCCTGGTTATGAATATTTAAGACAGCTTCAGACCAACAGCCAGGGGCACATGAGAGAGAGAGAGAGGGCTGAGAGAGAGAGCATCGTAAAGTCATACAGTCTGGGACAATGGGAGAAGAAGAAGAGGAGAGTGAGCGGGTAAGACGGGGGTATTCTCAACCCGTCAGTGGGCAGCAGCAGGCAGATATGACGAGCTCTCGTAGTGCCTCTACATACTCAGTATTCGTGAAATTCTCACACTAGGAAGACGCAGGAGAATTAATAAAAAAATAAGACTAACAGCAGATTTCTATTGGTTCAAGACACCCAAGGCAACAACAAAAATCTTTCATCCTTCTCAGTTTTACTGTGTTTTCCCTCTCAGATTGAAACGACTTCACGATAAACTTAACAACACAAGGAAAGTCTTTCACTCTGCCAGTAAACACTGATAGCTGCACAAAACCTTTAAACAACATGTTTTGTCTCCCCGTAACATGTAATATGGCACGTTATGCCTGCATCAGAGAGGAAGACAGATGAGTTCTTCTTGAGGCTGTTCTTAGCTGGATTTGCTTCATCTTGCACCCATTGAGACTACAGAGCTTTGAATTAATAACACTGAGCAACCAGCTGGAAGACACTGCCTTCCTCCTGCAAACTCACTGACGGGGGCAAAACCCAAACTGTATTCTCTTGAAATGAAAGGTAGATAGAAATCTGAATAATTGGTCATGAAAGCAGTGTTCCTGTTCCCCTCGATAGAGTAGACTGCGATTGACAAACTGCTGGAACAACTGGAAATCACTTTCTGCTGCACTATGAATTGATGAATTCCACCACCTGCATCTTTGCACCGCAGCAGTTTTGACTGCGGCAGCTCTGGAATAATGTAAGCAGCCGCCTCTATTTCTTCTTCTCGCACGGAGCTGAAGAGCTGGAGGGGTATGGATGGTAATTGGTTTGACTGGAGGTTCAGTCGGCGGGAGGGAGGAGGTTTTCCAGTGGTGCTAACCGCATCTCTGTCTCGCAACTCCGTCTTCATACATCACTGAGTCAAATTTGAATAATTCATCAGCATGTTGTGGGTTTATTTTGTCAAAGCATCCCCAGACGTGATCGAAGGCAGGGTTTGGGTGTGGGAGGAAATGGAAGCGGCAATCTCTCAGGGAATGATCAACACAGTTATTAGTTCTTGTCAGAAACTTGTCTAACATCCATCATGAGTAATTAGGTTTATGACGTGCAAAGGCACAACATCTTATTTTGAAAATTAATGGGGAGGAAGCCAAATGCAGAGCAACTTCTGGGAATGAGAACTGGTTTCCTGGACCTCAAAAAGGATCTCAGCTGCACATTTCAGATTCTCTTTTTGAACTACTTTGGGCTCTGTCTCTTGGATTTTCATCCTGGTGTGTAATATGCATTATACTGATAGGATTCCTTGGCACCCACAGATAAAATGAGATGCTTACTCTCGCCGTATATATGAATCCTTGCAATCACTACGCCTATACATGAACATTTAGGTCGCTTCTCTGGTTCCGATGGCTTTGGTGCCCTGCAGCTACTGTCTCCACTGTGGGATACACCACCCACTCTTTTTTGTTTTATGTTTACGGTCTATTAGAATACAGTCACTCTTGTACTTTTGCCTTCTGATGTCTTTGTGAATGAAAATCACAGCCTCCTCCTTGCCTGTTGTCTGCATCTTCATCATAATTATCTTCCTCCTTTCAAATCCCTGAACAGTGGTTTTAATGCCTCAGAAGAACCTTTGTGGTTTTTTTATATCACAAAAATGACAGCCACCCTCTGGGACGTGTCTCACTGTAACCTTTTCCAAATTTGCAAAACACTTCCCACTTTCCAAGTTCCAAGAAGTTGCATCTTTAAATCTACATCTCTGGATGTGCGAGGATGGTGAGCTGAGGCTGATTCGGTGTAAAAATACCCTACTATTTTTAATTTCTTTTTACTTCTATGAACTTTCCTGTCAGCTTCAATTTTATGGCTCACAAAAACTCCTCTGCACCTTCCTTTCAGACCACAGAATTGCATGATGCCCGAGCTAGATACGACTTGCAGGCAGGGTTTTGCTGGTTTGTGCCCAGCTGTCTTGGAGGCCTTCTTTAAACCGTGTCCTGCTGAGACACCTGTGGGATCTTCTTTTCAGAGAGGCTGACATTCAGTCGCATCTCTCAGGCTCATGGCTCGCTCTCCGGGGAAGCTGAGGAAACAAAAGCTCAACGTGGCATGGATCCTGACAAAACCAGCCGCTGTGGATTGGCTCTGTCCTCCCTGCTGAGATGCACTGATAAGGCCATGGAGCTAACTGACAGTATCCTCTTTCTTACAAGGGAAGTGTGGAACTTTGTCTTTGCTTCTCTATCCAGTTTGTAGAAAAAGATTTTTTAAAGTCTCAGAATTGAGGCTAATTGTATACCTGTACTTAGATGTGGAGGAGGTTACATGAAAAATGCCTGTATTCCTTTGACACATACTGATAACGTAAGGAGATGATACTGCAGGGGCAGGTTTGATGAGGTGGTGAAGGCTCTAACTGCTTCTAACAGATATAAAACTCCTTAAAACGTGATTAAATCTTTTATTTCCCCATTTTCTGACAGGATCATGAATAAGATATATTCTGTGTTGGCTTCTTTATCAAAGCTACAGTATATGATGTTTAACAAATGAAGACAATAGTCACATATTATATCACATTAAAATGTTAAACATCTCAGTGTTTGTGCGCCATTTCACAAAAATTCAGACACATTTGGCATCTTTGGAGACTACGATTTAAAATAAAGTTCTGTGGGTTTGAACAACGTTCGGCTGCACAGCATCAGTTTGTAATGAATGACCCTCCTGCAGTCATTGGATCGGTAATTGTGAGTGAGGTTTAAGGGATTAACACAATTTAGCATGTTTTTACTACTGATTTAAATAGGTTTCCAACAAATCTTAAGAAATTGGCCTCCAGCACGACATGTTAGCGTTTTCTGATCTGACCCCCGCCACTGACGTAACAGCATCATTCCACAGGGGTTGAGTGGTTGACATTTGGTTTAAGCACAAACATGACAGGGAAATACTGCGGTTTGGGTTGAAATAACAGCTTCAGTAAAGTCTTTGTCTTCATGGTTGAAATGATGACTACAGTACCTGGTTATGTTTTGTTGACCCACCTATCCACCTTGTCCTCCTCCATCCATGGAGCTTTATAATAACATCACACGATTTTCTCCTTTGCTTCCAATGAAACGACTGATAGTTGTTCATGTTTGCAATATATCTTCGGCACAGAAAAATTACCGGATAGCACAGTTCAGTTTAGTGTATTCAGAATATGTCATTATGATTGATAAGCTACCTCATGTTTTCTGACCCTGCAGCCGATGCATATTACAAAAATAAAAGACCAGGAATGTTTACATGCTACTACATGAGCCAGGCCTGGATGCCTGCCATGCCTTTTTTGATGGAGGAAGAGTCAAGAACATTAAGATGGTAATGCACGCAAATACTTTCCGATCAATGCTCAGGCGGAGATACTTAAACTCTGCGTGGCATTGTTTGGGATGCCAGCTGACTCTCTTCGTTGTCTCGTAATGAATACAAACTGCAGCGTAAAATTGAATAAAACAGAAACAACACAAACGAAAATTCAATAAGAAGAAATAAATGGGGCTTTTCTACAAGACCAGGGAAGTGTATCTAATCCCTTAATTAGACAGAATGTCCACATAGTGTTTTTTTTTTCTTTTTTCTGATGGCCATATAGATGTAGGGAAGAGAGAGAGAAGAAAGTGAAGGGAATAATTAAAATAAAGGAGAGTACGGTAGGGCTGACACAGGTGCTCTGTATTTGACATTCAGCTGAGGTCCTTAAGAGGAACCACAGAACTGAATTCAGAGATATTCTTTAAAAATGTCTGTTGTTTTCCTTCCCTGATTAATAAAAGCAGTGATTTAGTGCTTTGCTGGTATCATCTGTTTTGTTTGGATGTTGTTATTGCTGCCAAAAAGAGGAGCCCAGCTTTTTCTCTACTTTCTATCTCTGTCTCTTTCAGAGCAACAAAGTTAGACCTTTTTAGCGCCACACTGAGCCAGAACTTCACAAATTAAACCTTCTGCAACGAACTGTCGGTGCAGCACAGAACACGTCTCCTTAAATCACATTTTCCTCCAGACTTTGAGACCAGAGTGGGGGTGTCTGGACGGGGGAGGGTCAGATAATCAGCTGCATGTTTGCTTGCTGGTATTACATTAGAATGAAACCAGCAGACACTAATGGAATGATGGCAAATGACACCAGGGAATGCAATATCGCTCCTCCTGTCTTAAGAGTGAGGAATTACACCAATAAATATGGTCAATGGGAACACAAGCTGGAGCGTATGTGGGGGCTAAACATCAACAGAATACTAAGCTAAAACTATAAAACAAGAGATCAGTGAAAGGAGTTTGGAAAGTGCTGGAGATGCATGGAGGTCATTTGTGACTTGGAGGGTGTTGGAAGAGGAAGACAATGAAGGAGGGGAGGGGAACATATTGGAACAATAACTACACAAACACAAGTGATGTCTCCCTCAGCGCCTGTTCCACCCCTAATTCTCTATGCTCGTCTCTATGGCAACCGTTGGCTTTTGAAGCCCACCTTAACACAGACACAAGCACCAAACACACACACACACACACACACACACACACACACACACACACACACACACACACACACACACACACACACACACACACACACACACACACACGCCGTGCATGGACACAAACCCATGTTGCATTCTGCACTGACAGGTTATTTATGCTGCAGGTAAAAGCTTTCAGTGGGTTTGTATTCCTGTAACAAATAACAAGAACTCTCAAGTTTGTTATGAAAGGCATTTTATTTAATTTTGTGAGACACTCAGGTGGTCAGTCATCATTAATTGTGCTCTCAGTCTCTGAAAATACTTTCTCTTGTGCTGAATTATTTCACATTTGGTCGGATACTTAATTAGCGACACTAATCTTGGGTGTCCACCCTGACACTGTGGTGATTGTGTAGATCTTCTGTGCTGCCAGATTGAAGGTGTGTGAAGCATCCATGTTTGAGAATTTGTGGCGTCTTTGAAGGAGCATCCATATTTGAAGCATTGCAGTCCAGCACAGGCTCATTGGTTCTGCTGATATTGAGTTTCAAGTGATTGTTGCTGCACAATGTGATGAAGCTCTCTATATCTCTATCAATCTATCGATCAGTCCTCTGTGCTCCTCTATGAACATAGTCTCTAAATGAAGACAGCATGTTTTTCATTGAGTTCCTTCAAAGTCTTCACCACGTATGTTATGACTCTGGACAGACATAGATGCAAACTGACCCTTGACTTGGTGGTAATTCTAGTTGTTTTGATTTATTGCAGAGCACACACAGAGCAGAGGTAGAGACATTAAGTGAGAAAATATGACAAGGACTAGACATTACATCACCATACTAATAACAATAAATATTATAATAACGGCGAGCAGTGACCTTTGCTAGGGTTGGTTGTTCGGGCCGTGTGTGTGTGCATGAGCATGAGTGTGTGCGTGCTTTTACAGCAAAAGAAGGAAAAAGACGGAAAATCCATTAAGAAGGGGGAGTCAGAGGGAAGTAAAATTAGGTAAATAAATAAAGGAGACTAGTGAAAGAAAAAAATAAAGGTGACCATCTTGCCGTTCAGTCTCTTCCGTATCGCTTGTCTAATGTTACAAAAGCTTGTTTTTAGCTTGCACAAGGTTGTTGTTGACTTGGATTGTGCGCGCCGTAAAACCTCAAATGGCAGCCTGTGTCTGGATTTATATGCGAGGGAATGCGAGCGGCATGTAGGACACCAGCTCAGAATATCATCAACAGCCACGTGGGGGGGATAAAAGGAGCAGGAGCGAGATGTAATCGTGCAATAATTCTGTTTCTGTTCATCCGTGTGCCACTCTGGCAATCATGACGGAAACACCCTGAAGAGAGATGCCCAATAAAGCTTTTGCCCTCGACGGTCATGAAACACGACCTGCAGAGACGCAGCGTAGATAGTAAATAGGGTTATATGATATGCTTACAGGTGATGTAGATCCTGGAGGACGTGCGTTGGATGTTGGCCTCCTGATGTTTTTGTTGGTTGTCTCTTATATTTAGTTATCATATATATAGTTTAGCTGTAATGTTGCATGAATTAGAGTCCAGTAAAACTTAGTAGCCAAAGTGTTATTGATGCTTTGTTTGAAATGTGCATTTCTAAAGAAGGAAAATGAGGATGAACAAGAAGTTGTAAAAAATTAAGTAGAAAACAGCTTTTCTCTGTTCTCTCATGTTTTATAATCCCTTTGGGATATGAGCACCGGTGTTATAATAATCATCCTGCTGACAGCTTTATTGCATTATCATTTCACTATGAACACCTTTATTATAAAACGGAGCTTCTGCTGTTGCCATTAAGACACTCAAGCCTTGAAGCAGCCAAGTAGTCAAGATCAGCTTCAAAGCTAAGCACTCGGGCGTTGTTTATTCAGCTTTGACTACTGTGTATTTTATGTCAAGTTTATCTACATTAACACCTTTAGTTTTGCACCATAAACCTGTAGTACTTCATTCACCCTAAAATATCGTAATAGCTGCTATGCAACAATTTCAGTGCTCTGTAAAACCCAATAGAGGGTTAAAGCTGTCAGGTTTTAGTGGGACACACTGCTCTTTTAGTCCAGGAGGTGGTTGCAACACTGCATATACGTACATACACCATTCACATAAATCATTGACAGGTTCTCATAAAATAAAATCTATGCTATAAGTGTTGGGGGGGGCAAGACTTTTATAGGAGGCCATGGTTTGGTGTTGAAGGAGACGCTCAAGGTTGTTTGTGCATGTGTGTTTTGTATGTATTGATGTGGATGTGAAGGCTTTTGAGGTGTTGAAGTGTATTTTTCTGTGTGCCTGTGTTTACTGTATATTTTATGAATTTGAGAAACATCTATATCAATGATGTTTTCAAGCTCTCTCTGACTGCTGCTATTGATTGACTCGGATGTGCAAACAGTGTGTTTTCATGGAGGAATCATGAAAAACAACCAAGAGAGGCACACGTACTGTTTTATTTACAGTTTATACTTACCGATGGCCTGCAGAGAAAAGAAGAATTACAACAATGCCGCTGAATGTAGTAGGTTACCAGTAAGCGAATAAGCAAAATGAGAAGTGACATTACTGAAAACACAGCACAATCACACACCAACACATTCCTGCATGTTTACAGCCCACCGGCGTGTCTCCAAACCAAGATCCAGCACCACATGCTATTGAAAGTGACACTGGTGACTAAACAGATTAAAAACCAAACCAGTCAGACGTGTGCAGTGTCCAAATTAACATGGACCTAGAGCAAATGTGCCAAGGCTGGTGCACACAATTAAAACACAGGGCAAAAGATGTGGCAAAATAAAGTTTTCCATTTCCTACTGCCCATTAACTCAGTACTTACTTGCACAGATGAGCGAGCAGAGAGCTATCCACTTTATGTCGCCTTAATTATCACCTGGAACAACACACAGACTTGCATACTCCAGGCAAAGTCTGCACCGCTGCCACCGCTGCCTGTGCCAAATGAACAATAAATACACACACTGCAAAACACTGATATTGTGCACAGAACCGCCATTAAGAGAGAAGTAGTTTATCTGACTTGTTATAGTGGCAAATTCAAATTCAAGCTGGAAGTAAACTGCTCAGTCAAAAATGTTTATAGTGGAGTAAAAGTTACATTTTGAATAATGAAAATGCTGAAAACCTGAACTCATTTTGAACTCTATGAATTATTTCACGACTAAATGTGATGTTTTACACTTTGTCATTCTCACTTTTTATCTTTTGGAGTTTCATAACATAATCTTTGGCTTGTTACACCAGTTTTGTTATTAGCATAATTTTACCCTCAAACATAATCCAGAAGTAAAATGTGCTCTTTTCTAGGTCATCATGTTGAGTAAAGAACAATTTTATGAGCACCGACTGGCTCCTGTAATAAATATGAATTAGATTACATGAACATAATGTTCTGTTCATGCCTGTATAAATGGAATAAAACACAATTCTGGGATGAGAAGATTGACAGGCTCTTGCTATCTTTTCCCCAAATCACATTACCATGGCAAAAAAGAAAAAAATAGGTACCCCTCTCCCTTTATGTTGACAAAATAACCCTTCTAATAATATTCCTACAGTCCTCAAGTACCAGCTAAAACAGATGGTTGAAGCTAGTTAGAAATATTAAAGTCAGCTTAGTGAAGTTTTTTGGCATTTTCAGTACACATGTAAGCTACAGTGGAAAGCAGTTTTAAAGCTTCACATTAAATTTTAAACATGTGTGATCAGGGACTGTGTAGTTATATATAATACAAAATAAATCTATGTTCATCACTCAACTAAGCACTCCGGGGATACAAACATGTTTCTGTTTAATCTATGGAGGCAGCTGCTGATGCTGATCCACTCTTCCTTTTATTTGTTCATAATCATGCTGCTCTGGGAGTAGTGTACTCCAGTGTTGACTGTAGACTGTGCAGGGTGTCAGTCTGGATAAGTGCTCAGTTGAATGCCAAATTTGGAGGTGCTGTTAACTTTGCATGACTTTGCAGACTGATCCTGAAACCTTAAAGCGCTCTTGCAGAGCATTTGATGAGAAGGTCACTGGCATTCTCACATCTGTCCATTGAATATGAGGCTAAAGCCAGCAGCTGGTTAGCTTAGCTTGAAGCAGGGGGAAACAGTTAGCCTTGCTCTGTCCGAAAGAAACAAAAACTACCTTTACAGCGCCTCTAAAGCTCACTATTTTATTTTATATTTACAAAGATAATGTGTTAAAACTGTAATCAAAGGCTTCTTAGGATTATGTGAGCCAAACTTGCCACTTGGCCCTTTTCCAGACATTATGCTAAGCTAAGCTAACCATCTCGTGACTGTAGCATAATATTCAACAGACAAATGTAAGAGTAGTATCATTCAAGCAAATAGGCAAGTAAACCTATGTCCCCTATATCCCTCTTGCTTTAAATAAAGTATTAAAAGATGCACTCAGTCAGATTTTATATATATATATATAGCGACAAGGTGTCCATTAACAGAAATGAATGGATGACGCGGAGGCGTGAACCGTCCGGCGTGAAGCGGAGGACCATTCATTTCTGATAACGGACACCTCGAAGGGCATTATCCCGCTTATACCATGGTCACTTATGAAAGAAATAAATATTAAATCAATTGTTAATACGTTAATGTTGTTTTTTTACCGTTAAAATCGTAAGTTTTTCACAAGAAGCGGCTGAGTGGACTATTTAATATCTCTCGTTGTGACGCGTTGCCAAGGTAACCGGCTCTGGCCATAGAACCTGCAGCTCGGTCGACCGCAGCTGTTATATTAGGCCTAATCAGTGGAGGGAAGTTAGATGATTGCTTAACTTTATGTTACGTGATACAAAGTACCATTTCAGAGGGCAAGTGCACCTCTTACCGCTTGTGTGTGTCCAGAGGATGATGCGAAATTTACCTCGTCCTTGTCCTCCTCTAAATTGTTCAATTCCTCCAGCGTCACCTCCTTGTGTCGCATCTCCTTCTTCTTATATTCTCTTCTCTCTT
This sequence comes from Chaetodon trifasciatus, assembly GCA_037975065.1. Taxonomy (NCBI): domain Eukaryota; kingdom Metazoa; phylum Chordata; class Actinopteri; order Chaetodontiformes; family Chaetodontidae; genus Chaetodon; species Chaetodon trifasciatus. The sequence continues at coordinate 1,283,853 of JBBMOE010000045.1, forward strand.
TCTCTTCTGCTGCATCCCAGTCTTCAAAATTATCAAATTCACCAAATAGGTTAAAGGAAACTATAAAATCACTCATGTTGTCTACCGTCTTGCCATTGTGATAAATAAACTGTGAAATAACGTATGTTCACGTATGTTCTGAGTTTCTGTTGCCATGGTTACCAACGTGACCAACCAGGCTATTTGACTGGAACTTTTTTATAACACCCTGCAGCCAATCAGAATCGAGTATTCACCCAGACCATGGTATAATTTGAGACTATGTTGTTTTAGTCACTTTAAAATGGAAAAGAAAAAAAAAAAAAAAACATCAAGAACTGAATGGAAACATCATTAACTCAACATCTATTTTAGAACAAGGCTACAGTGTTTGTGTAGTAAACTCATGGGGCATTTTTCACCATGAAAACAAATCATCTGGTACACTTCGTAAAAACACATGCATGATTTGACCTTGTCATTCACTTCATGCACACGATTCGATGTTTCAGGCACCTCTGAGTCATGCTCTGGCACTGAACGAGTTAATTGCCTCCCTGGGCAGTGTGCAGCTGTGAATAAATATCCACTAATTGAGTCATTTTCTTAATTCCAACTCATTTGGAATCACATTGGTTCTAACTGGCTCCCGCTGACGTCCAGCAGTGTTGATGAGAAAATTATATTTGACCAGAAGAGTCAAACCCACAGAGTAAGAATGACGCAGGCCTCCAATTAAACTGGATCATAATCTCGTACGCCTACGCTCTCGCCATGATACATACATTATCGAGATTGGAATGCCTTAATTCTCCCATACGTTCACAAAGCCAATAGAAATTTGCCTTATCACCAAGTGAGCTGTAACCTTGAACGGTTGATAAGTAATTTTATTTTGCCCTCATGAAAATACCTCAGATTGCCTTTCTACCTTAAAGCACTCACGGTGTTATAGTTTTAATTGCACAACAGTCACTTGAGGGCTTTGAAATGTAATGGGGGCTGTTACGTAATTTTATCATCCGACGTCTAGACTTGCAAACAAAGAAAAAACAGAAAAAGACAGCATCCTTATGATTTTAGATGAAAGGATTTTATCAAATCAGTCCCACACAACACTGAACAACAAAGGTTGTGCATCTCAGAATGAACTCAATATTACCCTAAAGTTTGCAACTGCATAAGTTTTCCTCTTCCCTCAGGCATCAGGTGTTCATGCCTAAGGCAACAGTGATGTTTTCACTTATTTGACAATTTCAGCTTTTTATGCATACCTGAGAACTGCTGCTTGCAAAGACAAAAATGCTTCCTTTCTCTTTTGGATTTACCCGAAATCCTTTAAATGGCTGCTCTTTGAGAGAAACGTTTAGCATAATTCCACTATATGTAAGTACGACCTGGAGGGCCCACCATTCAGTGGTGGAATGGCAAGCAAAAAGAGGTTGCTCAGGGCAGACAGTGATGGATGGGGAGTGTCTGGAGCCATCGGCTTAGTGTTAAGCATACGCTGCATCTCTCTTTCTCGTCCCGCTGCCCTTTAAGGAGCATCAGCAGGCGCTCCATAACTCAGTGGCATATTGGAGGGGAGGAAGGTGGGACGCAGCCCTGGTCAGCCCCGATAAAGGTCTGTGTCCTTGAGAGGTGAATAAAGAATAAACAGCATGATGATCCTCACCTTTGTCATGTGGCCTTGGGAGCGTTTGTGCATGTTTGTGCGTGTCTGTGGGGGTGTTTGTCTTGCGTGACAGAACGAGGAAGTGTCAGCTAAGTCTAATCAGGCTGCCACTCAAGGTAGTTCAGGTACGTCTTACTCGTACCAGGGTGGGCTGAGGATTTTCAATTTGATCGACACAATGTGCCACAACTGGCAGGTAACTTTTAATTGGATTTCTGTTTCATCGTGGGTGTAAGTCAGGTCTGTGCATGTAAATAATCGTGTTTTCTATGAAGTCATAAAATTAAGAAAAGAACACTCCTTGTGAAGTTTAGTACACTACAAAGGCATGAAGTAACTTCTCAGTAAAGAAAACAGAAATGTCTGGGTGGCCGATGAGGACCAGCTGAACCTGGGGGTAATTGTCCAAGAAATGTTTCATCAACTTGTGCACTCCCTTCCTCAGCAGATTTGCATCTCCTCCTGTTCGCCTCATCTTTCCAACTTTCTCCCTCACTCCATCATTTGATGAATAACCCTGAACAGCTGTCAGTGGAGCGAAATTTAATGGCTTCTGCAATCATGGTGACATGTCTGCAGTAAACATAGACCCCTTCGTGTCCTATAGAGAACTAGAATCACTACCTTCCGATTGTACGCCTCCACTAACAGTCAAGTTTCACTTTACAACCCTGTCTGCCCAGACTCATATGATACATGTACTTTTCTTGGTCTTTATGCTACGTCACTTGATGAGCTGGGACTGAGAAAGGATTGTCTATAGAAGTCTATCAGACTGCACTGCACACTGAAATCTTACGCTGATGCCAAGGCTTCTTGGAGCTCAATATCAGCATCCTGAGTTATGATGTTGAATAGTGGCCAGAAAGGTGTTTTTGCAGAACGTTATGATGTCACAGTGAAGCCGACCCTTGACCTTTTGGATATAAAATGTCCTCATTTTATCCTATGAAACATGTGTGTGGAAATGTAATCAGATTTAGTGTATGAATTCTTGGGTTATGATCACAAATGTGTTTTGTGAGGTCACAGAGTTCAGCATTGAGTCCAAGTGAATGTTAAAAAAACATCACAGAGTGCAAACAACTGCGTGAGATGTCGCTTAAATTAATAGAAAATGCATTACACCTTGTGATATGAGAAGTTTTAGGCATTTGGAAAGATTTCAGGAGGGACTTTCTTTCAAATGGGCATCTGATCAAATTTGTTACTGAATGTAATAAACTTGGAAAAGATCTCATTACTGATTAAATGTATGTGAAAAAGTACAAGGCAAATTTATTTCTGTAGCACATTTCATATATACTGAGATTACAACAACAGACGATGAGAAAAACAGAGACAAAAATCAAGAAACTAAAGGGAATGTGGGGGGGGGGCTTTAATTTAAAAGCAGTAAGTACTAAGTAAAAGGTTTTCAGTCTATAGTGCTGCTTCAGTCCAGTTCCACAGTAATAAGGGGCTCTTACATTCCCCCTGAAACTTTCACAACTCAAACACTTCACAACTGACTCCATACTAATGATAGACTCTGGGACATAATGGGGAAAAGAAATCATGAATTTTTGCACTCATACTGATGACGACGAAAGCCAAGGGCTGTAAAATGTTTGTTTCTTTGGCTGCTGCTCTGCATTAAATAAGCATAAATTTGGGACAGCACACATTCGTCTGCTTTGATTCTGTTTTCATCCTAAACTTGAGACAACAACAACAGTGTTGCTACTCAAACTGATGAGTAATGCCAGAAGTGGTTTCAAGTAGTAATTGAGCTTTGATTTGTCAGTGTTTACCTCCTTGGTATTCACCTGGTATGTATCCCAAATACTGAGGATGTTTGTTACATAAAAATAGAAATAAAAAAACAGATAAAATACAAATATTTTGTGTGTTTTGTTCAAATGCATACTTTGCTTTTGCAAGGAAAAAACACTGCTGAAGTGCCGTGTTTCCATGCCAAAGAGAAAAAAATCAATGCACACCTCGCAGGATATGATGAAATCATGACAGCACATATAGATCTTTTCGACGCCTCAAGGCTTTCTGGAAAGCTAATAAAATTCTTTTTCATTTCAGTGCTGTTTTATTACCATGTGCTGTATTTCTCTTCAGGGGAGTCTTTGTTCTTAGTGAGCTTTGACGCTAAATAACAGTGGATGACGTTACAGAGCACCAGTCTTATGGATAAGTTGCTTTTGTTGTATTTGTATTGAAGAACGTCACAACTGAATATGCTGTAGTGTACATGACTAGACAACCATTATGTATTTAGCTTCTATCTTACTTCCTTTTACTGAGATTCAAATGACACAAAACCTGCAATCAAAAATAATGCTTAAAAAATCGTAGTTGTTTTAAAAGAGTAAACATGATAAATGTTGAGATAAAGAAGAAAGAAAGAATGTTTGGATGTCATATCGAACATAATCTTTTATTTGAGTTCATGCTTGCGCTGGTTTTGGTTTTAAAAATGCAGTTAAGTTACATCAACTTAACCTGCAGAGACGGAGCAGAAAAGCAGGCGACGCCGCGTTGAGACTGCACTTTTTCGCTACGAGCACTGAACTCATTTGGCCATAAGCAAGAAGAACAGCTTCGGTTTATGGTGTCCTGGAGTGAAAATGCATGGTCTACAGATATAGATACCTGTGTCAGCTGGTCAATGAGCCACAGGTCCACCAGTGTGCATCTGCACAGTGTGATGAATTGAGCACTGACATCTGTCTGGGAATGTTGCGTGCCACTTCGTCCCACAGCGGCCGGCTCATTGCTCAGTGGAGATGAGGAGTCTGGATGGGCAGCAGAAATGGCACCATCTGAGGCTAACAGACCTCAGGGGCAGAGGGGCTGTGTGGGACTCTGTTTTGGGTACATCTGGGCAGCCGGCTGTCCTCTGTCTGCTGGTGTGAGAGCCAGACTCAGCTGAAAGTCCAGCTGTCACTTCTGCTGCGACGAATGCTGGATTCTCTTCCTCAAGTACCAACTTCTGATCTATTTGCACCATTCAGAACTCTTCCCATTTCTCTTTGCTTAGCTTTGCCTTCAGCATTCAGTTGAAGGTTAAACACTTCATCGCAAACAAAACTGCCTAAATTTGCTCACTCGATGACATACTGTGTTTATCAGATATCCACCATCCTCTTGTCTTAGAAATTGTTTAGATTTTGGAAAACATGTCAGAACATCTTCAATAAGTCTCTACATATATGAGTATGTGTCTGCTAATAAGTTAAATTAAACGGCAAAACCCTCTTTATAGGCTTTCTTGTTGCTGCTGTAACGTGAATTTCCCCCATTGTGGGATAAATAAAGTCTATCTTATCTTATCCTCTGCTTTACTCCTGTCATAATTACAATGGCCACTAGAGGTCGCCACTTAAAAATAAGCGTAAATATAATAAGCCGCTCGGTGAAACAACTGATGTCGTACTTTTTCACGCATGTGCGTACGAACATCATGGGAAAGCGATACCCAGTGATAAAATCCTTGTTGCTTTCTTCCACGATTGCTCCATATTTGAAATAATAGACTCATCAAAAACCCAAATAAAACAAAATTGCTCGTATCCCGTTTCTCGTCACAAGCACAATTTCACCTCTCCAGTTATTTTCTTCCTCTTCTCGACACAGTCCAAAACAAAATGGTTAGAATAAACAGGCTGACATTTAGAAAGTGTAATTGTGTCTGAATGTTTATAGAAGTGGCTGCATTAGAGATACTGCTGCTGCTGTTCCTCTCAAGGGCTGCTGTCTCCTGTATGGCTTTCAAAACAAAATATATCTGGAGGCCATGGAGGTTCTCTGAAATATCATTCCACATTACAGGGCAATGACTTTATTTTGACCAAATAAACTGCAATTTGGAGGGGGAAAATGTTGTTTCTATTATATTTTCATTTGTTTACCTTTTTACTTTATGAAATAAAAAGACAGATTTAACCTTTATCGCGTTAAAGATGCTTTGAAAATATTGCAAAACGGCTCACTTGTTGTAATCAAACACAGATTCTGACTTATTATTTGAACTACTAACACTACTTGTACAATGAGTGAGAAATTCATCATCCGTCTTCACACCATGGGACTTGCACTCAATTAAAACAGGCCTTTTCTTGCATTGTTCTCCGTTTTTTTATGAGCCGTCTCATCACAGAACTGTAACAAAAATCACTCACACATATTTCATCTTCATCCTGTGAATCGCTTCCTGTTACACAATCCCTCTTTTTTACTTTTTACAGTGAATGATAGGAGGGTGCTTGCCACCAGAGAGAGGTTTACAGTAGATCTCAGCCAAGGTCCCGGTACAAAGAATAACTGAGCTTCACATTGAAAGTTTTCCATTAACATTCCTTTACAAAGCCTTCACGCACCCACAGCACCTCAGGCCCAGAATTCCAGTTAATGAATCCCCTCTTTCTGCTGTGAGAGGGGATGTGCATCCTATGTAAAGAGATAGGAACTTTTGACCCTTCTGATCTATATATGTGACAGAATAATGCTACTTTATAGCTACAGGGCTGGACAGCTGTAAATGTTGCCAGTAAGCACCTTTATCCTCCAACCATCCCCCCTCTTCCTCTTTCTGATGCCCTCATTGCAGTGAAAAAGGAGCAGATCACCTTATTGAACTGGATCTGTTGTGGGGTCATAGCATTCAAAGCTTAAGTGCTCAGTATTTCGGTTGGATAATGGATGCAATTTACAATAATGCTTTTGTCCTAAAACCCTGAGTACCCGAAGTGCACTGCTTCCATGTCACCGTATGGAGCTCTAACAACAGTTGTGATTCTAATAGCTTAAGGTGTTCAAATATAAATTGAATTTTTTGGCCACATCTATGGTTTATCCTGATCAATTGGCAGATGTGTAGAGAAACGGTCAAATCAGTCAAAGTTTGTAGGTGAATACAAGAATGTGGCATCAGCTTCCTGCATAGCTACATAGGTTCATCCATGAAAAAAAAGGGACAGGAATGGCAACAAGTGTGGATAAAACTGCTGGCACAGCTGGGTTTAGCCTCCAGTACATTAAACTCAGTGTCAACGCACAGTAAAACAGTACAGATTAATAATTTTTGTTCATGAAGTCAACTGTCATTTGGAAAAAGAGACACAATGGCTGTGTTGTATGCAACAGTGTGTAAATCTTTACCCACTACATAAATCAATTTCATTTTATTAATTTCTTAAGATCACATCTGTGTGCGTGACGAGATCACTCCTTCTCCGCGGCTGCCTGCCTGCATCACTACTGTAAACGTCTAAAAAAAACATCGCAACAGCCATAATTCATGTTGGACTTTTAAACTTTAAACAGCAACTCCGTAGCTCCTGTTGTAGCCAGTGGAGAGCGGGAACAGCGTCCATCTGTGGGCAACACCAAAAGGACGTTTCACACCGATCAGTATTTAATGTTTCAGCCAGTTATGACTAACCAAAACTCGAGTTTAGTCTAATTTTTAGGACACACGGGTCAGGATCCAGGGCTTGTGATTCATGGCTGTCCCAAATTTTCCAGAAGTCTGAATACTTTCTCTTTCAGCAAGAAATAAGCTAACATGAGCACAATGTCAGGCTGAGTGAATGAATTGACACTAAACGGCCATTCAGGATCAGGATGTGCTTTTGTCTATTATGACTCTTGGTCATTACAACATTTTACTCACCACCTCTCTGGTGGAAATTAGGTTGTAAGAGACAGAGACTATGGCAAGGGCAATGTGGAGGAGCTTAAGCCGACAGCTTTCCAAAGCCCTTATATTTAACAGAATTCATCTCAAACTCTTGCCTTTTAGTCTGACTGAAAGTAAAGACACAAAGCAGTCCCTTGGAAATGCTTTTGTAGCAAACTGCATTGAATACATAGTTGGCAAAACCATCATTCCTGCAGAAGTCCACGTTTCCCATATCTCTGTAAGAGGTGACAAGTGAAATGTTATCATTATCAACACAAAACAGGCAAAATGTGACCCAGTTTCTCCCATACCAGATTTCCCCCTTAATGCTAAAAAGACAGACTTTGACATGGACACTGGAAGTCAAACAGTCACCGGTCGTTGTGGACAAATCCAGAAAGCTACTTCAATCAATCATCATGAAAGCAAACAACAGTGAGAGTGGGCAGACGCGGGAACAAAACCAAAAAGGCAGCGCCGTCCAAATGTTGCATTAAAGTGATCTCATAATTCATTCATTATCACCCCCTCTTGTCATTTAACTACACAAATATAACACTGTTTGGGGAACAGTTTCAAGTTTCCCTTTTACATGCAAAAGAGCTGCATGCAAATACAGGGGCACGCTTCTCGTATTAACCGCAGTGTGATTAAATGCAAAGCAGCCCCAGTGAATATGTAGATGAGCTGATTAATTAGAAAGACTGCATTGTGCTCAGTTTCTTCCTCATGGTCATAGGGTAGGGGACGGGGAGATGGGGTTTGCGCTTAGGGAAGAGAGGAAATCAATATCTCACCATTTCAGGTCTCCCTGGGCTTTTTTTAGTAACTCGATGCACAGGTGTTAATCACTGAGTCAATTGTTTCATTAATCAAGTGAGGACTCCCTGAAGGTGGAGACAGGTATTACAGCTCTCTCTCTCCGTCTCTCTCTCTCTCTCTCGCTCTCTCTCTGTCCTGTCCTCCTACTGACAAGTAGATAACTATCCTTAAAAGAGAGAGGAGATAGAGGTGACTGTGCTAAAGCGGAGCCAAATCTCACTGGGAGGCTGTCAGGCTGAGTTCCAATACCGAAAAGTCTCCTGTCCTGATCATCTTGTTTCCTCAGCTGGCTGTTTGGGGCAGACAGGACAGGTTGTGTTTTGACAGTTTCTGTCACTTCTTCAGTCTGCTGAAATCTTACGTAACAGAGCAGATGAGCAGACTAAGGTTGCACGTGACACTGCATTAGATTCTCTGTTTTTTTTGTCATTTGTGGTTCAGGATGTATTTGAAATTGGGGGTGGGGTGGGGGGGGTGAGTTGAGTGACCCTCATCTGTCTGCTGTATCAATCAGTCATGATAGATTGTTAAACCCAAATGCTTGCCCAAATGTATCTCAGACGGGTCAATAATCTGCAATCAGTTTGCTAAATTGAAGCTGTTTGATCAATGATTCATTGATTATGAGATTAGATACTTTCTCTTTTTGAGTTGCAGACATTATGATTCAAGATGAAACATTTCCTGTCATTATGAAATGCCTTGCTCTAACCTACATGCCTTTAAATTGTAAATCTTCACCTGCAGGCGTCTTTTAAGACTTGAAAATATGCTGCTTTGAAAAATTATTCGTGACTAATGTCGAATTTCCTCAATAAAGTTCAATTACTTGATCTACACTTAAAATGGCATCTACTGCTTCCTTCTCATTGAAAAACCAAAAATCTGCAAGCATCAAAATATCTTTTATTTCAAAAGTTAACGACACTTGAGGCCTCCTGCTGCACTGAAATGTACATTTTCAGAGGCTTCAAGTTTCCACATCACACTTGTGGAGGTGGCGTGTTGGACCAAAATTAGTTGTGATGTTGCAAAAACATCTCATTCTTCCACATATTGAACTCACACTGGGCGCGGAGAAACTGAATGCGTAAACAGCCTCCTAGTGTCAAACTGTGCGTCATTCTGCTCGGTGAAGGCTAAACATCCAAATAACGTAATGACAGGTAGAAGATGTGGACTTTTAAAGGTGGTCAAGGAAGTGGTCAGTGGTCTGTATTTGTAAGCATCCACCAACTTCGACTAGTGAAAAATACAGCCAAGAGCTCTTATACTGTACTGATGCCTCTTGTATGTGACCGTGTCACATTAAAAGTACATTTCCTTTCATTCACCACACTGTCTTACTGTGTACAGTAAACAAAATGCATTTCATCTCTCTGACAACTTATTTATATATGAAGCCGAGCTGCAACGACAGATGTGCAGGGATCATATTTTACACTTCAAAGCTCATTGTTTCTCTGAAGCCTTGAACGAAAATAATGAGAAAAGGGTCGTGCTTTCATAATAGATGCTGGCATGTTCAGTAGTAACACCAGACTGCCAGAAGAAGCAAGTGAGAGCGTGCTAAAATAGAAAACACAGCCGGCGATAACAATGTGTTTGTTAAAAAGTTTTATTAATAGTGCTGGCATTTATGTCTGTTTCCTCACATGAACAGAAACTTGCAGAGAACTTAAAGGAATTATCATTTCCTCCTTGCGTCCTTGAATCCTCCCTGAAAAAGTGCTCAAAAAGCACTGACCCTCCTCTCAGACCCCCCATGTAAAATGCATACATGCAGTATGTATGTACAGGAGGAAAGCTCAGAAAAACCTGTCATGACAATGTTGTGAGATGACTCTTAGACGGCTATATTCCAAAAGAACAATGTGAGTAAAAGAATGAGCAATGCGATACTGTATGTTATTCCCCCTGGCACATACTGTACTTATAGAAAGCCTGAGAAGGGATGATTTTGATCAGCCATAAGGAAGAGCTCGACACAGGCTCTGATCGCTGAGAAAAACCCTGCAGAGAGGACGTACAGTTATCAACATCCTCGCTGGGACCCAGATAAGAGATGAGGAAGCCATAGTGCATGTGAGAGACAAATAAAGGTGAGATGTGAGATTTCCCCTCACTGAGATAATCATGTGAGCAGATGAGCCCAGCTTGGACCCATCTCTGAGGCTCACCAGCAAAACAGAGCTGACAAATACGGCGGCTGGGAGATGAGAGGAACGATTATGTGCATGGCAGAGAGAAAGGCCTTGGTGTGGTGAAATCTCTTAATGTTCTTGGATGGAGATGGCGAGTCACGCTTGGGAACTGCATGCATGTGTGTGTGCGCGACTAACAAGCCTAGCAGAGTGTCACCTCTGCCTTATCGGTCTGCCACTCATCCTCCGATCATGTGTGCCTTGTGTGTGCATGCATGCATGTTTAAGCATTTGTATGCATGTGTGTATGCCTTTCTCATGTATGACCCCTCTTTCATACACCCACTTCACCTTTCCACTTAGAAGGTGTTTAAGGTGAGGCGTGAGTTGCCTTTGAATTAGCAGGAGGGAGTTAGCAGTGTTGTTGTTTGCCTTTCAGTTTAATTTAGGACAAGAGACCGTGTGCTGGGATGCTCGGTCTACTGTAGGCTTGACAGGCTGAATTCCTTAGAGTCTACAGCTTGGAAGAGGAGGGTGAGGCAGACAGGAAAACGCTCTGACAGGTCCCTTTAGGTGGGAACCGAACAAAGGTGGGTCTGGTTTCATTTTCATTCCCAATGACTTTGTGCTGAATGCGTGTTTCGCTCTAATGACTTCTGAGCCTCAAATCCCACGGAGATTTTCGCGTTGGATTCCAGTGGTCCCAGCATGGAAGTTTGTCCTGGGAAAAAATGAGACGTAAAGGAGAAAGAGGACAAAAGAGGGGAAAGATACTAATGCTGGAATAACACCTGTCCCGCTTAAAAAAAGAAAAATTCAGCACCTGCTCTTATCCTCAAAGCCGGATCACATTTTTTTTCTTTTGCCATGCTTCGCAGGTCATTTAATAACCCTAAATTACAATTATAATTTGAATCAAAGTGACAGTGAATGGAGTGTGTCCAAAAACAGCTTACCTGTGTAGCATATCAATGAGGACAGCCTGTTTGAAGGGAAGCTCCGGTCTTGTGGAGCTCATGGCCGCAAGCCTTTATTTTTCCTCCCTTGATTGAACAGCTTTGTTTGCTGAACAAAAACACACCCATTTACATGCATTGATCATATTTACACAGTGCAAACTGACCCAGAAACATCCAGAAATTCACCAGAAAATGAAACGAAAGCAAGTCCTGGATGACGCAGCTGCAGCAGATATGATTCTCTTTCAGGGATTTTATCAGTTGGTACATTTTTGTGCCGATAGAGTTCTGAAATTCACTTTTTAGTTCTTTGAAATCTCTGTGTCGCTTTCAGCCTCCTCACTAGTTTGAGATGGATTAATAAAATGAAATGTGGTGCTGTTGCTGCGCTCTCCCATCTTTCTGCAGAATTGGCAGAATGTAAAAGCTCCCTTTCATTAAGTGTGCAAATGGTTTCTTTGACAGCCAGTGTCAAAAACATGCCAGAGGTCTATTAATAAACGATTGGAGAAGCACACTGCAGGGCGGTGGGGGTAACCTCAGCGAGGCGTTAACCTTAATGGTCATCTTTTCCATTAATTTTTCAATTCCTCATTAAGGTTTTCGCCATTAAAAGTGCATTTGTTTTGACTATACACTGTCAAACAAGTGACAAATATGTGAAGGTAATGAAACTGCTACATATCCATAGACCACATTTGCATAGAAACCTAGAGGCAGATGAATAATTTGATAAATGCACCCTCAGGCAAAACTAGGAGTCATTTGTTGTTGCCTGAAGCTATAGAACTGGATAAGAAAAAAATTATAATAATTTCATACTGAGTGCAAATTGCAAGTTTTTGGAAACCAGTCGGGAAGGCTGAAAGAAATGTTCATTTCTTATCATGTTCTGTAAAGGAGAAAAGGATTAAAGTATAAGCACAACAAATGGAGTAATATGTAGTCCTCAACATTGTTCTTGGAAAAGTTTCTCACCTTCTGAGGAAAAAAAGAAAATTACATTTCTAGTGTAGAAATTAAGTGACCTTATTTCTGCCCCTTCAGTTGTGTCCCAGCCTAAATGTTGTCTCTCCTGTACACCCGCTATTGTGATGTAAATGAGATGCATATTTGGCTCATCCTGCTCTGCTGAAGTGGAAAGGTAAATATTTGCATTATGCTTGCAGGCTGGAGTGTGTGCCACATTGCATTATTCCATTAACCCACGTCTTCATGCACAACAACAGTATATCTGCACTAATCGGCCTGTAGCCGCGCACACCAAAGCATTGACAGCTCACAAGTCACGTGTGTGTGTGTGTGTGTGTGTGTGCCGGTCAGACTGCTCATGTTCTTCCATTCAAACTCATAAGAGGTACACTTTATTTCTGTGTACATGTGCCTGTATTTGACCAACAGTTTTATTTTCCCCAGATGTGTTAGTCCATGGAAAACACTTCAGGTCAATCAGATGTAATGAATGAGCTCAATTTTCTCCCACTGTCCCTGTTTGAGCTCCTATTGATTTAATTTCATTGAACGACAAGGTGAAATTCCACTTTCCCATTTGTTCCACACCATTGTATCTCTGACATTGGATTGTTTTGTTTTCAGTATGGATAATTAACCCTCTCCATGGCCCATGTTCCAATGAAACATTTTCAGGTCACAAATGCTGATTATTGATTCAGCGTTTTAACAGCATCCTCGGATAACTGACAGTGCTGGACTGCAGAGGGCACCTATGTGTGAAATCAGGGGTGTGTCTAAATCCTGGCACTGAGATGAACACATCAAGAGAGGGACATAGATCTAATGAAGGTCTATTTGACTATAAAAGGCCATCTAAAATATATATATGACACAAGCTGTATCAGCTCATATTGAATACACAGTTTGTGAATACACAGCTTGCCTTGGGGCATCGTTTGATAAATGAGTAACAGCTTTATATTGACACAGCTCTCCAGCTGTACCTGCTGATTCATCTAATCCAGGTCAAGCTTATTTCCTCTTTTTTTCTTTTTAGCAATACATCTTCCCATTGACACTGAAGAAACAACTTCACATTAAAGACTCCTCTGCTGATCTCTGACGTCATCAAGCTAGGAAGCAATCACTTAGATTCACGCTCAGTTAAGTGTGAATTGCTGTTTTCCTGCTTGACAACACTGTTATATCTGAGGTTAAATGTGTGACATGTCAGAAATAACATGTTGGGAAACTGACCGGATATACAGTCAATCCTCAGTGCTGCTCAGTGATTAATTACTACACATAAATCTGCTTCCTCCGTGTATTTATCGTGCATTTAAAGAATATTTTAGACATTATATTTTGAAATTGTCAGAAGGTTTAGGCACATGAATCTAAACTAAATAATGGAGCAGCTGCAACTTGTGACAGTTTTTCTACAACCACGACTTCATAAAAGTTGGGACACTGTGTAAAACATTGGAATCAGGGTTGTTCTTTCACCAAAATAAAAGCATTTTTTTGACATTTGTTGAACAGTCAGGTCTTCCCTCTTGTTGCTCCTAAATTAATTACAGTTGTTCCAGATTTTAAACAGAATAGACTTTCTTCCCAAATTCACTGTGTAAATATAGAAAGTGTAAAAGTCTTAGTTCATGATAGCTTCATTACAACAGCACGGTTGCCACATCTCTGACAGGAAATGCTCTATCCTATAAATGTACAACCTGACAGCTATTTTAGAAGGTCAGAGATTCACATGACAATTTGTCCATCTAGTTATATTTATAAGATCTGAGAGTGAATAATCTGCAGACTGTGTTGACGGACTCAGTGGCTGCAGTGGCGACAGATGCAGCATCATGGCTACTGCTGCACATCAAGGACAAACATTTGATGTCTCAAACATCGTCTCCCTGTGGTTCCTTGAAGTGACTGACTCCCTGTCCTGAACACAGAGATGAAAAAACTGTAGCGTGACACAAAAAAATCTTACTTGCTTAGCTGGCACCTGATCAAGCCAAACCAGCAGCATAAATCCTAACTTTATTTCACACTCTGTTACCTGAAACACTTACCAAATCTAAATAAATAAATAATCCGCAGAATGACACTGCTTTGGTGAACAATATTTCCTGGAACCAGGAGGCATCATACGGAGAGAAACTGCAGGGAAAATTGAATTGGACTTGGCAAAAACATGGCTGCTGAAGTGGCTGGTTTGCCTTTACTTACCGTAGCAGTGTGAAACTGCTCTCTGGCACTGCCGTCTTCTGAATGCGAGCCAAGGCCTCCTGCCTGCTACAGAGGTACAACAAGGTTGCAGCTGCGCAGCAGTTTAAAGAGAATATTTAAATGCCTGCTGATAAATTGGGCCCTGTGGTGTGCAGTGTCTGTTTGCTCACTTCATATGTTTTGGTGTCCTTGTCAAATGATCTTGCGGTCTGCACAGTCAGCGAGTCAGTAATGTACTCTGATCTCTCTGCATTGAGACTTCGACTTGTCTGTGGTCCTTGTCCAACTTTCCCTGTCGAGGATATAATTGTTAAATTTATGCTACGTATACTTCTCCAAATTGGATTGACCTGAAGGCACAATCAACCCACGTAGAGGCCAGTAGATAATGGTCATATTGATAGCATAATTATTTGCCCGGCTTGGTGGGCCAATTAACGTCTTTACGCAGGGATTGTGGAGTCGACGCTTTGTAATTTGTCCCCGCACATGCAGCGCTGAACACAGATTACAGTATCACCGGAAACCAGAGGCGAGCCATACAGGCCAAGCAAGAGAGAAGCTCTCACCTTTCACACGATGCACAAATGAGGTTGGGGTTGCTTCTAGAACGAATAACATGGTAATCCACCTAAAATCCTTCAGGATGAATTGCTGTGGAGGGAGGCTGCACCCACCTATGCTTTTCCAACTCAGTGAGCCCAGGGTACTTTGTAGAGGAGATATTATTCAAATCGGCTTGGGGAAAGTACGGCGTATCCTTGCCAGGATTGCATGTCTCTGTGTAGTTGGCATAGGTGAAGCCAGTGAATAATGTGCGAGACAGAATCAGATTTGAGATACTTTACTCATGCAAGTTGTGGAAGATTTTTTTTATTACCTCGATCATCTATCTTTTACCATCTAATGGTCTTTTTTAGACGGTATTACATTTTAAACACACAGATATACAGGACACAAAAACCCAACATCACTGCGAACATAATTCCCAAATTGTGCCGCAATTGTTTCACAGCTGTCAATGACACTAAATAATTAATGTTGAACATATTACTTGGAGCGTAGCCTGGCCTCATTACATCCCTTTGTAGGCTCTTTTCATTCATGCTGTGGACTAATTCGTGAGGGAGCAGTTTAAGCATTTCTCCATCCCCTCTAGCGCACTATCCCGTAGCAAAGGCTACTCTCTCTGCTGTAATCAAAGGAAAATGTGCAGCATGAGCAAATTCACTGAGGGCTTGCTAATCTTCAGCCCTAACTGTTTTCTGACCATAAAAAAAAAGCACGATAGAGGCCAGAGGGAGGAGGCACATGTGTCAGTGCAGTTTCTTGAGTAAGGAGTGGAAGGAGATGGCAAAGACAAGAACGATCGAGTGAATATTCTTGGTAGAGGTCTGATTTTTCTGCAGGTTTTTTCCCCTCCATCCCCAATTCCATGGTGACCTCATTAAATATTAAAGAAAAGAGCAAGTGGCTGTAGCATGAAGCCACACAGGGATGCCCGTTTGAGTTTGAATTGAAATGATGCCGGGGCAAGTGGTAAAGTTTAAAGAAACTGTGAGTTTACTGAAGAATTCCCTCAGCTGTGAGGGTGGAGCAGCCCCATCCCATTTGACAATCTCAAAGGACAAACCCATTAAAAAGATCCCACGTTGTATCAGGAAAATCTGATGTAATTCCCAATTACTCCCCAGATAGGGAGATATAACATTAAAATTCAGCAGAAAAGTCTAAATCAAACAAAGCATTTATTGATAAAATAGCTGAACTTATGTGTGAAGGAGTAGAAGGGAGTGCAGAGTGAAGGAAGTTCTATCTCAACACTGATAGCTATCACAGCTTTCACAGAAGCAAAGGATTAAAACAGGAGCCGTGTCCTCTGTCCAACCAGCACAATCTGAAAACCTCGATGTGAATTCCCCACAGCACACAGATTTGGGCTATGTGATACACTGCTGATCATCACAACATGATAGCCATCAAGTAGAGGCAGCACTTTCCTCTGTTCGCTCTTACAGTCAGTGAGTGAGACTGAGCTGCGACCAAATGTTGCATTCGAGCGACGTTAGAATGGGTCAGTGAAGTATTCTGAAGAACTGAGTTGATGATTCTGGACAATGGACCCTAAATGATATGTTTGGCCAATCAAAGGCACCAGAAACAAGTTGTAAACACACCACTGATGTATTACTCCTCCCATTGAAGTGGATAACTTAATAGCAAACAAATTTTTTAAACATCCAACCCACACAGAGCAACATTATCATCCACTTGGAGTCATATAACTCCAATATTCTCTCTCTTTTAGCTCGGTTTTGGTCTCCACCATCTCAGGAAGGAATATCTGCCACTCACTACCTTTTGTTTGGCAGCTAGGGTGCTGTCAGACTGTTTAACTCCAGCGTCATGTAATGTAGCACTGTGTTGCTCACATTGTCCACCACATCTGGTGCAATTCTTAATTTGTAGTATATTTTTTTCAACTGTACAATAGTACAAACACTATTTGTTATCCACATTGGCAACAGTATTTTTGTAAACTTTACATATTGTACATATACATAGACTCAGTTCAACACATGGCATTGGTAGTTTTTCTCATAAGAATATCGGCAATAGTATTTTTATGTGCAGTAGTATTTAATTTCCCCAGCGTGGGATAAATAAAGCTTTATCTGATCTTATCTTATCTTATCTTATCTTATCTTATCTTATCTTATCTTATCTTAGTCACGTTACATTATAGCAAGTAAAAATACTTTGGTTTGAGTTGGGAAACTTTTAGTAGGATGTTCACCGTTATGAATGGAGAACTGAGTTGAAGTCACCGGCCTCCTTGTCTCTACTTTGCTGTAAATATTATCTAAATATAATAATATATGATTCTGATACTTTCTTTGCTTTAATTATTTTGTATTTGGAAATATATTTGTCTCGCGTTGTGGTGAAAGCACCTGTTTGACAGTTGTGCTCATTTTATAAAGACAGAGAGTGTGTATAATAATATCTAACGGTACAATTCCAGGTAATGTATTCATGTGCAGCTCCATGTGATCTCTCCTTTATGAGGATTTCTGATTTATGATAATGGAGATTTTTTGTGTTCAGTTACAACTGCACACCTTTCCCAGGCCTAATCATCTAATAATCAGAGATCATGATTTTCTTCAGATTATATGCTGAAGTTAAACTGGTGAAATAACGGTTAAACATGAGCAACACTGCTTAGCTCCTGACCTGAGACCTAATGTATGTCATAACTCCCTCGCTCTCCAGTTTTCCTGCCTCTCATCATAGGAACTATTTATCAAAGGCTGGCAAATCTTTAACCCAAAATAAATGAACAAATCACCAGAGAACAGCTTTCTGTTTGCTTCCTGTAAACATCTTTAGGGGTGCACGATGTAAAACCTGAATGCTTTATTTTGTCCCTCTCTGTAAGCATATAGCAAGGCTTGCACTTTCTTTACAAAGCTGATAAATATAAAATATCGCTCTACTACCTGAAAGCGCCCGGGTTGCTTTGCATGGCTGCACTTTGTATCTCTGCTCATGACTGAAAGGATGTGTTGCATCAAGTACGACCAAGAGCAGCCCTGCTTATCTACATTGGAGAAAAGCAGAAAGAAAATTCAAGATTTATGTTCTGGCCAGCCATAATGCTATTTGAACCTCTCGCAGACGAGAAAATGTTGCATCTAGGGTGCTGATGCTGTGCGGTTGTGCCAAATGCTGTCAGACAAAGTCTCTACATAGATGTGCCAACATGTGCCAAGACCCAGAGCTTTGCCAGAACATACTGTCACCCAGAACTAATCTAGCACAGACAGGCATGGACAGCGCACAGTTTTCCCTAATTTCCTCACATCCAGCGCAAGCCTTACTGCTGCTTTTTGTTGCTGACTCACAGTGAATTTAACTTAACATTTAAATGTAAAAAAAAAAAAAAAAAACACCCAGTCAGAGCTGTTTTCACTGATATTATGCACATACATAATATTATTAAGAGGCCTGGAAGGGGAGGATGTCATTTCATCCTAAAACTGTATTTAATTTCCATGTTTGCCGCTCTTGAACAGAATCTGTGCAAATGCAAAACATGTGAAGATGCAGATTAAACAGAGCAAATGATACGCTGTTCAAATGTGACACTACTGGCAGTGCAAATCTCCTCTCTCTGTGGTCTAACAAAACACCTCTACTGTAACCATCAGGGTTTAACACAAACCTGAATCTCCCTCCAAGAGCCTCATCCTGCCATGTGCTGTAAAACCAATGGGTGCCATGTCTATAGCTTCGGCCAAAAGGCTCAGCTGGGCTCTGTGCTGGGAAATGGACTGCTGGACCCTGCCAAAAAGCCCTCGAAGTCATTTCTCCCAACTGTAGTCTTGGGGATTCTTGTTAATCCACCGTACCCATCATCTATAAATAAGTGGCACACTTGTGGAGAGGCCAGTTTAGAAAGAGTGGTTTGAGGCTGGACACTTACAAGGCCTATCATTCTTCATTTCCACTCCACTGAGCAAAGCAAATTGGAGGAGGCCAGCAGGAACAGGTAGGGGGACAGGAAGTCTGTGTGTCAGGTGTTGTTAAAAGCACTTTCCTCTCAATTTCCCAATCCATCCCTCTTTTATGGCAAATAGAATAATTGCACGATACGAGAGTAAATCAACTGCAATGTGAGTATGCGGTTTTCACCATCTGCTCTGTCTTTACTGCTCATAGCTTTAATTTATTTGACTGAGTGTTTATTCCAAATACAAACAGTGCAAACTTTATTCAGAGTAGCTGTTTTTTTCTTAACTCTGAGACGCCAGAGGCTGTTTGACTCCCCAGTCAAAGTCTGCACTAAATAGTAATAAACCACAGCTATGAGAGGGAATGAGTTGTTTGTTTCACGTCACTGCTTTGCCAGATATTTGTTTAATAAATTGCCAAGGGGTAAGGCGATTATACAACCTAATTCTCATTGTGGCATTAATTGCCAAGTAGCTAATTAAAATGCATGGTGATTGGAGTGTACACTGTCCCGCAGGATGTAATAAAGCTGATATTATAAACACTTGATTGTGAGACTGATACCATAATATGCACCATCTCATCTATCAGCATTAATGAGGTCTTGAGATTATACTTCCTGTCACCTTTTGTTACTCGTCGCCATCTCTGAAAACCAAATCTGTCGTTTTCATTTCCTGTCAGTAATGACACATGAAAGGACTAACCTCCTTAAAGCAAGAACGATGGACCATGTTAAGCAATGTAAAACTACTTATTAGGCTTTTATTGCTAAGGGCAATAGGGTTAAATAGGCAGGATTAGCAGACTGATTAAAAATATTATTGCACTAAATTGAAACAGGGGAATGAGCCGGAGCGATGGACTGTATTGTCTGCCTGGTGTTGTTTTCTTTTTCACTTTCTCTGATGTTTATTTGTCATAATCTCATGAAATATTCTGAACGGATCTGACAGGATCTTTGTTTGCTCAAGAGGAAATTTTATTGCCTTAAAGTTGTGTTAAATAATGCATTAATTCCTGACAAAGCACAATGACATGTCTGCAATTGAGTTGTAAGGAGTTTTTGGATAATATTTAAGTGACCGCAGGCCTTTCTGTCAAGGGGGGTCAAAGTAGAACATCAGGAGAGGAAACAGGAACTTGTCCTTTTGCTCTTTTGCTGCCACAGAGCACCATTAAATCTCCTTTTGGTCATGAAAGTCATTCTCTATCTCCAAAAATTAAACCAGACACTAATTTCTGCATCCATCTAGATTTTATTTCACTACATGCCACATGTTTTGCATCCACCATAATGGCTTAAATGCTTTTTTTATGGCTGTGAAGCAGCTCTGACCAGCTGGCGTGCTCTCTGCCCCCTTTGAGCAGCACTTTGAAGTCCGCTGACAGTTGTTTCATGTCTGTCACATTAGCGAGAGTCTGCAGATAATATCCAATAGCTGTAAAACAGATGTGCTCCGAGTGTTAACTCATCACATATGGGTGAGTTTCCTGTCCAAGTATGCAGAATGGAGGATGATGTGCATTCAAAAAAGTATATTACCGCTATAAATCTTAATGGAGAAATGAATATTCAGTAACCAGCAGTGTAGGCTGTTGGGATTGTCAGTTTTAAAACGGATTGCGAGGCATCTATTCCTGTGAGGCAGCACGGATTTATTTTTTGTTTTCAGATCCTTTATTATTCCAAGTTTGTTTTGTTGAGATCGAGGGCAGAACAGCAATAATGCATTCAGCTACAGATGGATAAAAAAAGAAAAAATAAACAGAAATATGGGGAAGGAAGTAGAGCAAGGGGAACGAAGAGGAGGATATCAAGTGAGAAAATACTTAAAGCTGCTCCAGTCGATATTTTATTGTAGCAGGGGGTCAAGTGACGACATGTAGTGTGAAACGTGTTACTTGTAGTGACGAACCAGCAGAGAATTATAAACCGACTTGCAGCTTCAGCTTCAATGAGCATTTTGGCTTCTTTCTGCTTATTGTTTTTACTTTACAGCCCGTAGGCTTGAACAATTGGGCCAGAATAGCAGCTATCTCTGATTGGCTGAGTCCAGTGCTGATGTTGTTTGTTTTTGGCTGATTTTTGTCATTTTATGTTGCCAGTTTAACGGTTTGCCTCTGAAGAGCGAGTGAGAGCTGCTGCTCAGTGACAGACTCGTGTTCAGTGAGCTAACTCAACAGTACAAAGAGGCCAGCGAAGGCAGAGAGAGGCGACGGGGAAAACACTGTGTTGAGCCAGAATATTTTCACATCCAATTCTAGTTTTGGTGAGTTTTATTTGTGTCTGTTTGAACAGAGCGTATTTGACAATGAGTTAACAAGGTGATTCAGCTAGTTTTAATTCTGTGAAAGAGAGAAACTTGAATTCAGAAGGCATACCGTTGTACTTTTCTCATTTATAAGGAAAATCAGTGGAAGGATATCTCCTTTCTTGACAATTTGCAAGTTTGTTTTGTTTGTTTATTCAACTAATAAATGTAGAAACTTGCCAATTGCACAAATCTCCCAGCTGAAACTACGTGGGTGCCACATACACACCTGCTCAAATATCATTTGCGACTGCTGGTTGTTGGGCTTACAGGAGCTGGTTGGAAAATGTTAACAAACCTTAATGGCTTACGCCAACTCTCACTGGCAGGGGAACAGCACAAAATCCAAGACCCTGTACATGCATCCGTCTAATATCTTTGTGGACTCTCATGAGGCCTCTATACACACATAGTGGAGCATGTAACAGCTACGGTGACAGAGTTGGCGAAGACTACACCAGAGCTAAAATTAGAGGGAATATTGGGTTTACGTGCAGAAACATGACTCCAAGAAAATCACAATGAGCCTGCAGGATGTGTAAATAGCCAACTGTTTCATCACATGTTCACCATATCAACTTTATAAGGTGATAATGTGATAATATGTAAAAAGAAATGAGGTTGTTGGAGTGCTCCTAGTAAATATTCTGTGCTGGAAGCTTAAAAAAAGACTTAAAATCGTTGCACTAATGTGTTGCTGCCAATCTCTCAATCACCAGACAGCAGACTGACTTTAAACCACTTTTTGACAGCAATCTCCCAATTAAGGTTGTGTCCACAGTTGCATGAAGCACTGTAATTGGAGACCCTGTCATGGTGAGATTTCGAGATGAATGTGGTGTGTCTGAATTTAACTAATGTAGGCCCTAGAACTGGGTTCTATCCATCAAAGGAAACTTTACATCGTGACTACAAGTATTTACTAAGAAGAAGAATGAATACATTACAAAGTGCCTCATTAATTTCCCCAAAAAATCATTAAATTTTACTCTTGCAAAATGTCTCATTAAAACCTACAATCTGTAATCCAGAGTTTTATGATGATTACTGCGATCTCACTAGACATGCACCTTGAAACAAATACCATGATCTATAAGCGTGTCCTCATACATCCTCCATATTTGATGAAGGTACATGTCTTCTGTCCTTTGATGTACGGTAACTGGGATACAACTGGAACAGTGTCATACTCTTAGCATTCCCCACATCTGAATAAAAGTGCCTGTGGTTGCTGTTTTTTCATGCCATGGGTGTCAAAGTAATCAGGAGAGCTGAGAGATATAAAGTCCACTGTCAGCCTGCTAGTCCACCACACTGGAGCCCTGATCCAACCCGACACATGGGACAACACAGTATGTCCTCCAATACCTTTAGGCTCCTTCTTTCCTTCATAGGCCTAATTATTTCTCTCTGAAAAATAACTCAAAGACGGCATTTTTGATTTTCTTGCCCCTGGCTCTCAATTTTTACAGCGTCCAGCATTTTTTATGACGTTGTCAACCAGCTGCCAGGTTTATAATGCACACATCGAGTTATTCAATTTACCTCTAAATTATTGCAACTAATCATTAAATGAATGGCTTGATATTTTGGGAGATAAGCTTAGAGAGGTATCTTTATGGTAGATATGATACTACAGCCTGCAGGCGGTTAGCTTAGCTTAGCATAAAGAGTGGAAACAAGGGGAAACAGCTCGCTTGGATCTGTCTTAATGTTAAAAAAAAAAAAAAAATAAGCCTGCCAGCATCTCTAAAGCTCACTAATCAACAAATACATCTAATTTGTGCAAAAACCACAAGTTGCAGTTCAATGAGTGGTCGTTTTCACAATTTTTGTACGAGCTGAACAAATGAGACATGGCATTTAATTTAGTGAGCTTCAGAGGTACTGCAAGGCAAATCTTGTTACCTTTAGACAGAGCCAGGCAAGCTGTTTCCAGTCCTTGCACCAAGCTGAGCTAACCGGCTGCTGGCTGTAGTATAGCTTCATATTTGGTTTACAGTCCTGAGAGTAGAATGAAATAAACTTTCAGCAAGAAAGCGAATAAGTGTCTTCCTTAAAATGTTAAACTATTGCTTTAAATGCACGCTAGTTTGTCTCCAGATCAGACAAGCTGATGCTAGATTATTTAGGGATGAGTTACCCAAGATTTATTGTCTTCAAATATTCTCTTGGTTTGGTGCCATAACAGAATACAGGGCATCTCCTGCATTAAGGATATTTGTAATGTCGAACCCTTTGCATGTTCATGGAGCTCCCCTCTGGCTCTCTGGAGTCAAATAGACGTCAGTGCTCAGCATGCGCTCATGGTTTAAGCATGTCAGCAGTGACTACATGATCACTTGTGCATGCTGCTTTAATGGCACACCCCATGTTGCACTAATAGCTCATGTTCTTTGCCCTCCCCCATACTCATCCTCGGGGACTTAACAAATGGACCATCCACTGCATTGGAAAAGGGATTTCCCCTTGCGACTAATTCTACAAATCCATTTTTCCTGGGTTTTACTGCCTTCTGCTTTCTGCCTCATTGGTTGATCCACGGTGGTCAATCTTACAGTAAATGTTTTCATGCTCCTAGCCCATAAACAATATGATATCACAAAATGCATTATGCGAGTTTAAAATTACTCCTCCACCTTGTTGCCTCAGCAGCTTCCATTCAAATATACAATGTCTGAATGAACATTGTTGTCAATTTCTCATCTTGCTCAACGTGACAGGAAGTGTTTTCACATGGTTTCCATCTAATTTCTGTCTAGAAGATCAATAGAGTCGCACACTTGCAGTGAAATAGCCCATGAATTGCGGTAAATACACATCCGTGGATACACATACATACGTGCTATAAAAATATGTATGTACAATGAGAAGTGGCTGTAGCTGTTGCAGGAGCTGACAGCAGTCAGTGGTCTATAATGGCTCCTCTATTGTATATCTGAAATGACTCATTCACTTTATTTATAGCGTTCAGATGACACTGTAAATAAGTTTGCACATTACACAGTCCTGTGAGTGAATTACCAGAGATGCGATTGCATAAAATGCAATTTCTCCCTATTATTGTCTGCTGTGCAGTTTTTGCCACACTAATGGCAGTGCATGCTACACAGGCATTCAAATGTAAGCAGCTGCCCACATACTTAAGTTGTTATATTTTGTTTTTTGACAACAGCGGAGTGAGATTAGCGGAGATAGACAGGGCCATAATGATGACCATTTGTGTGTGCCTCTTCTCAAAATGAAGAATGACTGTGTTCTGTTTTCTCCTTCCTCTCATTATGATACTCCACTCCATTCAATCGACGGCAGGCTATTCTATTTCCAAGTGTCATGTTTAATGAACACACAGTTCATTCATTTACAGACAGAGAAGGGAGGGGAGAAGGGAGGGGACTGGGCAGTGGAAGACTGACAGAGAGGAAATCAAAAGAAATGAGAGGGAGAGAGTAAATGATGGTGGAGAAGGAGAATCAAAGAAAAAGAAATGGAATAAATGAGGGCGGGGGGATAAAAGGCGTTGGGGGTTGGAGTGGAGTAGCGAGCTCAATGCTGTGTCTCCTCATGAGGGTCCTTAGGCTGGAGTCACTACATTCAAACTCACAAATTAGAGAAGCAGAGCTTTTCCCACTATTCCTCGCACAGACACCCCAGGGTCGGACTTGTCTTATTGTGTTTGGAAGGGTTTTGACAAATGAATTTCCCCTTTGTCTCATCCCTGTTTCGAAAGGCACCTATGTAAGCATGACAACCAAGACATAGACAGAGAACATGAGAAATGCATTTGCTGTCATGTACTGCCCATACGGTGATGGGTTTGCAGTCAGACATGCCCATTAAAGATACCACAGCAAACATACACAAAGACATGGACGTCATGCAAACCGCATAGCATATTGTTTGTGTAAGCTGCTGAAAATGTGACACTTCAATTATCAAATTATTCACTGATTGCTGGGTTGAGTTTTCAAAAGAATTCATGTCTGAGGAGATGCTGTATTCTGGCCCTTTGATCCGTCCATGCTAGCCATATTTTCTGAGGACAGCAGCAATACTTTCAAGGTAAGGATGTGTATCCCTGAGCTGAAAAGAGCCAAGTCAACAATCCCCTTGGAATGCATTAGAGACTCATCAATGTTACCCTGCCTTAAAAACATCAGCTCAGCTCTTTCTTTTGCCCATCCCTCGTGGGAAACACATTCTCATTAAAAAACTTCCATAACAAAGGAGGAACTGAACGGGTGACAGGGAATTTTCAGGAGCCTCGAGGGATTTGTAAAGCTACAGATAGAAGCCCACAGGTATCGATCTGGCTCAGGTGGGAGAAGAATGATTAAACTCGTTAGATTCAATTTTGGCGCTTCAAGAGAAGGAGTGTCCAAAGGTGTTTAAACATTGAAGATGGGGAGAAAACCAAAGAATTCAAGACTCATTCTAGTAGAAAGCGATGCGCAGAACTGTAACCTCACTGGTACTAAAGGCATGAAACTCCAGGTAATCTTAAAACAGCAGTGTATCATATTACATCTGCTTTTCAGCCCCATGAAACTGTCCATCCGCTTCAGCCTGAGGGCATGAGGGGACAGAAAGAGCGAGATTATTTTACCTCACTGAAGGTCGTTGGTTTTGTGGCTGAGGTCATTCACAGAATAGACCCTGTGGTGCTTTATGACTCCCCTCTCTCTCTCTCTCTCTCTCTCTCTCTCTCTCTCTCTCTCTCTCTCTCTTTGCACCTCTCCTCTTTCTTGTCTTCTCTATCTTTTTACTCTTATCTTCCTCTTTCTTTCCCCTTTCTCAGCCCTCCTCCATTTCCCTCCCCTTCTCCTCGCTTTTCCTCGCACATTATTTACCTTTAGCTTTGGATATTTTCCCATTTCTCAAGCCAAACTGCGATATCTCAGAGTTCTGTGTGTGCTTGGTCAGGGGATCCAGCAGGACACAGTCAAAGAGGTTTTAGAGATAAGATAGCAGCATGAAAAGAGAGGAAAAAAAATCCAAAGATGACCCCCTGTGAATGTACACATATGAAAACACACACAAACGAGCAAACACATTTGGCATCTGTCTTTATTACACAACAAGAAATCCTTGGAGCAGAAGACAGGGAGATAGAGATAAAAAGTCACCTGCACGCCTCAAAACCACTGGAGCCGCTCCATTTGTGCAGTGCATCTCTTCTTCATTTATCCCCCTGTCGTCACAAATTTTACCCACGGGCTCAGCAGAGCTTGTTTTCTTCACAATACATAGCAAGATACAGAGGTATGTGACTTTTCTTCAAATTTTGTATTTTGACATGTTTTCTTCAATCAAGGATTTCTGCCTGAGAATCCCACGGGGCTCATATTCCGGCTTGCTTATTTGACTCATATGTTTCTGTGTTTCTGGGAACAAAAGGCTGTTCCTGGCAACTGCGAATGCTGACATCTTCCAACCTTAACTAAATATAGTATTCACCTTGGAGTGCAAATATTAAGGTTATTTTATTTAAGGTGAAGTTTTTGACCAGTATTGGTGCTGCAGAGAAATATTTTGCTTTTACTGCATTGTTTGTATCACATGTTGCACCAGTACGCAGTCGCTGTCCAGTGAAAACCGGGCATTTCCCAATTTTGTGATTTTGATTCTGTTTTTCCAGAAACATACAAGGATTGAGTGTTCCTATGTGGCTTGAGGAAATTCTCCCTAGGTAGCACGATAGACAGTGGTAACACTGTCGCCTCACAAATAGAAGGTCCCAGGTCCGATTCCCGCCTGGGGAACTGTGGGCACTGGGGGGCGTGTCCTCCACCATGCCTTCAGTGCCTACTGCCCTTTGTCTCGAGGCCTTCCTGTGTGGAGTTTGCATGTTCTCCCTGTGTTCACCTGGGGTATCCTCCACAAAAAAAACACTAAAAACATGCAAGAAGATCACCACCTCACCGAATGATGACAACAAGGACCTGGGTCCCCGGCGCCGCTGTCAGCTGACAGCCCACCGCTCCTGGTCTGGCGCGGAGGAAGGACTTACCAGGATGAGTTAAAGGAATAATAGGAATGATTTCACCAAAAAGCATGACATGTGTGGTGACTAATAAAGTATGGATCTTAAATCTTAAATCTGTTCTTGAACTTACAATAATGATTTTGGCCACATGGGGGCAGTGGAAACAAGATGCGAATACAACACTGAGCAGAGGTGTGGACTCAAGTCAGACTTCAGTCATAAATTTGATGTTTTTAGACTTGATAAAATCAAAAACAACTGTTAATTGTTAAACTGTTAATTGAAAATTACAGACGGAGATGAAACAACTTCCAACTCTGTTTGACAGTTGAAGTAGCACAAAGAACGGTAGCTGTCAAAATGCCATTGATTTGACTTGGGTGCAAAGATTTGTGACTTGCTAAAACAATGATTTAGTCCCACCTCTGCACTGACAAATGCATGTGATGATCTGGCAAACTTGTTGGCAAAGAGTTGCTTATTTACACATCCAGCAGTTTATGCAGCAGCAACAGTATCAGTGACATTGTGTTGTGTTGTGTTTCTGGCCACGTCACAAATGTGAGTCCATATCCACTGTCTTTTAGTGTGTTTGGTCTCTCCGATCTCCTGAGGGAAACATCTGGTGCTTTACCAGCCTCATAATGTGCAGGCACCAAACTGCCAGTAAAAGTGAAGATGAAGACTGTAAGACAATACAAACAATGCAGATCTCAAAGCACTAAAGTAAATGCTTTGCAAAGGTTTTATGAAGCATGTATTCAACACGGTTGTGAGGCTTTCATATGCACAATATGTTTTGGTGAGCAAACTACAATCCATATGATGGTGGATTGTGTGAAAGCTTCCCATGTCTTGGGTACTGGTGGGTGTCATTGTAAGATGCCTGGTGTGAAGCTTTGGATAGCTGAGTGGGGAAATTAAATTGTGCAGAGTAAGCTGCCTTCAAGCAATTTATCAGGAATGCTATGGGAAGGATTAGCCAGCGAAACTCCAGTGCAGCTAATGGTGGAATAACCAGCTGCTGACTCGTTCATGCTGTAATGAATAGGGTCTCTGGTTGCTTGTCGTTCCAAGTCTGAAGATTTAGGTCAGTCATCATACTATTTTGGTGTTTCTTTGGGGGAGCAATGTTTTTGATTTTATCTCTGTGGTGTTTTCTCCCCAAAGCCTCTATTATGCAACTGTTTATGAAAATGGGGCAATGGTAACTGAAAGAAAAAGCTAACTTGTGTGAACCCTTGTGTTGGGAGGGAAAATCGGGGCAATCTGAGACTTCCCTTTTTCTAAAATCTGCTGACCCGAAGCGAGATCCCTAAACTCCAGTCGCTCGAGTGGAGTCACTTAGCGGTCATCAGCTCCGGGATGCATAACGAGGAACTCTGAAGCAGGGAGCAGCAAGACCAGCATTCAGCACTCAATATTAAGATCAGCTTGCAGATGGCTTCTTACAAAACTACTGGATGAAAATGTAAATTGGAGCAAAAGTTTTGACAGCTCTCTCTATAAATATGAAGCGTTTAAAAAATATGCATGTAACAAAATGTGCTTGTAGTCGTTTATATATTACTATAAGACTTGTCATCCATTTAAAATGAATGAATTTCTGAGAGGTTTTTAACTCATGAAGAGCGAGGCCTCATTAACTCAGCTTTTTTCCACTGTGTGTAACCCTGGTCTGACTGAGATCACTGAATCAACAGCACAGCTGAGATTTTCTTTTTTTTTCTTTTTTTTCTTTTTTTTACAAGGTTATCCACAATAAAGATGCTACAGTTCTGTGGAAATGTGCCATGAAGATAAGAGAAAGAGACATGTTAAAGAGTGCCTCTCCATCCAGAAGCAAGGCGCATGGGACGTTTTTCAGCGAATAAGTAGGGCAGCCCTAATTCTAATTTGACAGCCTCCTCTGACGCTTCTTCTCAGACCCTCAGAAAGAGAGGGAGGAGAAACCCGTACAAGCAAGAGAGAGAAACAAGACTGTAGACTGTACTGTGGGCATGCACACATGCATGTACATCCATAGGCAGAAACACATGCATGCATGCAAACAGCCCAGAGCAGTCCATCTGAGTGTCTCGGTCATAATTCTTGGCATTTCCTCTCACTCACTGCACAGCGTGGGCAAAGTCAGCGACAAGACCAATAGTGTGTCAGTCTCACAGGCTTCCTTCCAGAGGACTCCCATGTGAGTGTGTGCATGTTTTAAGACGTGTGTGTCACAGTGGGCTTCTATAAATCTACTATCACGCTTGAATACGTCAGTGAATCTTTTCCGTGGGTGTGTGTCTGAGTGAACGGTATCGAATGCTTCCGTGCAGTCCCTTTTTCCAGCCTCTCCACAGGTGTTTTGTGGGCCATCACCATTTTATTTCTCTGCAGACTGATTGAGCTGGCAGGAGGGCAATAAAAAGGCTTTTCATCTGCTGTTTGGTGCCACGATTTCACAGGTGGAGGGACCCCACTTTCAGCCGTGAATACATTAACAGCAGGCACAGATGGACGCCACGCAGCTTAGTGTGTGACAGTCAACGCTGTCATCCCACATCCAACAATCCCATTTAACAGTTTAGGGAAAACATGTGTAGATTCTCTGCCAGCGATGCTGCATCTGCTCATAAGAAACCTCGTATCACAACAGGTTCAAACAGTGTCAGGTTCCATGCATGTATCTACGATCATACTGCACAGCTGATTGTTCCATTTTTGAAAGCAGCCAAAGTTCCTCTCTGCATAAACAATACAAGTCTTTTTTCTCTCTTTTAAAAATGCTGCTGAACATTTTCTTTAAACAGGCATTTTATATTATGATATATACACATCAGCCAGTCCATTAGAGCATTTTTATGCGGTTGTCACGAATGAAGCATCTGTAGCATGAAGCTTAGAGGTTCCAGCGCCATAGATGCCAGTTTTGTTGTATTTGCTTTTTTAATTCTTCTTTTCCTGTTTGTTTTCCAGTCTTGCTGTGGCGTTAAAGGTGTCACTGAGAAAACAGAAAGGTCCTGCATATTCTTCTTCAGCAGCACTCTAATTATCGACTGTAGCTGTGTTGTTCTCACCAGCTCTGGTTTTGTTGTGCTTGTGTGTGTCTTTCTGTCTTCTTCTCCAAGGATTTCTTGGTGGTTTTATGAAGGAAGATGTGTGTGTCTATGCCACTGTGTGTGTAGCAATATAACAAGTGGCCCACATCAGAAACTCATCAGCATCCTCAGCTTAAGCTCCTCTCCAAGATATAATTAAAAAAAAACACCATTGTTTGTCTTATTTTGTGCTTTTTGATTAAGATTGTGCTTGGTTTTGGTTTTATTTCAGGCTTTTGCAGGCTTGTCCTGCCCCCAAGTGGTAAGCAAGGAAATTACATTTTTTCAGAATTAAGTTTAAATCATGGCGTAAACAGCATGCCTTGATCTCCATTGCATTAGGAGGGTAATTCTTGTTTTGGGAAAACTCTCTCTTTATGATTGATAAAGGACAGTTCATCCTGGTTTGAAAAATATTTTTTTCCTTGTAAAGAAATCAGAGTATAAATATGAAAAGAAAAACTTGAGAGATTGATTTAAAACAAGCTTTTCATAACATTTAAATTATATTATATAAGTGCATTTTATTGCAGCATTACAGTTACAGCACCCGACCTGTTTACAGATTCAGTACAAAGTGAAATATATCATATTACATGATGAACATGAAGTTCCCGGTGATAACAGTAAAACATCTTGTATGCATGATGCTGACTAAGTGGCCTTTTGTAATATTTGTAATGAGGATCTGCCACTCTGACTTTGTTACTAAGTGACTGTGTAGTGTTCCTCTAAGAGCCTTGATGAAAAAATCTGCTGTTTTAGCCAATGTTTCAAGTTTTCAGCAACCCACAAAGGTATTTTTCTCCTCCTACACTCCATCCACAGCCCACCTGCAGCTGATCATCATTAAGTACCTTTCCTGCTGTACAAGGCTACTGTGGGAACTTCACACCTACACTGTCAGGTAAATCTAGCTTGTACAGGTCGTCTTACAGAACTGAACAACCTCCAACCCTGCAGCTTCATGGTCATCACTCTGCTCAGTCTTGCCTCCTCTACACATTCACAGTTACTTTCTGTCCAAGTCTGCTGTAACTCAAAAACAGCCTCTCCATGGAAAACTTCTTCGTCTTCTTCGTTCACTTTATTCGTTCTTCTGACAGTGAACCTGAATTTTAAACATAGTTTCCCAATTCAAAGCTTTAATATTTGAACATTTTTTTTGAAAACTATGACAATATTACATGTATATTCAAAGGCTTTGGACCTACATCATACTTACTGAGTCGAAGACTCAAACCCACATGATATGTTTTATATAGCTGACAGTCCTGTGGGTTTGTTCACACCTTTGCAGTCACGAAGCCTCCAGTGAATCTGACAGAGTTTAACGGCTGTTTGGACGCTGTGCTGCAAAAATCCTTTGTACTTAGTCTATAATTGAATTTTGAATGTTTCACTTTCTTTTAAGATGTCAAAAAAAAAATCTTCCAGTGCTTTAAGAGTATTTTAACCTCTTTCCAATGAAACATGTCTGAGTGTGTTTCGAGTGCTATTTCAAGTGTTTTCAAGTTTAACCTCATAACACCCAGGCAATAAGAAAGATCCTGACTTTTATTTGACACAGCTTGGAATACTCACAATGCACTGTATCTTCCTTTAAGAAAATACTTTTGTCACGCTCAGAAACACCAAAATGATGATCAGATGTAGAGTTTGCTGTTCAGCAGAGTTCAAACGTCTCATTGTATTAGCTGGTTGCCCTGTGTTTGCTTCGTCTGAAAATCCAGTTTGTGACTTGACTCGAGCAGGCACCAGCGGGGTTAGTTGTGTTTTGATTGGTGTACTCTCTTTTGAGTCACATGGCTGAGTGGGTCATGGGTCAGTTCAGTGGGTTAATTACTCACATTTGTCGCACTGTCATGCCCCTAAGGACTGTGTACCAACTGCCACTGTTTACATCCTAATGATTTTCCAACCCATTAATCAAAAGGCTCAAAATTTTAGTAGAATTGGACTGGTGAAATGCTGCATTAACATTCTCCCTGGTTTCTGTTGGTATTTTGGCAAATGCATTATAGTCAGAATGACAAGGTTTGCAGATCAAGGGCAAAGTAAAGTGGGAGTTTTGAAACATTTGGATTTGCTTTGTGCTCCTTGAATTTCAGAGAGAATA
The DNA here is from genome assembly GCA_037975065.1 of Chaetodon trifasciatus. Lineage (NCBI taxonomy): Eukaryota > Metazoa > Chordata > Actinopteri > Chaetodontiformes > Chaetodontidae > Chaetodon > Chaetodon trifasciatus. The sequence goes on from JBBMOE010000045.1 coordinate 1,316,322, forward strand.
GCAGGTGCTTCAAAGATGCTGCAGCATTCAAACCTATCAGTCCTCTTGAATCTAAAGTCCTTGTTGTTTGCACTGCGTGTGAGCATGTTGAGGCTGCCTCTTTCTAACCTATGTCTGTGAGGCTGATAGCCACTGATGATATCCATTCAATCCAGTAATAACATTCAGAATGAGTGAAAATGGAGTTAGAGTCGTCTCCAATTAAATTAATTTGAACGTGGAACTGTAGTAAAAGCGTCCCCGTACAAGTTCTTTCAATAAGCTTCTTCACAGGAAATAATACTAAGAGATAAGATGTGTGCACCACATGCACTCTTATTACTTCTTTGACAGACAGCAATAATGGATTAATTCATAAGAATAAATGGGGAAAAATGCTGCTTTTCCCATAACGCAACTTGATACTATCTTTCATTAGACCCTCCTCACCTGGTCGACGGCCGTGTCTTTCAAACTGCTCACCTCAGTTTGAAACTCTTTCTGTTATAAATCAGTCTCCAACTTCAACCTGACATTTTATTTTTTGGACTTTGTAAAGCTCCTCTAGAGTCATAGAAGACATCAAACCACATTTCTGAGGCTGAATAGCACTCATGATGATGATGATGACGATGATGATGATAATAAACTGACTTCCATGTGTTTAATAAGTGCCCTTTTAAAAGGCAGAATGAGTAGAATTTGTTGCTTGCAGTTTGTAAAGACAACGTTCAAGGTTGGCCTCTCCTCCCCGACTCAACGGAGCGCACGCACCCTGACCGCGATCTGGCACCTGGTCGCTACCTTTTTATAGAAACTGAAGCTATTAAACCGGTCCCATAGTCACCATTTGACCCGTTTAAGTGATTTGCTAACGCTCTTAGTCCCGCGTGCAAACACTGACATTGAGAAAACTACTTGCAGGTTGTAAGCTGCACGCACTTGGAACATTTTACTATAGACATTAATACACAAATGTACCTATAGGTCACTTTAAAACCAAACTACTCTTTCATTAGTTTTCTCTGTATTTATTCAGTTTCAACCGTACTCTTGACAGTGGAAGTGAGGGCATGCCTTCAATGGTTCTTTGAATGAATGAATAGTCCTGCGGGGACAATAAATGAATGGCAAGTGGTAACGCAGTCATACATAGTGGTAGTGACACCATTCAGTGGAATGCACCTCAGGAGAAAAAGTAAGAAAAGAGTCACAAAAATAATGCATTCTTGACTCTTTCCTATTAATCTGAAATCTAAAAACACATGGAGACATCACTTAGGTATGCAGTAAAGGCAAGGACACGCGCATTTGACTTTGAACAAAATGTTTTACTCAAAAGCAGAGATGAGGTAAATGGCTGTGCCGAGGAGGCAGCAGCACCTTCTAAACCAGGCATTATAAAAAAAACATCATCTTTGTTTGATCATGAAGCCTAATGTTACTCTGCAATTCTGTGGTTTGCCTGTGAAGTGTATGAACTAAACTGCAAGCTGGAGTCTCTGCTAACAGTGACAGATCGCTCATCTCCTCTATGAAGCATCTGTATCCTCACTGCACTGCATTTTTACATATTACAATGAACTGGTCATGGGCCGTTTAAATTAGTAACATAACGTAATACAAGGCCACACACTGCTCGTGAGTCATACATGAGAGGGATTACTTCGTCTCCACGTTGTTTTTTTAGGAAGATCCTGCTCATTCTGCCCTTAACTCAAAAAAATCCATCCCTCAAAGCCTTTCTCTGCAGTTTGGTTTGCAGTATAGTACTTATATTGAATGTGATTCCTCACTGAACAATGGCAAGATGGTAGGTAGGTCTTGGTTTGTTGAGAGGGAGAATTGAGACATGGCACAGACTTACCACAGGATGGCATTGTGATACAAGAAACAAGCATTTCCTTGCCTCCTCTTGAGTGCTTATGCTCCGACCTTCAGTGATTCACTCCCCTAAAGAATGTTGTTTTAAGGGTCCATTTGTGCCTAGCCGGTTTAATAAAGCTGTTAGTTTGAAAGAAAATCATCTAGCAAGAACAAGTGAATGCCAAACATCAGGTGTCCTTCTTTATGCCTAACAGCAATTTGACAAACTTCACTCTTAACAACTCTGTGCGGCTCAAAACAAATGCGTCCTTATGCTGCAATCATTTCAAAGGATCAAAAGTTAACAGCTCTACACATAACTCAGCCAGAGTTTTCAAGGGTATACAACATTTAATGACACAAAACTAAAGTTTCTTAATTCTGGAAACAAAGCTGCCGACGTGATGTCTTGCTGCCAATGTTTGCATACTTTACTGACAACTCAGCGCTTGTGGGCCTACACATTCCTGCTGGATAAAGTCCCAAATGAGTGACCTTTAGAGCAACTGTATTGTGTGTGTACAAATGCATGATGCTTCTGGTTTTGTGTCTTGGCATGTATGTCTTACTTAAAGTTAGACTTACAACCGCTGATCATTTGGCCTGTATTTTCTCCTTTACATGCCACCTGCCTTTATGCTGGTGGTTGGAAAATATTAAGTTAAAAATCAGACTGCATGATCCTTTTAAATTCATATTCATGGCATTTTTCATCACTGCTCCATGTCTTACAGTCATGCCTGGGGGCTGCCCAGTGCCACCACTATTCTCCTGTTTGTCGCAGGAGCATTATGGGTTTTTCAGACATCTATCCTCTAGACTTGTAATCCAACCCCCTGACAGGATACAAGAGGTTTTACACCATTTTTTTATGGTTGTGAAAAGTCCATAAGCCATTCTATATATTTTCATATACTCCAGGATGTCCCTGTTCACGTCCAAGAAACTGTTCAGCACATAACACCTCTGTGAAAGCCCAACTTACCATTTGTAAACTTTAGTTTTTGCTTAGAGCTTTAGAGCCAGGTGAACTGTTCCCAGTCTTTATGCTCAGTTAGTCTAACTTGCAATCTTTTAATTTCTTTCCCAAAATGTTGAAATGATCCTTTAAGATGCAGCAGCTCTTCGTCAGACAGAGCTGAACGTGATAAATAATGTCTTCCAGGGACACATGCAAAAGAAGGGTGCTGTTAAAACATTGAATTAATTGCCGGGGTTATTGTGTTCTGGAAAATTTAATCTTTTTCAGTAAATGGGTTGGTGGGTTAAATCATCAGGAGTGAACTGAAGGGCTGACAGGTGGCTTATAATGGATTCTGTCCCCAAAGTGGATGTGTGTCTCCTCTACAGCATCTTCATTCACTCCTTGTCTGTACTGTGTGTGTGTGGGTGGGATGCCACCCATTCCTCCAGAGTTCTTAAGCGAATTGAACGAGGCAGAATAAATCATAGTGTGATCGAGATGTCATCTTCATGATAATGAAAACATGATGCCTCATAATAAGTTTCCTGATCAAAGGGAGCTGTTGGGGTTTAATAACTCGGCGCCAAGTGGCCAAAAGTGGGGGATGCGGGGATGGATTCAGCGGCACCAGTAATAATCTATTATCTTCATGGATTTGACATTGAACATTCAGAAAATATCTTGAGCCCAAAGCATGCATGTTAGAACATAAATTACTTATGCTGGTATTTTTTCATTATTTTATCTGCATACAAGTGACATGTTCCCTTATACCTTGAAAAAATGTATTCATGCCATGAGATTCTGAACAACACCAGTGACTTCAAGCTGTAACCTCAGAAAACACTGATGTTTTTGTTAACTAGAAGAAAAAAAAACAAAAAAAAAAAAACAGCAAAGGGATGCAATATCCAGTCATATCCAGTATAATTAAATGTATCTGAGCAGGTTACTCGTTTGAAGAAAAAAAAAAGACAACAGTGTTTCTGTTCTGTCAAAAATAATTTATCTTTGAGATATATTTTAAGCTACAACAACAGCTCACACCATCAGAGCTAATGCAGTCGGTGTTGTCTGCAATTGTAAACTTCTAAAAGGTCAAAAATGGCGAACCCTGTTCTACAGGCTCATCTGTATGTTTGACACGGAAAACAACAATTGTACATTCTGCAACAATTCCATGATAACAGGACAGGAGAGGACCAGACAGGAAAAACACCCAACAACATACAGCCGGTAAATAAGTTCAGACCCTATTTTTTGACATTCCAGGAAAGTTTTATAGTGTGTTGTTACTTCTGTAAATCTGTGTTTATAGCTTCACCCCCTTTATCAATTATTCAACAAAGAGGCTGTGTGCAGATTTCAAATGCACCCTTGTATTTATAAGATTCCTATGAGCAAAAATGAGGGTGTGTCTGCTGGGTAACATCAATGTTGAGCTACAGTTTTCAGCCCTGCAATTTACACTATCTGTTTCATTTGATGCAAGATGACATTCATCATTTCAGGATGGTGCCTCCATCACTTTGATTCTGGAATTTAATGATTCATGAGATGGCAAGACAATCCTGGAAAGGTAAAAAAAAAAAAAAATGGGTTCAGTATTTTGGGAAGTCAGAGCTGTGCTTTTTCTGTAGCCTTCGTGGAGAATAACAATAGCTGGAGTATGGCACCTTGTGTATCAATGCAATGCAAGGCACACTGACTTTGGAGACTGTGGATAAGTCAGGGGCTTTAAATGACTAATTTCAAATACACTGTTATGTACTGTGAGCGGAAAATAAAGGCTAATTCTACATGTGTTCGGAAACATTGAGTTTCTTGGGAGCAACAGAAGCCTATGGCAGATTCTTCTGGCTTGACTTTCCTGTTTCTCTTAACTAGATCACAGAGAGAATGAGGCATGGTGAATGTTGAGCTGACGTGTCCCTGTGGTCAAAACTTAAAATGGGTCTACATGGGTTTTTTTTAATTTAATCATTCTCCTCATCCACATGTGTGTGTCACAGAAATTGGATAATAAACTAGAGCTTCTTTTTTTTATTGAATTTTTTTTTGTTTTCTGCCACCATGGACTACCTAATATACTGTATGTTTTGGCACTGTAATGAGCTTTCAATTGGCCCATTTGTTTTCACCACTGCTTTACCTGAACTAAAAAGCTCCCCAGACACGTCGGGTTGTAGTGATGTCCTTCAATTTAAGCCTTAATGAAAGCTTTGTCCCACCGCTGTGAAGCTGTTCCTTGACAACACTTCACATCCCCCCCTGTTCCAAGAAAAGTGCCAAACAAGATGCGCCGGTCTCCTTCGCTCTGAAACGAGCTCCCCTTCTGTGATGAAAAATGTAGCCTGTCTCTTTGCTTATTGCTGTGGCATTTAGGTGGCTCAGTGTGGTGATTTGAAGAGCCTGTGGTGTCAAAGCTATTTCTCCTGCTTGTGGCTTAATGCTCCGACTCAACAAACCTGACCATTGTCATTTCCCCCCATCGGCTTCATGGTGGCCGTGAAGAAAAGCCAAGAAGTGTGGGTAATAACCTTCAAGGAAAGGGCTGTGATTGCACATCCATTTCACACTGAGGACCTCTCCCTTGCTTCCCCAAAGCAGTAAAATGCTATATGGGGTGAGGAGTGAGAATGGCAGTAAGGTAGACACAGTGTTTTGTTAGAGGTGGGAGATAAAAGAGGAAGGGAATGGTGAGTGTGAGGAGGCCTGCGTGGGGGCTGCTGAAGCTCCTGTGTGTCTTAAAAGCAAGGTCTTCTGCAGCTGGGCCTACTGCTTCACTTTCTCAGGAACACATTTTATCTCAGGCATGATACTGCTGATGGTGGACACAAACACTCTAATCCTAATGGGTTACTGGGGGCACTGTGTGCCCCTTAAACAGTCCCTCTCTGCCTGATGGGACCACTAACTAGAAGCTCATTCCACCAATCTACCTGCCCCTGCCTAAACCTGCACCAAATGGATGATAACAAATGATGAGTGCCATCCTTGATCTGACTGTTGAATTGGTCGTATTTATAGAATGAGAAGTTTTAAACTTTGAGAAGAAGCTGCAATCTCACAAAGTTGGTTAATTTGAGTGATTAGATAACCCTCAAAGACACTGGGAAATACAAAAAATCTTTTTCCAAGCTCTTGTGTCCTTGTGTTTTTACATCTGAATAGCTCTGTTTTCTTTTCTGTCAAACAGCAACATTTTTAATGATTCATCTTCAACTCAAGGGTATATACATAAATTAATCCAGTCAAATGTGATTTGGATTGACTATCCAACCCTGCCCAGTGTAGGAAATCATTAATCTATTGTGTTGTTAGCAGCAAAACAGCATTATAGTAGGAGGTGTTTGTTTATATTTCCAGATAATGTGGCTGAGATCTAATTTATTTATTTTCCCCTCTTTTATTCCTTAGGAAATATTTCTACCCACATTTATTAATTGGTGGTATCAAGAGCTATTGAGTGCTGCACAATATAGATGATAACAAATTTCATTTATATTTCTGCACTTTGCTGCACTGTCTTTCTGTGATTGCACAGTAGCTTTAAAAATGTGCTTTCCAAAGCTCCCCAGACAGAGCTGTCGACCTTGCAGAGCAATGTAATTTGATGGTAAATCGTTGTCATTTGGTCTGCCATGCCTCATGAAGCCATCTATGTTATTTCTCGCCTCCAGGCTCCCACTGATCACCATATTACAGTGGTGCATGACTAATTGGATGGCCACAGCTCGAGGTGAAGTGTATGCAACTGGATTGTCCATGTTGAAAAGTTACAGTTTGCAGTATTTCTTAAAAGGTTTACATACCTGCTTCTCCCTGTCAAGAGCCTTTTCGCTTTAATACTAATAAATACTGTATGCAGTATCGTTACGAAATGCTTTCATCCATTTGGCCCAAAGCATTGTTTTGAGATTAGTAGAGATGCAGTTTTATTTCACACCTCTAGATGTCAATGTTGGTTAACTACTGGTCTGTTGCCATCCAGTAAGACGTTTGTATGGATCACAGAACTTCCACTATAACAGCAGATGGTGCTGATCATCAGAACTCGCATCATATTTCTTTTTCTTTGTTACCCCTTGTAAAATACCACCCTCCAGATAAATAAACATTACAACTGACGGTACATGGAGGCTCAATGCAATTATTCCTAATTAGACAAAATAAGATTGGGGTACTTGGCTGACAGTCTGAACGTGCAATTACGGTGGAACAATTCAGGTGTGTGGTCTTACGTCTCGCCCTTGAGGTAGACTAATATAAACCACGAACAGACAGGAGAGTCCATCCTCTTCAGTCATAGTTCTTGAAATGCCTCTTCACGTAGCAACATAGATTGTTTTGTCTTCATCTTGTACCAAGACAATTAGCCAGTAATTCAGGAAAGCACTTTATCTTAACACAGTATCCCGTGGAAATTAGAAAATCATGCTCTGTGGTGTCCACACTCTGCTGGAGATTGTTATCCATGATCCATCCCAGAGTGTTCACTTTTCCCTGCCTGATTAAAGGATCTCAGAGACAGTGATTGCTGATAATTGCACATACTGTATAACGGCCCTCTGTCTGTCTGAAATGCTTCCTCATTCTCTTTTCCTCAGTCTCTCTCTTGCTCTCCCTTGATCACAAAAGTTCAGATGAAATTGCAACCAAACATCCAAACATAATGAAATGTTATATTGGGTGCCTTGTTGGCTGTACACTGTACCGTACATGCTATATCTCACAGAAGGAGATAGGGAAGCATTCGTTGCATTGTCAGTATTAATAAGTGATGTATATATGATAATGTTTTCAGAGTGAGTCATAGTTTTTCCCTGGTCAGATTTAGCACAATGAGAAAGTTCTGGTCAGGGTATGCTCTACCAGTGCCTTGTTTGCCTGGAAGAACCCTCTGGGACCACAGCATGTTCGCAAAGCCAATCAGCACTGTATAATTGAAATGGAGCAGCAGTAAATGGCTGCAGATAGGAGCTGAACTCCACTCCCACTGTAAAGATCAGATAGCCAGGGCAATGGTATCTGTTGAAAACCAGCTGTTGTACAACATGCATTCAGCCCCACTGGACTTCACAGATAGACCAGGACAGAATTGTACAGTGTGTACGCAGGAAGTATTGTGGATGTGGGAGGAAACTGGCAGCCATGATATGAAAAGGGAGGGCTGAGGGGGCATAATAGAGAATTGGTCTGTGTAGGCATGGTTAGTCTGGTTAGTGCTTGTTTTGGTCAATGATGGGATGATGAGACCATCTGTGCGAATGAATAGTTAGTTGGCTTCCCTCAATTTTGTAAAGTTGCAAAATGTTTTGGTGTATAAAGATTTCCTCAAAACTGGTTTACTGACACGACAGTCATCACCTCATATTAATCTTTTCTTTTGGTTTCATGTTTTCTTACGTTTTGTACGCTACTTTGAACTGCCTCTGTGTATGAAATGTGCCTTATCAATAATTTGCCTTGCCTTACAGTGGGTATACATAAAGGGGCAAAGTGTATATTCACTCATTGGAAAACCAGGATCCCACAGTATTTTGACAATATTAGATGCATAATGGAATTGCTTGTAAATTCAGATTTCAGAAGGGTAAATGTTCACGCGTGTTCAGTGTAAATACTGAGATTATTACTGTACGTTTCGGGATCTCCAGTGGGGAGTTCAGCTGTGTGTTAGCAGCCTCCATTGTGTTTTCCTCTGTAAATCTATGACAGACTAATAGGGCTTCCCACCAGGGAAATCTCCTTGTGTTTCCTGTCCCAGAGCTGCCCTCTTCCTCTCTCAGTGAAAACCCACAGTCTGCTGCTTCTCCACACCAGAGAAGCGGAGGGGGAGTTTGCTGTAACTGTTTGAAGATCCAGAAATAGACGGCAGTATTGTGCCTAATCTTTTGAATTTGACACGACATGGGCAGAGGGTGGCATTCTGCAGTTACTTACCCTACACACAGACCTACAAAGTTAGGAAATTCCTGCCGGCATAGGAACAGATTAACCAGTTGTTAATGTTAATGGAATGGAATTGGAGAGATTCCTTTTGCTTTATTGGGTTGTCCATTTCTTCAGTTCTCCATCATCCTTTATTGACCACCGCCTCTGAATCCCCCTGCCCACTATGAAAACCTGCTAGTGGCCAAGTTTCTATTAACCTTGTAACCCAAAGCTCAGTGCCTTGTTCCTCAGACAGTCCAATTTCAGTTCTGCTTGTCAACTGTGATTTGACACCACAATTCAGAAGATGTAAACTATGACATTCATAGCTGGAAAAACCCCTGCCATTACTCTACCTATGACCATAGCCTCAAACCTTTACTGTTCTGTAATTCCCTCAAAGCCTAACAAATAGGAGATCCACAGATACAGACCGGACCATAAGTTCCTCTCCAGACATTTGCGCCAACGCTTGAAGCAGGAGCTAAGAAGCTGCATAATTTGGCCCTGGCTGAACCGTTCACTGCCTCCCTCACAGTCTACCAAAAATGTGGCTCTCAGACCCAGTGATTGCTTTCCCTAGCCTCAAGTGTCATATTACAAATGACACACTCCCCACACACGAGGGGGTTGGTAATTTGCTGCCACACCTCATTGTTACTCTTCAGGTCAGACATTCCATGATGCCTCTCTTTGCTTTCATGTTTTGAGAACTTTGTAGGTTGATGTCAACCATAATTGTGGAATGCCACTGTTGCTGTGTTGACTGACAGACTCTCCACTCTCTCCCTGTGGTTCCAAGTCAGATGTGTGGCCTAGCTGCCCAGCTGCTCAGCAGGCTCAGCAGGCCCTGAAGGGCTGCATTCAGGTGGATCAAGCCAGGAGGGGGTTTGTTGAACGACAGTCAGGGCCTGGTTTGCTTCCTGAGACCCCATGGTGTGTGGTCCCAGCCACTCTCACTCACCCACTTACCCAACTGGGACACTGAGAGGCCATTCTCGGGCTAGAGAATGCATTTTATTTGTGGATTAGGTCAGGATATACCCTCGAGCCAAAATGATCTTTCCAAACCGTCTCCTTTTCGTGTTAACAACCAACAAGTTGGCAGCATTCAATTCTCCTAGCGAGACAGAGGAACTAATAGAGCCACTCTGCCCTGTCAGGGCACTCCTGACATTTGTAAAGTTGACAGCTACCTTCTGAGTGACTGACAGTCTCTTAATTTGCCAAGGGGAGGGGGGTCACAAGAGGGACATATCCTTGTAGATTTGATTTTACATAGTTCTAGGTAGCAGGAACTTCCTGTGCTTGGGCATTTGAAATCACACTGTATTATGATCTGCAATGGTGTTACCTAGACATTGCTGTGCACCACCTGTTTCTACAGACTTCGTGTTACTGCTCCACAGGCAGACATGTCGATAAACGTAACAACTTTGACCTTATATGTGCAATGTGTAACATAGAAATATCCACTGTCAAAACAATCCCTCTGATATGCTGCTTATTTGTACTTAAAATAGTGAATGAAACTGTTATCAGAAACTGAGCTCCAGTTTTTTTGTTACCTCAGTAAGTATTAAGAATAGGATAAGATAAATCCAACAGTGATAAAAAGACAAGGAAATCCTTGAAACAACACATTAACACCACAACAATTGTTGTTTTTGCTATCATACTCAGTTGTTGCCACTCATGATAATTAAATGCAGTTTGGTCAAAAAGCTGATATCTTCCTCCATGTCAGCTGCTGAGATGGTGAGAAATGCTGAGACAACACTAACACTACAAAGCAAGTATTACTGAACATATATTTCATATTCCAGGATATCAACCTTACCCTCAGAGTCTTGAACAGTATGTCTATATATTATTCATGATACGATGAGGAATATGTTCAGTACCAGTCACTGGTAGACTTGGGTCATGCTGGTCCTGGAGGGATGCAAGACCTCACCCAATGTGATTTCCCGACACCCTCCTACCCCCAGAAGGGAAGCACTGTGGAATTCCTTTATGGGCTCTGGTTCAACTACACTTCCTGAATTCCTTGCTTTGCTATGCCCTGTGTGTATGCCATTGTGTTACTGCTTTTACAGTGTCTGTCAGGGGTCGGGAACCTTTTTCCTCTTGAGGGCTATTTCAGTTACTGCAAATCACTGATTGGGCTAAGAAGCTTATTATGCATATGCAATGGGAGTGAGGAGGAGGCTCACTTGGGGGGCCATCCATTGTATCAGGGTGGCCTTGGTCCACCCGGTCCCCCTTTGGAGGCACCCCCTGCCATATTGAATTATTTAACGCGGATATATCACTAACCTCTGCATTGACTGGAACTACTTCAGAGGCATCAGATGTCAGATGGTAGTGATGATGATGCTACTCGCAGCTGATTTTCCTAGTTTGGGTCAGTCAGTCTTAAGCAGAACCAGGTCTGAGCAAGAGCCAGTTTTGAAAAGAACTGCTAGTAGGTTGTTCAGCTCAGTGATTTCCTGTTGTTGGTTGTCAGTCATATCAGCTGGTTCCACATTTAACACAGCAAATATGTTCAGTTCCGTTTGTATACTTTTCAAGGCCTTAAACCTCTCATCGAAAGCCTAAAGGAGTTTTCACACTCACCAGCATATTCAGATGTCACATCTGAATATGTTTTGCTTTTGCTCCACCATCTTTCCACCATGAAGGCCAAGTCATACATGTTAACACAACAGACAGGTCTTTCCTACATGTCTATGAATTATTTCAGCCAAACTGGAACTTTGTCTGATGCCAGCAGCTCCACAGCAGCCAGTGTTTCTTGTTGGGCACCCAAACCCTGCTGAAAAGCATTAACTTTATCCAAGCCTGTTTGCACTTGCTAAGATTAGCACGTTTCAAGCTATAATGACACGCATTCAGAGACCGCTCTGAAGAACATGTTAGTCTACTATTTTAAAATATTTTCTTTCTCGGTGAAAAAAATAATTGCTTTTTTTTTTTTTTATGAACTGCTTCTTGGGCAACCTCAAATGGTCTCAAGGGCTGTTTGCTGCCTGGAGGCCAGGGGTTACCCACCCTGGCTGAATGCTCTGCATCTTCCACTTTCAGATGAGCATGCTCATATTTTCTTTTATCCTCTTTGTAGATATTGTATGTTGAGCAATCATTAACGGGCTTCTTGACATTGATACAGAGAGCCTCAAAGCACTCAAAACTGAGAAAAGATAGAATGTTGTCATCCAGGCATTTGTTCCTTGTATCTCAGGAATATATTTCTAAGTGCACGTTTTACTTTGTGCAGGATATCTCTTGACTTTGGATTTTAGACTGTGGATTAATATACTATTAAGAAATAAAAGAAAAAATATTCAATGCAGGATGTGACTATGAGGATATATGCCTAAATCTACCATTTTGAGTAGATTTCATTTTTAAAGCTATCAACAGAAAAGATTAGGGTCTCTAATTGAGAGTGATTTGCCATTGAGGTCTGCTTAATCACAAATTACGATCTTACTTACTGAGTCTTTGCTTTACATTCTTGTTGTTTTATATATTCAAACATTAGTTCTGACTATACAACCAGTGTCTTCTGCTTTTGGCCAGAGGAACTTTTAAGGGCTAATGCTTTGGCAATGGGCATGTAGCCACCAGGTTTTTGAATGAGGGAAGAGTTGTGTGGAGCAGCAGTGTGCATACCAAGTGCAGAGATGCAAATGATAGGGAATAGTAAGAAAAGCATTGATGCTAACTGGCTAAAGTTGATTTTAATTCACAGTGTAGAATTTGAGTACTAAATGTTATCTATGTTCTGAGTTTGTAAAGGGACTTGATGCATGATCCAGTCTGTATGAAAAATGTAGTTTCTCTTGTATTCTCTACTCACTTTCTGAATTGGGTGGTGCTTCTAATATATTTCTGCTGTCATCTCAGGGATTTCTGTGCAACAATTACATCCTGACTTAATTAGCATTTTAATTACGAGGTGATTTTGGCAATAGTGCTGTGCATTGAATGATTTCTAATTAAGGAGACTTCAGAAAATTATTCCTGAAATATATGACTGGAACCATTTTCAGGAGCATAATGTTCCCCCTAACAATGAATTTAAATTGGGGACTTGGTCAGTCCTGTGTAGAATGTCAACCTAAATCACATACTTAAAGGAGGTACAAGCCCCCTACAGGGACAATAAAAATCAACATGGATACCCCACAGAAAGTGGTGAACAGTTAGATAATCTGCCTGTTGTTATCTTGATGAAGGTCAGGGACCGTCAAGTTAGAGATAAGTAATTACCAGTCTGTTCAAATTCTTAAAAATATGTACTAAGTAGAAGTTCTGTGACACACTGAGACTCTGTACTGCTCCCTTGTAAGCAATTACAGTGTAAAACCTGTCTGCACCCTTTTAAAGGAAACTGTGGAGTATGTCCTGCACTGTATGCATGTGTGGCCAGGTCTGAACAATGGGTCTTTCTCAGGGTGAAGCCGATTACGGATGGAGAGTCAAGTTGTTTACTGTGTGCTTTGGGCACATTAATTGCCAACCACTTAGGTCTGTTTAAAAGTGAACATCCTGACCCGAAAGGGAAAAACAGGAGCATCAAGTTGTGCTTCTATTTATTCATCTTTGAAAAATGCAGCTGCCTGGTTGGTTGTGCCTCATTCTTTTCCGCATTCCTTTAGGTGAACTTGGCAGTTTTGGTTTTCCTGCTGTAATGTAAAGTACTGTAATGTGCTGTGCTGTTCAGTTCAACATGAAATCCGGATTTAATGTAAAGAGTACATCAACAGTCACAATGCATTCGAACAAATATGTGCTAACTCCATGTATCACCAGGTAAAATGGCTTTCAGAAAGAGAAACAACACATTTAGGAGCTCTTCGTACTGTTTAGCTATATCGTCATTTGCTCTACGAACTTTATTGATTTTATGAAATATTTATACTATAAACAATGAGCTTTTAAATGTCTCTTTCTTGTTCTTATATGCTCCTTTGGGCTGGGTCAAGTGAGATTGGGCACAGGTGTTTGTCAGGAATAATACAAACAAATCAACATCTCACACATCCATGAGCCTCGGGAAGTACATAAAAAACTTGTTATCGGTTTGCCAAATGTTTAACATCTGGGAAATGTATATTTCTGCAGGAAGTCATGAAACATCTTTCAGTAAATTTAAGTCTATGAAATTAAGCTGATGGCAAAGACTTGATGAATTCTTGTTTTCAGGCTTCACTTTTATACTGCCAACTGGTATGTCATGACGAGCTCAGTTTATATTCACGCTCAGTAAAACTGTGGGATATAGACTGATGCCTCAACCAACTCCTCATAATTTATCAGTAGAAGCATAAAATATTCATTTCGTTATTTGCACTGTCACATAACTGTTTGCATAAGAGTCAATTTGTATGTTATATATACAAGTCACCTGCAAGTTGGGTGTTGAGTCATAACATGTAGCAAGTGGTGAGGTGTGTGTGTGTGTGTGTGTGTGTGTGTGTGTGTGTGTGTGTGTGTGCACAGAATGTGAAGGCCACAGCTCGGTCACAAAATCAGTCTTTTGTTGCTTTCTTACATTACCAATCCACCACCCTAGTCTCTCTCTCTACAGAGACTATGTCAGTTTAGACAAAGTTCTCAGTAACTGAATATTCCAAAAAATATTTTAAAAGCCATAAATAAAAGGCATTAACAGCACATCTCAAGTTTTCAAGGAGTGCAAAATACTCACATTTCACTTCTTTATTTGGCTCACATCACAATGACATTACTGAAATTGATGCTTGTACCAAAAAAGTCACATTAAAAGGCAATTTAAAACTCTTATTGGTCCACTGGCCCTCGTGATTTCATGATTTTCAGGGCTGAATAACTCTCAAGTACTACTGGTTTTACTTTGTGTGAACACTCATCAGAAATACATCTATTTAAACGTGCAAACCCATGATTGTTCAGTGACAGTAACATTGCTGCAGTCTAAAATGTTATTTTTCAATCTTGAAGTTTAACAAGTAATTTCTTACATTTCCATAACAGCGTTTGTTACCAATAGTCATTTTTATCATCTAGCTGTTCCCTAATGGTAGCTCTATATGATATCTCCATCATTTTTTATCATCATATTACAAGGTAGAGGCTGAGTAAAGGGCTTCATGCTTGATGTCACACTTAGTCATACGGCTGATGTGAAAAGGATACTATTCATAGACTTTTGCTGCTCTTCATCTCATGTGCTGTAAATCACATAGATGACGTTGAAGCGCAGCCAGGGTTTCAGTGACATGCTCCTCTCAGAAAACATCTTTGTGTTTTTCTCCACGTTGTCATAAGAGCAATACTTTCAAGAGCCCTTTCAACAGCACACTCATGTTGCTGGCTCCCATGGTAACAGGTGAGCCAAACCTTCAGGAGAAGATGTAGTATACAAATAACTCTCTGCGGTTTTCAGTGAAAAGACATTTTAATGTGGTTGGTTATTGGAGGCTCAATGAAAATGTTGCTGTCCTTGTATGCTGTCTTTGCAATATGTTTTTTTAGGTTATCTAAAATGAAATTACTGACAACAAACAGTTGACACAAGAAAAAAAAAGAGTTGCATTTGCAAAATGGACTGCATGTACATAGCACTTTTCTCGCCTTACCGACCACTCAAAGTGCTTCATTACACAAGTCAGCATTCACCCATTCCGCTGGCAGCGGCTTCCATGCAAAGATATTAGGGGTGCTAACCAGTCATGCACACCCACACACCAATGGCACAGCATTGAGAGCAATTTGAGGTTCAGTATCTTCCCCATTTCGTTTGTAGACTGCAGGGGCCACCGATTGAACCACCGACCTTGATAATGATACCTATGATAATAACTGCTTGCATTTTTCACTTCCTTCCACAATTTTCTTTCATATGAGAGAATAACTGTTTGATTGAATTAGTTCAGATTCAGACAAACTTTATTGATCCCTGCAGGGAAATTGCTTTGTTGTTGTACAAGTTGCTCAACACACAGTTAGAAAGAAGGATAAAGGACAAAGGAAAGCGAGCATACCCATAATGCTAATAATAATAATAAGAATGTGCAAATGCAAATTTGTATGTGCCAAAAGTAATGCAAATGTGCAAATGGTAAAGAAATTAATAATAAATTTAAGAGTAAAGGTAAAAAAAATGCTCAATGTAGTAAAAATAATGTTGATCATAGTAGTACAAGATAAGAGTTCTACTTCAGCAGAAAGGGGGGGAGTTATATATAGTAGTTGAATGGCCTCCATATTATAATTATTGATAGCAATATTTAACCAATATGACTTCAGTCCTTTGACTCCTATACATAGACTGGACAAACCAAATAGAGATATGCAAAATGAGCAAAACATTCCATAGTGCATATTCTAGGTAAGCAATATGTCTAAGTCAGGTTTCGCACTGCTAAAGAGCCTAAGTAGACTTTGCTCTAAGTTGCTAGGGAGCTCTGCCAGAGTAGAAAAGAGTGTGGTGCTGCCTTGTAGTACAGTAGGGGGGATAATGAATAATTTATAAGTCATTTCTCTTTCATCTCTCAGGTCTAAACACAGTGCTCTTTGCCGTTGCTGCCTACGACAGCCTCATATCTTTCTAAGTTTTGCACTGCTGTAATAAGAGAGGAATGGCTCTGCATAAGTGCAAAGCATGCCGAGAGGTCTAGTAGGGACCTTTCGGCTCAAGAGCTAAATAGGACAGGAATGGTTAACATGGAAAAAAATGTAAATAATTGCTGGACTCAAACATCCACAGCAACATTGATATATTTTTCCAGTAGTGCCAGAGTGCATATTTTAGCTGAACAGAGTAAGTTGTGAACCCAGCCATCCTCAACTGACAGCTTTTAAAGGAATATTGTGATAGCTTCAGATTCGTGGTGTCTCAGCAAAGTCGAAGGCAGTGGTGAGACACTGCTGACACAGAAAAGCATTCAACAAAACACTTTCAAAAGGAATATACGCCCAGGCGTTATTTCTATCAGGGAGTATCTACCTTTTCAGGGCCACGGTCAGTCATCTCTGAATGGCCAAATGGCTCTTGAGAAAAATTATGTCCCACATCCGCAGCAGCTGCATTCATTTAATTACAGAGCTCCTGAATGGATGTTGATCCCAGTATATGTAATGTCATTCTGAAATGTACTGCAGTAGGTTTTTCTCTGTTGTCTCATGGTATCTTCCCAAATGCAGTGCTTTGCTACAGTTTCTTGCTAAGGATCCAATAGGCCCAACCCAGCCGTTGATGCCATAAGTCCAACATGGACAGATGGAAAGCTGAATGACCTAATTAAATGTTTGGAGCTGCTTTCGAGCAGCTGGACTCAAACGTAATATCTGAAACTGAAAAATGGTTTGCATGTTTTCAGAGGAGTGTTTACTGGGATTGGATATTTATTGACTTTTAAAGTGAAAAGGCAGAATCAGAACAACAATAACTGCAGGTATGCTATTAAAAGTCTTATTTACCCTCATAATTCACACTCGGTCTTTACAGGTTATTGCTTTGACAATTTGAATCTTTTCTCTCATTTGAAAGCACAATTGCTGTTTTAAATAACTTACAGAACTTGCGGTATGTACTTACATCCTGTAACATCTGCTTTGTCATTCACAGTTAAATCTGTAGAGGTAACATACTGCATAGTAACTTATAGTCAAGAGTGACTGAAGGTGAGTGATCAGTTCTCATCAGTTCATGATCCAATTAAACAACTAATTTTCCAACAAAGCATTTTATTTAATTTATTGTGTAAAGTAATCATCTCTAAGATTTTCAATTGAGTAAATGTCTGCTATATATTGCCAAATGAGGTAACACAATTGTGATTGAGCCAATGCCCCACTGACGAAAGTTCTGCAATATTTATATATTTGCAATATTACAAACCAGGTGTCTGTGGTGACGTTCCCAGAAGAAACACTGTATTCAAATACTGCTAATACAAACCAAACATTCCCTACTATTTCAGTGGATCTACAGAGGATAAGTTCGAAATACAGAGTGCTGCTAGATGAAAAGCTGCAGGTGACGGGCTGCACACCTCCAACTTCTCAGAGAGGAAACCAGCTCCTTTCAGTTTCACTGTGCCCTGCTGTCCACAGACGCATGCCGTGTGCAGTATGAAATCAGATCCGGATTGCTCACAGAATGATTGAAAAAGGCCAATTACTGCTTGACTTTTTAATTAAAACAACAATAGTTTGTTTTGCTGCCTCCAGAATTATGTGACCTGTAGCTTTAAACCACATCTGCTGTTACCACCAGAAACTACAAATAATGAGTAATTATCTCTGATTAGCATAACAAAACAAAACAATTTCTGAAGTTCACAGACTGACATTATATTGACGTCTGTTTTGGATTCAGAACAAGAACAACAATATTTATCTGGTAATTTTCTTGGTCTA
This sequence comes from Chaetodon trifasciatus, assembly GCA_037975065.1. Lineage (NCBI taxonomy): Eukaryota > Metazoa > Chordata > Actinopteri > Chaetodontiformes > Chaetodontidae > Chaetodon > Chaetodon trifasciatus. The sequence continues at coordinate 1,334,482 of JBBMOE010000045.1, forward strand.
CTGTCTTTTCCCATTTTGTATTATAGCTGCAGGTGCGTGGGTGAGCTGTTTGGTTGTAGGTGCTTGTGGATGTTCATTTACATGAGTTGCAATACAAAAGCATGTGTTTTGCTAATTAACTTTTGGTACCTGTTTTGCACATAATGCCAGTTTTCACTGCTCTTGTGATACAGTGTGCTGCCATCTTCTTTTTGTCTGTACTTCTTGTTTCAGGTGGAGCTGATCCTCCCTCATCCTACATCTCTCACCATAACTTGCCAAAGCTGCTGTGCGTGGAGGTTGCTGTCATGCTGCTTCCCTTGGTTCCACGCTGAGTTGATTTACCGCCACACCACAGAAGCCCTGGGCTGACAGGTCTAACATGGTACAGAATAACTCTACAAGCCAGCAGGCTGTCATTTGTTTATATGCATGTGGCAACAGGGTCCTCTTCATCATCTTTTTTTAGCCATGACTCTATGGATGGCAATGTCGGTTGGTCACTTCGGTCCAGGCTGAAATATCTCAACTATTCACTGGATTGCTATTAGATTTTCTACAGACATTTCAGGACCACAGGAAATAAATCTGAGAGACTTTAGTGAGCACCTGAGTTTCATCCTGCACCACCATGAGGTTGATGTTTTTGATTTTTAGTTAAATATTTCAATAGCAATTAGCAATGAATTTTGGCCCAGATATCTAAGGCTTACATTTTTTGTGCAATGAAAAGCAGCAGCACACACAGCTCTAAATCTTGAACACTGTATGTGGTCTACCATGATGGCAAGAATCAAAACAAACGAAACACCTGTACTCAGAGGTATTATATACATTTATTAGATGGACATGCCTCTTTAGATGAAGCACGTCATGTTCAAAGGGGTCCATAAAGAACTTGAAATATTTGCACCAGACGACTTCTAGTTTCTGATAACAGGAGCCCTGTGAATACGATCCAGACTTGAAAATCACTGACCTCAAAGAGTCAGTCAGACTCATTTATCAAAAGACCAGCTTGAGCAGACTGCCCTTGCAAACTGTGGTCATAAACTTTTTTGTGCTCCAGTAACTTTATCCCCAGTGTGAGATTCTATTCACCTCTGCTCAGTGTTAACATATTACAACAGAAAAAATATTCCTTTTAGCAGGGATACAATGTGACACAGTTATCAGTTAACACAAAATGTTGAAAAATAGCAGCAAAATCAATGTTTCAAAGCCCAAATATATTCAATCATAATGATGTTGGATCATGCTTAATTCAGATCGTGCTACAATAGAAAATGAATGGGGTTTATTCAAATGTCCCTTTGCTGCCATTTAGTGTGTGCTCGTAGTCTTAGTAGACCAAATGATGGCCAGAAACCGTGTTTTGTGATTTAAGTGACTGGTTCCTAAAGAACTCGGTCCAGCAACCTTCTAGAACCATTTTCTTCCCATTTTAAATGAGTGGACAAGTGTTTCCCAAAATATATCGCTATATATATTATGTATTATTATATAATATTATGTCGATTGATTCTGTCATTTGAGCACTACATATTTGGCAGTTTATTATACCTTTTTTACAGCTTGAGTTTCCAAAAATTTCCTGCTTGCATCAGCATAAAAACATTCTGCAGCCTCTATGTGAACACAAGCAGAACAGTAGGCGTATATGATGCAGTCTGTTATGTAACTTGTGGTTAGATATAGGTCTAACAATAACACTAGCTATTATCACACATAGACACAGAGAGGTTCTGTGATCATAACACACACACACACACACACACACACACACACACACACAGAGTCTTTGCATCACTTTTGACTTGATTTAGACCTAGACTTTCACTTTATTGATTAATTGGGAAATTCTTTTGTTGCAGCAGCAGGTTAAACATACACGTAAACATAAAATATATACAATAAAGAAGAATAAGGGTGATTTTGAGGACACTACAGACTTAAATTCATTTCCTGGAGACTTACCCTAACTATAATCATGACCACTCCTTGCCTAACCCTAAACCTTACCCAAGCATTTACCTAAACCTAACCTCCGCTCAAATATTTGCCTTAAAATTTCATGCTTTACGTTATGGGGACATGCGTTGTATCCCCATAAAGAAAGCGAGTCCCCACAATGTGACTGTGTAACGCGTTTCGTGTCCCCGCGGCGTGAGTAATACTCGTCCGCGCACACACCCAGGGTGTAGTCTGAGCCGCTGATTCCCGCCCTGCTTCCTATCTGCCGTCAGCCCTTCATTATTCCCTCACAGATCTATTCTTACAACTGGCTGAGTCCTATCCGCACACTGTGAAATCACGCTGACCTCTCCGTCACAGCAGTCTCCTCCCCTTCGACGCCACGCCGACCCCATGACTGACAGCGAATTTGACCAATGACGACAGGAATCCCCACTCCTTCCGTATCTCACAGGCCAATCGGAACCTTGATGGGCGGTATCACAGTGGGCCTGGCATTCAGGTTTGGTTGCAAAGGTAAGCTGTGGATGGGATTTTCTGAGTTTTATTTGACATGTTGTTTATTGTTCAAGCTGTAATTTATAGCACAGTGTTGTTCGGACTTGTGTATGGTTGTGTCTGTTGAAATAAACAATGTCCGGTAGGTAACAGTCGTCCATTTATGCTAGCATAGCTAAGTGTACAGCACTGTAAAGTATTCCAAGCAGAGAGAACAACGGTGATTTTTCACTATTCCAACTGTTTATTAATACTGATTAATGGCTGTATTGTCCGGTCAATAACGGCCATGTCAGTGCACGTTTGAAACTGTCAGAGCATCCTAGCTGCCATTAATCTTTTTCCGTCGGTTACTAACGTTACTATGTTATTGCTAAGTTACACGGTTGTAAGTTTGCTTTGTCTTAACAATTGAGCCTGTTTCCAAACACGGGGCTTTGTCTATAATCGTCAAAACACATTGTTTTTACTTTTACCGAGCTGTCCACAGCTGTCTCGAACATGTCTGTTTACATCTGTTTTACCGTTCACGACATACTGGCTTCACTGAATGAGTCCGCACTCCGCATACTAATATGACTGCTCTGTGAAACACGTGTTAAACCAAACATTTCTGCAACTTAGCGCCCGAGACATTGTGATCGACTAATTCAGTGTTGTTTACATATTGATCTACTTTCAGAAAGCATTTCCCAGCAGTGAAGTGACTTCCAGCTGAACAGAGGAGACATCAGGACGGATACCAAACCCTACCACACCTCTTCAAGTAGCCTCCTCGACTGTTGGATACTACTTTGGAAGCGGCCAAGTTGAATGTGTTCTTTACCTTTGAACGGAATGGATTTTGAAAACACCTAACCTGGATGGTTCGCTGCATAAGAGTTTTTAGAAGTCTGCTGGTGGAGTTTGACAACTTTTGAGGAGGTTATATTGAGTTTTTTTGTGGAGGGGAACTAACTCAAAGCCAAAATGGATCAAGCCAGCGGTGGGGAGGACCCGAATAAAGCCTCCAAAAAGAAGTCCAACGAGGATGAGGGTAAAAACAAAAAGCTGGTAGGTATTCAGAGTGTCTCAGTGTGGTTGCATGGAAGTAGTGTGCAGTGAACTGTCGCATCCTGTAATCCCACAAGCAAGGGTTAATTTCACTCTTTAAGTACGGCTGAGACAGTTGCACTGCCCCACAGTTGCAGAAAGTTTTGCCACTCCACCTTTTTACTCCATGTAAAACTGCTCTAATAAGCCGATTGCACTGGAGGCTTAACCTTTCTAATAGTTTTACAGTTATTAGTCAGTCAGTATAATCCCCATGAAGTCAAATCAAACCAAACCAGGTGGACGCAGTACAGTTAGCAAGCAGCATGTTGTCAATACAGCACATTTCTGTTTAGTGCAGAATGGGGCTCAAATAGTTATTGATGTGTTGTTATTAGCATTTAATGCAGCCCAATACAGAGGGCCTAATAGCTGTTAGAGTTGAGCAAAAGAGATACTGTTTCCCTGAGTGCTTTACTTTTGAAAGCACTCAGTGCATCATGTGATTTTTTTTTTTTTTTTCCCAGTCAATACATCTCCTGGAAGTTCTTCAAAGAGCATTCTTGTTGTGACAGTTGGACTTTAGTATATATTTTAAAAGGCGTTCAGTTGCAGGATGAGTCATTGCCCAGTGTGATGTGTGTGTGCGGTCGCTTTTATGAACTGCGTGTGATTGATAAAACTTATCCTGAGCTGTGTTATCAGCACAGAAAAATGACGAGGACAGTGACTAATAGATTACAACTGAAAACTGAATCAGCATGTGTTTCGTTTATAACCTCTCTATTGGCTCATTGTACTAGAATAGTTCATGTAGAGTGAGGAGTGTGTTTATTTAGAAAATGGGCAAACCGGAGTCTACATCATTAGAGCTCTGGTGTCATTAAGCTATTCCTGCATGCCGTTCATTGCCTGGAAATGAGATCACAAGATCTGGGGATATGGTGGTAGTGGTGGAGGTGTTGTCTTGGACTCAGTATGAAGTCTGGATTATTCATCTCAGACAACTCAAGCTGTGCTGAAACTTGCAGGCAAAAAATCTTGCTCTAAGTGTGTAAACAGTGTCTTAACTTAAAAGAGCATCCAAAACTTACAATCACGTGCCTTATTGGGCAACTGTAGTATAAAGTCTTGTATTGTTCACTGACTTGGATGGAATGTAAAGCTGTAAATCTAAACTATATTACTGAGTGTGTTAAATGCATGTCACTGTGTACACGCTGTCGGCAGCCGTAGAAACCAGTGGTTGAGAGTAATTTTCCGTGACCAAGGACAAAAAAGCTTGGCTGCTGTTGATAATCGTTTGTGCTTTTCCACAATTGTGAGCATGGAAAGCCTGGCTGCTGTTGAACTTTCTGGCTTACGTCACCTCTCAACAGCCAGGCTTGGAGCAGCGTTGCTTTATGTTGTGCCTTTCACTGAGCTGTGATTGTCTGCTAATTGATTGGATTAATCAAAAGTTTAGTTACAGCTACTGCTACTAGACAAGGATAAAAAAAGGCACAAAGTGACCAGTGACCAGTGAGCCTCATTGAGAAATGGCTCAAGGGAAATGACTTTATTGACACCTCAGTTGTTTACTTAGGTGGTGCTTCTTGTTTCTCTGGTTATGCAGCTGTCCTAAAAGTGAGACCATGTAAACACCTGGCATTAATGTGTCTTCGGTGATCCAATCATAAGGGCACAGCTCTAAGTACGCCAGTTCACACCATTTCTGTTTGCAAAGACCAAATACACAACAGACGGCAGGGGCCAACACACTAGAAAAAGGGTGGTCAGGCTGGAACAGCGATGCTGGGACAAACTGGCGCAATGTTTTGTTATGATAAAAGAAACAACTTAATGTATGCATCTAATGCCAAACTTACAAGAAGACATGAATGATTAAGCAAGCGTTAAGTGTTTCTCCTCACTCGGCACAGTTTTTTTTTAAGGTGCAGTAAGCAGTTCTGGAGAAAGACAGTTGATTGTTGAGTCTCATTCCCAGGTCGCCCAGTACCAAAGCTTTGGATACAGTTCCCATGTCATGAAATACCGACTGTTTGGGTTGGCCACCAGGACCCAAAGTGTTGCTATTTGATTACCTTGATGAAACTTAACAATCAACTGTCTTTCTCCAGAACTGCTTATTGCACCTTTAAAAAAAACACTGTGCTAAGTGAGGTTTTCATTTAGCGCAGGCTCAAGGAACCTCACAGATTAACTGACTCATGTACTTCTTTCAGGATACAGTGACAAGTTCAGCAAAAACTGCTGTTTTTGTAAACATTACGGCCCGAACCTTAAAGGGAGACTGGGGATATTGTGGTTACTAGTTCACTGGTGAAATAAGTTAGAAGAGGCAGAGTGTTCACAGATATCTGCTACTTTTCTTGGCCGGTAAGAGAGCCCAAGCATGTAATTTGCATTATAGTGAACCAAATGGAAATCAGACAACATGTTTGTGTGCACTCAGGCAGAGGATGTCAGTTGAGTCGGCCGTCCTTCGCTGTGAAGGTGGCTCAGACCACCTCCGAATGCGGTCTGAGCCATTGGATTTCATTGTGTCCTCAGTGCATCTTGGGTGCATTCACACCTGTAAGGATCACCTGAGACGCATGCTAATGCCAGGTGTAAACAGGGCCTGAGACATGAGGAGGATAAGAGTAGCACTGCCGGCTTTCAGTTCAGGAAACAAACTCAAACTAGAAATCACTGGTTTTGTTTCAACAAAATTAAAACTAAAGGAAAGTGTGACCATAATAACTGCCAGACAGGAAATCCCAGAGTAGACTGAAATGACATGCTCTCCCAGAGCTAACACAGGGTGTTGTCTTGAGAAATCCTAACAACAGCCTGCAACTCTTAAATATCCTGCCTCCTGAGTATAATATTGTTTGCAAGGGTGTCTGGATGACGTAAGTGCTCAAATCACCAGTGAGAACTCTCAGTAAGATCTGTGGGTCTTGTTCGTTGAAGTGGTCTCAGGGCCTGGGCCGTTCCCTGTTGCTCAATCCTCGAAGCAGAACAGTCAGATGCAAAGGAAGCCTGAACTGTGGCTGTTGCAAAAAATCTCAACCCATCTCAACAGAGTTTGGGAGAGGAAGTCATTTTTCATCCCAGGGTGGAGTCATGACATGTCCTCTTTTGTTTCTCCCCACTTTTTAGCTTCCCAAATATACACTTTAGCTCCAAGTTTGCAGACGTGTTGAAAATATGAAGTCGAACTGCAATTCAGAATCTGTTTCAAAGGGAGAATGGAAACAAAAATGTAATCCATGTTGCAAGATTCTTTGCAGGGATCTGTCAGATGATTATGTCATCTCATATTGACCACAATGTTGGTCTTTCCCAGAGATGGACAGTTTAGGATTTACTTGTACTTAGATACTCACAGTTTTCACCATATATGGGACTATAGGATTACATTCATGATGTGCAGTGCAGCTTGTGTTCATGTGGTCCAGACACAAAGATGTGATGATATCTATCATGAGCCTTATGACAGCGTTACTGCTGCCTTTTCACACTCACTGCTGCCAAAAACCAAAGTACTATTTGCATGGCTAATCAGCAAAGTCAAATCAGTCTTCAGAGGAGAAACACCGAAAGCTGTATGTTTACTTAACAAGTCACTGGACAGGATTACGTCACAGCAACACCATCTGGGCTTTGAGCCTAGACTGTAGCTACCCAACCCAGCCGAGGACATTAGAATAATACCACAGTGTTCAGAGATGGAGATTCAGAACTTTTCTGTTGTGTGTTGCTACGCTTTATGATTATGTGCTTTCCTTGATGTTGTGAAAACATGATGGCCAAAAAAGCAAGCAGATTGAAGAATGAGGTCATTTTAAAGGAATTCAGAGGAGCCAGTTTGAGAGAAAAGGGAGAAAAATCAAACCTCGACATGCCAGAGTAAAGGATGACTTCACACAGAACAGCATGTGGGAAAAGTCACATCAATACATCTGCATAACTGTGTGACTTGACTGTTGGTAAAGGCTTTTTTAAGATGTGCGTTCTGTGGCTCCTCTGTGTGGCATCTTTTCATTTCTTTAGTAAAGCGAGGTCCTGAGGTCACCTTTAGCTCAACACATAAGTATCTTATGACATGCACATATGACGTACTCTGATTATTTACACACCGCAAACCCACTGGGCCACAGACTTATATGATGTGAGGAGGAATGATATTGTTAAACAGCTTTGATGCTATTTAAGAGAATCAGTTGTGGTAAAGTAGCGGTAACATTAAAGAATGAGCGATTCGCTGAGCAGAGATTTGTGATTCATCAGTTACTTCAGAGAGGATGTTCCTCGGAAGAGAGGTTCATGCTGAAGTACACATTATATTTATCAGACTTTAGCTGCACTTCAGCAAGTTTGGAAAAGTGTGATTGCTTTTCAACAATCAACGCTGCTCTGTTTAAAGTAATAAATGTGTCATGATGAGGCTTGTAATTCGTAGCCACAGAGTGGAAGTACCAATCTTCATCAACTGCAGTGTGTTTGGTTGGTAATTTGATCCCGCAATGTGATGAGTCAGTCAAACGCCTGTTTCATGTTTGCTTATTACTGGCTGTGGCCGTCTGCTTTTGCTTTCTATTATGTATAGCTAAAGGAGTAAGTGTGATCAGTATCTCAAAGGTCATTTGTCAGGGTGTGAGCGAGACGGAGAGGGAAACTGGTCAGAGGCTGAGACGAGTGTTTACTCCCTTCAGCCCAAAGCTTTTCCAGCACGATTCTACTCATGTACTATAAATAGGTGGAGTAGTTGGTCAGCAGGTCTAAATGAACATGCTTGTCAAAATCAACAACTTGTTTTACATGTTAGATATCAAAGACCTCGGAACTGATCATCTTCTGTTATCAGAAATAAAGGTATGCAAACAAGGACAGTATGTCATAAAAATGGGGCACTTACTTTTTGTTTATAGTAACTTACATATTCATAAATATACTGTTTGTATGGGAAGATGAACAGTATAAAAAAAAATACATTTAGCATGTTGATAAATGCCATAATAGTGACTTTAGAACATAATGAAAAGGTTGAGTGAAATACAGTGAGAGTGTGGAGCATCTACTTTGTCTGCTGCATCACCAGGATTTATAATACGAAATCACGGCAGCACATTTCACAGTCGTAAGGCAAGGCACAGAGGTCACGAGCATGTGTGTCCCTGCTCATATAGGCATTCTGGGTAATGAGAGTGGACAGACCGGCCAAACCAGCTGGACAGCGTGGATGTTAAATATAACATGTTCTAGAAGAAAAAATGGGGATAGCGGTTGGATGTTGACACAGATTTCTGTTTAATACCAAACAGTTGGCACTGTGGGAAGTCGGGGAATGCGTGCATGTAAAAGCATTGTTCAAATGATGATCAGTACATGTACAGAAGCTAAATGTTGTAATGTAGCTCTGCTGTGTCTATGCTAGTGACTTTCTACTGGGCTGTGAGTGGCCTGCAGGATGACGCAGTGTTTAGCTGGTGTTTGTGCAAGTGTTAGCCAGCCCAGAAACTGTTTAGAGCAGTGGTTTCCCTCCTTTTTCCTTTTCTATCATTGAGTGAACTGATGACCCCTGACTGAGTGACATGTTTTATGCATTTTGCATATTATATCCAGTGCATAACAATAACTGCGCAGGACAACCAATGAATGTACAATTCACCTAAATAGTGAAATCAATAACTGCTGGATTTGGATGAATTTTGAGCAGATTGTTTCCTGTGAATATTGAATCAGAGATGAGCTTTCCTATTTTTAGGAACTTTTTATATGATTTTCTGTATTATGTATTTTTTTTTTTAAATTTTGCTTCAATTTTTAACAATCATACACACTTAATAGGCATCTTTTTTTGACAAATTTGTTGTTTTCTTCTCCCCAATGCTTGGCCATTGTTCCATTAGCTCTGCGGCCGTTTTAACTGTGCGCTTTTCTCATGCAGGATGAGGCAGTTTAGCAGAAAGTGAAGACTCAGTGAATATAGCTTGTGTTCACGTCCTCACCGTGCCCTTATCCTGTGAATTTTTTAAAAATTTCTATCTTAAAAAATAATCACGACTTTAAAAATAACAATTTCTTTTAGTTTCCTGGCAGAAATGCTGAGATTTAGACCTACTGTAAATTATGAAAAAGATCATCTTCAATCCTTGAACTTAATAGGACTCGTGACCCCCTGTGAAGCTTTGGAGACCCCTAGTGGGGTTTGAGACACCCACGTTTGGAACCAGTGGTTTAGGGAGCTCAGTTCACTGTGTTGTGGTTTGCTACTTGCTACATGTATAACCCAAGTACCAATTACTGTTTGGAGCTGGCTATAGTCTGGGAAGGAAATGGTAAAACTGTGGAAATACTTTGCTTTTGAGGCAAATGACCCTGACAGACTTAAAGGATAGCAATGAGCCTGTGTGCACAACATGTCACAGAGCATTATTACCGTGCGGCTTTGTCTAACCACCTGAAAGCATCCACATCCCTATCTGCACAAAGAAGTCAGAGAGCTTGAATAATGCTGCACTGTTCGTGTTGACAGCTGTGCGTGTTGCTCTGTTAGCGGACTAGCAGCCATATTTGATATGCAAAGCAAACTGGAAGCTAGCTAACGCGACCATGTCCTGTCATGGTCTTGGCACACCAAAACATTTTTACCCTCACAGCTCTGCTAGTGAATGCTGTAACTTCACCATGGTCATTTTCAGTCACTACTGAGCTTGACCACATGTGTGTTGTTGGTGAGATTACGTGCTTTCTGAAATTTGTTGCAATTACCCCTCAGAAAATACAGAATAGACAACCTTTTTGACCGATAAAGAAAGACTGACGTCAATGCAAGAACTGCCTGAAAGTTAAAGCAAAGCTGACATTATCTCAGCATTGACACATTGGCAGTGTCCATAATTTTTTGTCATTTGTTATTGAAGAGTGTTTGCAATTTGTAATTAACCCTTATTAATTAGATTGTGACTTAATGATTGTAATCATGCTTGCCATTTAGTTGGTCATTAAAGTAATTAAGGCTTCAGTAATGAATGGACAGTTCTGCACAACTTAAGCACGTGAGAGAGCGTGATGGAAAGACATACACTAAACTGCATTCATTGGTTACAGAGAAACTGTATATATATGTTTATCAGGTAATATAAAGGTATTTATCACTTACTACTTCTCAGCTTAATCATATCATGGACATTTTTTTTAACTTAGAATAACACTATCAGCCATTCCTGAAACACCTGAATGACAGCTAAAAGTGAGTCTCCCAGTTTGACTTTCCATTATAATGTCCTTTGTGGTTGACATCAACTAAACAAATGTTTTACCACACCTAAAGCGCGATTGTGATCCAGTGTATTTTCATCAGGAGCGAGCCTTAGTTTTCATGATTTTTGTCCACATCATCCAGCTGTGCTACACATTTGAAAAGAGGACATTTTTGTGTGTACTGCTAGGCAACAGTGTTATTAACCTTCGTGCAGCTGACAGTATCACGTTGTGAATCATGTTTAATGGCGCAGTGTGCCGTTGGAAGCTGTGGCGTTTGAAGCTTTTGACGCTTTGATACGTGAGCTTTAGGGAGGCTTCAGGGATCATTTCAGGTCATGTTAGCATGTGGTTAGTACAGGTTGCCAGCTTGTCACACACTGGCTCTTCTGTATTTTGTATATCGGTTGTTTGGTCAATCAAAAGTTTTTTGCCATGTAGTCCTACCTATTTTCTGCCTCCATGTGCTGCATTGTATTTTGTTCCAGGTTTACATCATGCATTATTGAGCAAATTTAACCGCGATTGCGCTGGGGAGATGTGTGAGAAACAGCAGGAAATAGACCACATGTGAGTCTTTTAAAGGCATTCAGGAAGTTGGGGAGAGGAAGCTTGGACAGGGGAAGCGGTGAAGAATGCTTTAGTCACACAGTGGAAGAAACTGACAGACTCACTGGTCTAATGTCACCATCTGGGATGAGCCTGTAGCTTAAGAATGAGACATTTATTTGGCTGCCTCATTTACGGATTATAAAAGCCTGTGTAAGGCCTGTTTTGTGCATCAAGACACTTGTGTTTTTCCTGTGTAACAATGCACAAATCAGCTTTGAATTCGGTGTTGTTTGCATGCAGTAATTTGATGATTCATGAGTGGTAGACTCAGTTTTTGACTCAGCAACTGCAGAGTCCGATTCAGGCCAGGATGAAGGGATTTCCCAGCTCTTGTGCTTGTGTTCTGTTGAAGGAGGAGGAGGGGGAGCTTTCCCTCTTGCTACATTTACTGAGAAGAGTGGTTTGTCATCACCACTGCCATGTTTTAATTTGATTTATTCGTCAGTGTGAGTTAGAGATCAGGCTTCGGTGGTTTGTTTGACAGCAGCAGTCACGCTGCTTTAATCAGCAGCAGTTGCAAATATGAGACAGAATGTGTTAATTTGCTGTGATATACGGCGCATAGACAGTGTCCCAGAAGAATGTGCTGAAATGCAAGTCTCCCCAGCAGTGTACGCAGAGATTAAAGCAAGCTAATCATATCTTTGAATTGGTTTGTCGAAAAAAACGTGGTTGTGTCAAGTGGGACGCTGAAAAGAGGTCAGCGCAGGAAGACTAACGGGCTGACAGCGTAGACTTGACGCACTGCTTGATACATGTCTAATGAGAAAGGCTTGACACGGGGATATCATGAGTCATGTTTTTTTTAATCTTAAAAGACTCCCTCTTTGTGCGAAAGGTGTAATCACTGCAGTGACGAATACAACCGTGTTTTTTTTAAGGCAGTGGAGTTTGGCTGGTTTTTGAAACATTTATCTTTCCAGCACTCAGCTTACAGATAACAAGGTCAGGAGTTCACATGTTTTCATACATGTCAGCAATTATAGGAAAAAGACTGGCTGAATAGGTGAACAATGCACAGCTGGATTTTAAACTGTTGCCGAACCACATCAGAATAATAATGGTGACATGGTAAAATTGCTGCAGTTGTCTTTGCTGGATTTCTTATAATAGCCTGCATGACATAAATGATATTTCTCTGTGATGCCATGAGTAATTTAAGAAAGTCTCTGTACACTGACATTTCCAGCCTTTCTCACTAATCTCAACTTTTGTAATGGCTGCGTATCATGCTAACCCTCAAGGGTACAGTGCTAGAAATTTGCTTTCAACAGAGGCAGATAACCTGAGGGCAGCGCTGTGCTAGTCTGCAGTCACATGGTCAGGCCATCCACTGTGGAGCCATTCAAATCTTAGCTCTACTGGCTTTTGTATGCTTCCCCTTTTCAATAGATGCTGTTTTAGGAAACTGTAAACAGCACCAGCACTCTCCTGAAATAAAGCTACCACAGTCTCATGCCCTTTTAAAGGCACTCCAGCTCTCCCAGAAATCGACTGCATTCTTTGCTTTCTTCCCCTTCTTCTTCAAATTAATTACATGTTGGGAAGTGTTTGTGGAACTTATTGGAATCAATCTGTCAATATCTTATTCATTTGTTAAGGAGAACAACTTGACATTCTGCGCGTGATTAAATTGTTTCCATCCTAATCCGAGAAGATGTGTGTGCCATCACGGTGAAAGTGAATGATGGATTTTTCTGTGCTGGGATAAGAGGCTGCGTCTCTTGTTGTTTGTGTGTCTGCTTGCCACATGTGTGTGCTTGTGGCGCTGCTTAAAGCCACAACACCGTGCACCCTGTGTGCTGTTTGAGCACTCAGTCGCATCAGTCTATACTTTACTCCCATTTGCGTTGGCTGACTCACAGACAGATGTGTTGTGAAGTGGATATCTCTATTTAAACTGCAGGTAAAAGTGGCTCAGCTCAGATTTATTTATTTTTCGGCGATCTGAAAAAGCACATCCGATCTTACATCACCAGTTCTGATTTGGACCACTTTTCCGTGCCCTCATAACTGTGTTGTGTAGCTGATTTGTGGCAGTGGAAGCTTTCTGGTGCTTGAGGAAAGATTGAGTGCATTGTGAGCGTGCAGTTATTTTGAATGTTGCCACCATACAAATAGAAACCAATTTATACATTTTCTGTTTAACGAGTGGGGTAATAAGTGGTTGTTTTGATTTGTTAATTGCCATTCATTTTAATGATGAATAGTCAATCATTCATTAACAATGTGCATCCCCAGCATGCGATTTTGTCGTCAAGAAGCAGGTTTATCTCAATTTGTCGAGTAAGAAAAAAATAACCTGCCGTGGATTTTATTTCACAAAGCTATTCAGACAGCTCATTGTAGGTCCGTGTTGGAACGGGCCCTAGAGCACTGGAGATAAAAACATCAACCAACGTTTGAATAAAGATGAGACTCAAGGCTGTAGTGCAAATATGACCAGATGTTTAGTGTCATTTAACGTTCAGGAAGAATTATTTACATAGTGTGAGAGAAAACACTGGGAGGGGGCATTTGCATTCCTATCTGGCTGCTGAAGTCAGTTTCTATAGTAAATATATTCTAAATGGATAAATGCTCCCAGATATTGTTTGGATATATGTCACATGAAATGCTCGGAGTAAATATGGTCTTAACATGTCTTTGGGGCTCGTTTCTCCCTCTTCTCTGCTCTGCCTGAAAAGGCCGTTCTCACAGTGCAAACATAGAGATTAATTTGATAGATTTTATCGGGGAGGATAAATGTTACTTTCACGCTTTCATAAATCTTTTGTTGCGGCGTAGGCCTCGCTGTGCACCACCTCTCTGAGTTTACAGAGACAGCCATTGAGAAGACTTTGTAACAAGATTAATTTAGACAAATTGATTCGTTTAGACTACGTCTAATTCAGTTACTCGGTTGGTATTTGGTGCTGTCTGATACCACTCCTCCAAAATTGAGCATTATACTGGTGATGCTGTACATCCTGTCTGGTTATATGAGAGCCAATTATGTTATTCTGATGTTTATGGCTACGACGAGCAAACATTAGACTCTCATGCCACGTACAAGAAAGTGGCGCAGGCCAAAGGGCTGGCAGCTGCAAGTTTGTATTGCACAGCAGGAGTCTGGTGGAAAAAACACCTTTTTGATTTCCTTCTTCATTTAATACATACAGTATCTTTCACATAAAGGTTTAATAATGCGAGTCTGTTGTTAAATCTGAATTTGTAAGTGTTCTGGACAGAGCTCCACACCTTTTTCTAGTAAGAGCTCTGGTGCACCCTGTTGAAATGTGTAGGAGCAGCAGCCCAACTTTAGAGGCCCTTTATTTTGACGTTCAGAACAAAAAGATGTTTTTTTTTTCATATTAAATTTGTTTCCGATCTGTGATTTGATAATGAGATGCAGACATGTATCTGCTGTCAGTGCTGTGCATCAGACTCACTCGTAATCATTATGCATGCTGTGCTGTGAGTGTTGTGAATAACGGTTGTCCCCTCACATTATGGTTAGCTGTTTTTTTAAATGTGTCATCACTTCTGTTTTTTTCTGCTGAGTGGTAAATGTCTGCCAGGGAAAAGGCTGTAGGAGTTTGAGGTGTGTTGCGATCAGTGCATGTGTCTCTACGTCCTTTATGCTCATGCTTTCACTCTGCTTTGGGGTGCTTTCATGCTTACAAGCTGTGGCGAGTAGGACAAAAACAGGAGTCGTCTGTGTTGTGTGTTTCATCTCCATGTAACGTACTCCTTCACTTTTCAAGTTATCTTTAATTGCACATAAACAATATAAGCCACTGAAATTAGTAATGCATTAGAGAGCACACTCCACACTGCAAAGTGGTATTGTCAGACTAACAATCCGAATTATCCAGACCACTGTACAATGCTGATGTAGAGGTTTCTGAATGTTTGTTTTATTTCTAGGTCGTCACTCCTGACTGAGGCTACAAAGTTCCTGTGTAATCAGTTTCATTTCCACATCGCACATTATGCATCAACACTATTTATTCTCCCCCGGGGACATGCATAAATCTGAATCGGTAACACTTATGTATAACCAGATTTCGTTGCTAATTAACAGCCAACAGTTTGGAAGCATCAACAGTGTTGCAGTGACAAGTCACACGCTTTTACATAGCATACTTTCCTTTTTAGTGAAGAAATCTCGGCCCTTCACTTTGCTTGTTGCTCTTCATTCCTTTTGTTGTTGGGTGTAAAGTTTAAGTGCAGTAAACAGTTTTAGGCTGCTCCTGTGTCTAACAGCTCTCTGGTGTCAGTCACTATTCTGATGAGTTAATAATAGTAGTATTGTATGATGGTTCTGAGCAGTGTCTGTCAGATGTCTGTCATGCAGCTCCAGTCCTTTTGTCCTGAATCGTTAATGTTTGCAGCAATCAAATGCGCTTTATTTCAATGAATACAGCCAAGAGGGGAAAGGAAATGTGTGGAATTGTAATTAGGTAGTTTGATACATTATTAAGTGTTACTTTTTGCGACAAACAGCTTTGGAGTTTATGAAATAAACAAACACCCAGAGATTTTCCGCTATGGAAACCCAACCTGACTGTTGAGCTACTTAAGTGTACTTACCAGTGTGCGAGGCTAATTAAAATCTTGCAGCTCTTCTATCAGCTTTGGGAATTTTCTTTTTTCCCCTCCAGGAAATGAGACTTTCTGCCACAAGCTGAAACCAGTTGTGAGTGCTGCTAACATTTACTAGCCTTTAGCTGAAGCGAGCAGTTGATTAAACAGGGACACAAGGTAGTTTCATGAAGTTTCCAAGGACTGTCAGGAGCGCATTGCTTCACACTCCTAACTGCCAACCGTGGCTGGCTCCTAGTAATCTTTTGTTATTATTAGAACTAATTAAAGTAAAACCTAATTTCCTTCTAAACTCGTTTTACAGAGCCATCGTGGCTACTGATTTTATAGTGATAGTTCCAGTGAGTGAGTTAAAATGACATCATACAGATGGTCTGGTTAAATTGGTTGGGAATAGCGGGCGTTGCTATTAAAAAGCTGTGCAGTGGTAACCAATTTGAAACAAAATTGGTACTATGTCCATCTTGGATGAAAACCTGTTTCATGTGGCACCTGGTGGAATCTTGTAATAAAACTAAGTGTAATGGAAGGATATGTCTGCACGAGTTAATGTAATATTAACATTAATTGCAGTTTGTAATATTAATTTTAAAAGTTATTGTGTGAATTAGCGTACTGGTATGTTTTTGTGTCCCCAAATTGACTCAAGTTGCGGGATATTGCTCTGTGTTTTCATTTTTAAGGATCTACATGGAGTCATAATCATATTTGATTAAGGAGGGACCCAGAGCTAATTTGATTAGGTTATTTAGAGGAATATGCATTTGGTAATAAACATTTATTATGATGAAAAAGTTTACTTTAATAAGCGGGAGAAGCCCAGAGGACATGCGAGCTTAATTGTTAGATGTTAAATTGCGTTGTTGCGATGTTGCCAAGATAATGGGCAAGGAAAGGCCCTCAAGTCAAGGCAATTAACCAAACAGTGGTTTGATTGTTGTTAAATTGATTAGAAAATGTTTAAGTACTCCATTTGAAAATTAGCTATTGTTTCACGCAGTTTTAGACTGCAAGAGAATGCTGGGCTTAATGATACATACGCTCGGAGTTGGAAATGGGAAAAAGTTGTTGCTCAGGTCAAATTCTTAAGCTTTACAGATGTTGTGGCAACTTGTGTAGCGAAATTAAAGGCCATGAATGGCGGTGAAACACACACCGACACACCTCAGGCGGAGCTCTCTTTGCATAATGCTGGATGAATGTGACATTCATTTGTGATCCAGACTGGAAAAAACAGCTTGGACAAGACATGAAGCCTGCACATAGAGACTGAAGCTTTGTTTTCAGTGGTTCATAGCTTTATCTCCCAACTGTTGATCAGTTGTTGCGGAGAAAACTAGTGATAGATATGGTAGTTTGAGTGTCTGCTCAGTGTTGCCCACAGCGACAGCTGATGAAGATGCACAAAGGGAGGTGCAGGTTAGAGCCAGTCTGTTTGCTCGCCCCAGCATCAGTGGTTTCCTGATTAGACTAGTGGAGAGATCTGCGGCTGGAGGCGGCTTTATGGCCATCACCACCCCACATCTCCCTGCTCATTAGTACTTCACAGCCTAGCGCCACAGCATATGGCAGTGTTGCTTCTGCTTCCCATTTGAGGTGTGTTTCAAATGGCTGTCCCTTGCCGAGTCATAAGCTTTTGGCAGTAACCTGTCTCACTGTGTCTGAGATGAAGATAGAAAACTGTTGTAAAGAGAAGTGGTGGTTTTAATTTTGCTTTTTTGAGATATTTGTAACATTTTGTGAGGATGCTAAGATTTGTATTGCAAGCAAACGTAACTGAAAAATTGGGAATTTCTTTGATTGGAGTTTATAGTAACATTAAATAAAGAAGAATGATTTGATCACTGTCACTACAGGACATGCTCTTCAGAACTCACCTTGTGAAAGTGTATTATTTTTGGGATACACAAACCTTAAACCAAGCAGCACTAACCTGCATGTTCTCAATGGGCGTCGTGATGACTGTATCTGCTCATTATATCTGCGGCTGTGGGATTATAGGTGCTTTATGATTTTCTGGATTTGTTTGGTATGTGTCTTAGAGTGTGTGTGCTTGGGATGTTCACTCTTGACCACACGTTTAAGTTTACATACATTAAAAAAAACACCTATTATTTGGGATCATCAAGTATTGTCACATCCTGCACATGTACAGCTTCCAGGGTATGCTCAGAGCCTCAGTGAAGAATAACACAGTGAAAGTGGACCAGTGCTCGCTGTGAGACATTTACTGCCCTTTCTGTCTTCTCTGATGTGCACAAGTGTATTTGTTGTCTGGAATGTTTGACATCTGAGAGGAAAATGAGACAGTACCCAGAGGACACTGTACATGTGAACACACCTCCGATGGGATACATACTGCACACTTTGCGGTGTTGTCATTTTCTGTTGGATCTTGTTTTTCACACTGTGCCCTCCCTCCAACAGAACATACACATAAAAACATTGGCTGACGATATGGTAAGGTGCTCGGTTTAATTTTGGTGTGACTAGTTTTGTTTTACATCTTCTCATATTTTGTCAGAGCTGCATGGGATTTCTAACTGAAATATGTGGATGGGTCAGATGTGCGAGAAGCAAGTTAATTAAATTGATATTTTAACCAAACATAACATGAAAAACTGAAGACTGGGTTGCATGTAGTGTTACTATACAGTGTTTTTGTATGGTGACACAAAGGCTAAGCTTAAACCTGTCTCACTTTTAGTGGTAGCCTTCCATAATGTGCAAATAAAAGATGATTTTTCATGGTGCTTATTATTTAGCGCCACGAATATCCTAAATTTTTCATTATGAACAAATTCTAGCCCTTGGCATCGAGACTTTTGTAAGCAGCTCATAGATCATTTAGTGTGCAGTTATCAGTAGCACTTCCTATTAGATGCCTGAGGCTTTTTTAATACCCTTAGTTAACAAATAGCCTAACTTTGACATTTACAAGCTCATGCATTATTACTTCAGTTTCAGGATGTACAATGCACTCTCAACATGCAACTGCAGCTATCAGGAATTATCTGTTTTTTGTCTTCGCACACAATGTTTGGTCCATCCAGTAATATTTCAGAAAACTGATATGAGTGACATCATGTTTATCTTTCCATTTCATATATATATATATATATGTACGTATACTGACATATATATATGTTTTTTCATCCAGCATGTCTCTCCATTCCATTTTACTAAATATGACTAACACTCACTAGTTGCATGCAGTTCATGAACTTTTTCTGCTTTCACACTAAACTTCACTATATAACAAGGAAACTCAAGTGAACCTCACAGATCTTATCATGGCGAGCTTAAGTTGCTATTGTTTGCCTAAACTTTTGTAATAACACAAGCACAAAACAGGTAATCCAGTGGGTGTGACGGTAAGTAAAGTCCTGATAAGTTTCATACAATATGTTATGTCCATGTTGGAAACTGTTTTAAACATGTAAAAAATAGATAAAAATAGATTAGAAAATTACTGTTTAATGAAAACTGTAAAAATTTTGCTTTTTGATGTTTCTAGCCTCACATGATGTTCTAGAGGTGGCGATCGCCGTTGGTCCATTTGTCAGTTCAGCACTATTGATGGATTGCATGATGAGCAAATTCGTTCCTTTCACAGGAAATACCTTTTTTTTTTTTTAACATTGCTGACCACGTTTCCACAAAATATCCCAAAACCTCAGTAGCGGCTTACCACAGTGGCCGTTCCTCCGCCGCCAGTAACAGCCCAATAATAATGACGAACATCTTCATCCTCACCAAAGAGTGAAAACCTTTGATTTAGGCAACAACATAGCTCAACTTTTTCTTGTACCCCGTTAGTGCCAAAATTTGTCTCTGTGTATTGTTGTTCTGAGAATTTTGTGTTCTAATGTTACGCCATGAACGTCACAGCCTCGTGGCCTCACAGCACCCCACCTGTGTGACTATAGACGTCTTGTCTATAGGCTCTGTTTTTTTTTTTTTTTAAGTAATGACACCAAGGCTTAATAACAGGCTTGCACTTGTCATCTGGTTGTAGGTCCTTGTTCTGTCCCCACCCTGCACAGTAATACACCTCACAATGCAATATTGTGTAAAGCTTCACCAGAGTTGCGTATGATGAGGTGTGTTACATGCTGGGTGTGGTCAGTGATGCATATGTCATACATACAAAATTTAATCTGGAATTATTCTTTACTGACTTGCAAGGATTCTGATGAATGTGAAGCAAAATCAGCAGCTCTCTTGCATTTTATTCCCTTTTTTTTTTAACTCAATTTCAATTCAGTTTTATTATATAGCGCCAAATCAGAACAGAAGTTGTCAGAGGACACTTTCCATATAGAGCAGGTCATACTCTTTGATCTACAGAGTCCAATCAATTCCCCCATGAGCAAGCACTTGGTGACAGTGGGGAGTAAAAACTTAGGCTTTTAACAGGCAGAAACCTCGAGCAGAATCAGGCTTTGGGTGGGCGGCCATCTGCTAACTTTTGCCAGCAGGAACTTTAAGTGTAACAAAAATGTGTTTACTACAAATTGTGGTCAACACTGTCCTCTGAAAGCAAGAGAGAGAACAACTGTTTGATGTGTGGGGACATTAAATTCAGGTCACAGGCAGTTTAAACCAATCTTTTTTAGAAAATCAGGGTTTTTGTCAGTGTAAATCAGCAATAAACAATGAGCTTTGTGCTTGGCTTAGTCTAAACATACTTTAATATCTCATGCACTCTGTTTTCTTTCAGCGTGATCGTATTACCAGTTTCAGGAAAACAGGGATGAAGAAGGAGAAGCCCCTCATACAGCACCCAACAGATCCCCTCTCTACCCAGGCTGAACTGCCTGTTCCTCAGCCCCTTTTTGACGACCGCTCCATGAACCTCTCAGAGAAGGAGATCATTGACCTCTTTGAGAAGATGATGGTGAGCTTTGTACTTCTCTTGCATCGTTTCCCCTGCATAGGGTCGTGTGTAGCTCAACAACAGTTTTATTACAGCTGCCACAGAATAATAAATAATGAGCATTCTATTATGAAAGCTTAAATTGATTCATAAATCTGTGCAAAGAGGCACGTAAGTAGAGGAACAGAGCTGCTGTTGTGAGTGTTGGTGAAGAGGAGTTTGACAAGGCAGAAAGTTAAGTTTGAAAAGCGTTTTTATATCAATATATATTACCCACAGATCACCATGTGCTCTTGTTTTACTGCTGATGAGATTGTTTTGTAGTTAACAAAGCTTTTCCAGCCATGTAAAAATGATGATAATGAAATTACTGCTTTTCAAAGCTCTCCTAGTTTTATGCAACATCTAAAAATTGTTTGTCGTTTTACTATATAATCTGTCCCGATAAAATTCTCCCATCAAGATATCAAGGTTTACAGTTCTTGTGATGAAATGAACAAGTTAAACTTTACCAAAATTTATCACAGCCTTAGATCTGGAACCAGGTTGTGATTTTTGCATCCACATCCAACATCTACCTGGCAGTAGCTCCTCATAAGACACTGATTGGTCTGAATGAATATCATGCAGCCACAAGTGCATAACTTGAAGCCTGTTTAGATGAATTCTCGTTTCGTGTGATCTCGTGAACTCAAGACCCAGTAATACTAGTGTGCCTGTCAACATCTGCATCTGCAAACAAAGCTCCAGAGATGATCATGGCTGTAGAAACCCATCAGTGCTTAGTATCCAGTGGTCCAGGATTGAAAACCCGTCATATCCAGAAAGCAGTGCACACAACTCCCACAGTGACATGAAACAGTGCCCTCTCATGGGGTTACAGAGGACCTCTTCTTTGATGACTGACCCTGATTAGAGGTTCAAAACGTGTCAAATAAATTCACAAATATGTGATTCAGTGATTCATTTTTTGAGCATGTGCAATGCTGCAAAGGTTTTACACAAGTAGAGTATTTAATAATTTAGTGATTTATCCAAAATAGAACTGAGATAAATATTGTATTTCTAATACAGATAAATGCATTTCGCATTCAGATGTTAAGCTTTTGTGAAGCAGGGCTCCACCTACGTGTTCCTAGGTCACTGTCAGGAGAGCACCAAACTTTGAAATTCACTTCGCACTCATCTGTGGGGTCAAAGCTCTGTCACACTTGTGATTTTCTCCATTGAAATGCATTTTTGGCTTTATGTACTGCAGGATTGAAATCTAACAAAAAGCTTTCAGCCCATCTCTTTGAAGTGGGGAGCTGAATTACTCTGGCTTCATTGCATAGGTCGTGTGTACTATTGTGGATAATGTCTGAGAGTGTGTGTGTGAGTGTGGTACGGTGCCTGCCTTTCCTTTTTTCTCATACAATGGTCTTTATTGCCAGGGCCAGAGAAATGCGACCAGTGCTCCTGGTTTTCATCAGGCGACTGCTCAGTGTTTTTTTGCCTGGGTGCTCATCCCTGTCACTCAGTTCACCTCTCAATTACTATGTTTGTGCTCACAGCGGCGTGACATTAAACCCAGACTTCAATTTGCTCAGTGACAGATGACACAGAAGGCATGTTTGCTGGTCTGACATTTGACAGGCCTTGACACTTGTGGTTGGGAAGTGTAATTACAGTAATGAAATCAAAAAGAAAAGGGTTATTTACTTATGTACTTTTGAAGCCACCACTATTTGCTCTCATAGACTGTAAACTTTTCTGCTTTGATGTAGCAAACACAGAAATGACAGGAGTGGGTAGTTTCTTTTGATGCCAGTAACTTCTCTTCGACATCAATCCGTCTTTTTCATCTCACCGTCTTTTTTTATGTCATGCGCATATACATTTTAGTTGTTTTTAGTTGTTCTCTTTGTCTTTACACCCATTCTGTTATTGATTGTTTTTGTGATGTTACACGGAGCTGCCTTAAAAGTCTAGCCCGCTTCAAATGAAGGGATGACCCATACCATATTATTGAGACCACCTACTGTGCATTAATGAGGAGAAAGTGAAAATATTTTTCTCTGGAAAGTGGCTTACACATTGCACTGTGTATCTCAAAGCCTAAATAGCACATCGCCTATTACTGAAAGGTCATCAAAGGGATCTGGGAAAATACAGGAAGAAACACTCAGTCAGTGGGGAGGACAACCAAATGAACTCTTTCTATAATTTTTTTGAAGCTAGCCATTGAGAGCAGAAGTATATTCATAAAACTACAGGGAAAGTTAAAATGCATGTAAAAACATTTACTTCCAGCACTGCCATTAGAAGGATGTTGTGTATGTTTTTACTCAGTGTGCCCTGTCAACGGATTTCCCAAGATGTGCACAGCTGGAACTCAGAGCCCCTCATCAAAATGCACAGCGGTAAATCCGCTGATGAAATGTCCGGCATTTGCATCTCACTAAGGAGGCAGCTGTGTTGCGGTGGCAGACGCCGATCCAAGAGGTTCAGCCTAAGAACACAGTAGCACACAAAATAACACGTGAACTAATTTCACCAGCATTCAATAAGATGGGAAGCCTTTGCAGTACAAATCCCTTTCATCCACTCTTTATTGTCTGTCAAATGATCATTAACGGACAACAGAGGTGGGGTATATGGTGAGGTTGAATTCATGAACTTGTCCTCTCCATCCAGACAAAAATCTCCCTAATGGCGTGACTTTAAGTCAACAGTTGCTGCTTCGTGGCTCTTAAACTCATCTGTGCTGATGTGGCTATTAGCAGTCTTGACATTATTACCCAAATGATGCTTTTACTTGTCAGTAAGCATGAAAAACTCCAAGAGCGTGGCATCCTTTCTTGGGATTGATCGAATTGATTTGATTCCAGTGTCAGTTTGTCCCATTCTTTGGTGTGCCTTCTCATTGGTAAGAGTAGTGTATGGTATTGAGGTTTCTAGCAGAGACAGAGGACCAGTGAAAGAAGAATGTCACACTGCAGTGCTGCTGTGGCTAGTTTGAGATTTTATGTGCCTCTCTATGCGCCATTGTCAGGATGAACACTCCCAGTAATAAGCTCCTATGTGATCCCTCAGCAGTTACACTCTGCACCAGGACATTAAAACCAGCCCACAGGAGAGTTACTGTGTGTGTGCCCTTGCACACGCGGATCAGACTTGAGGGTAGTGGACAAAATAATTGATTTGTCACAGTTGAATCAAAACATTTTTTATACGTCTTCTACTTTTCTGAGATCCACTTTTCCTCAAAGCGTGGACTCCTCATATCCATTTCAGCCTCAGACATATTTGATGGTAGCCATTAATTGCTCTTCTCTGTGATTTGAAGCCTGTGGCACTCTGGATTAGGCTGTGTTTGCAGCCACATTTCGCTGCAGGATTTTAGAATTTATGCCCATCTTATATTTTTTATACACAGGGTAGTCCCTCAGTAGAAAGATAGATTTTGTTGTTTTGGCTCTGCACTTCGCACACATTGGATTTAAAATGAAACAGTGATTATGAAGTTAAAATGCTTGCTTGCAGCTTTGATTTGAGCATCCTTACCTCTGCATTAGATAAACCACATAGCAATAGTAGCACTTTCATTCTTTGTCCAGTTTATAGATTAAAAGCTTAAATTATGTCAACATATTTGATATTTGGTTGCAAATCCTGAGCAGTTAATGACTTCCTAAAATCTGCAGCATATGCTTGGTGTCTTCCCTGGTGATGTGCTGCCAGGCCTGTAATGCAGCCATTTTCATTTACGGCTTGTTTTGGGAGCTGGTCTTTAGTGAGTGAAGCACCTGCTTAGTTGGACTGAGGTGAGTCCAACTACAGCTCTGCTCAATCAGAGGGGATATGAACAGCGTCAAAGCTTAAAGTCAACTCATGAATGTCAATCCAGTGTCGTGGAGTCAAAAGAGCTGAGAACAATGTCTTATATAAACTGCTACACTGTATGTACATATACAGTATAGTGGCAAGATGCAGTGTTCCTAAAACTCATGTCAGTGATGCTTGGTTTGCCAAGTGTTGCAGAGCGACATTATGTTCGGCATAAACAAGACAATTGGTGACTGATGAGTAGTAGAGAATTAGGTGAAGAGCTTTCCAGACCAACATGAGACAACGAGATTGAGAACGTACTTCTTGGTTACGCCACTGTCATTGATACAAGCTCAGATCCCATCATTTCAGCTCCGGCAGCAGCATTGATACCATGGGACTCTTTTCATGTAGCCTGTGAGGGTATAATTAATAAAAGAGCATTAATCATTTTTGGAGACTAAACGTGGAGGGCTCATTCCCCCCGTTTGCACCCCGACAAGCGTCCCGCAGGCCCGCCACTCCTACCCCTCCTACAACATACTCACCCCGCCACATTGTCGCGTTTATTGAATGCCAATTAAGCAGATAAATTAGCAGGGTTCAAAGATTAATTAAAAAACCTGCTGGTTTCCTTGGGTGAAAAAAACCTGCCAATTGTGAAACTTTCAGCCACATTTTTCCCCTCCCTGTTCCACAAAAAGGATGTTAATGGTTTTTTAGCTCTGAGGGTATTTACTAGAGGAAATGTAGTTGGAGGAATTTAGGTCACGGTGCCCCTGGATGGGATTCCTGCTGGTGCTTCTCTGACAAATGAAGCAAAACAGTTTGAGTCAGATTACTCGTGGTAAGATAATCAAACCATTGTATTGCAGTGTTGTTATTTAGAAGTGACACGCCTAATTTATTGGATGAATTTTGCATTAAATCGGATGGAGGGGAACCACGGCCAAATTAGATCAACCAAAGTAAAGGAGACATGATTTTCTGATCTCCCCAGCAGAGGGCAGCATGGCTCCATGACTTCTGGTTCACAAGCCTAAAACCCTGAGGAGGATGTTTTTTCTCTCTGTTCATTCTAGCCATCTCTTTGTGAGAGAGTGCTTCTGATAAACATCCCCCTCCATTCTAATCATCATGTCATTCCCTAGCTTTTAGTGCTCTGTCCGGCCTTCGCTCCATCCCCTGATGTCTCTCACATGAAAGACCTCTTTTGTGATACAGAATTAAAGTAGCACGAAGATAATACTCCCAATAACACGCAGATACTGCCTATCCAGCCTATCTGATGTGATTGCATGGCCTCAATAGAAGCAGTGTTGTTTGATTTTGCTCTCTTGTTCGGAGTTGGGGTGTGCAGTTTATATTGCTGTAGCCTTGCTACTTTTCGTTTCAAGGACTAATTATTACTGCCATTATTTCCTTTGGCTGTACCTCGTGACTTATACAAAGACACATAGATGGAAAATAAATGTATTCAGCTGCAGAAGGACAGGATCTGATGTAAAATGGTTGTACTGGAAATAGAGGTACAATTGCTGTTAGATCTCAAATATTTCTTCTTAGTAGTGTTGTCAGTAAATTGTTTGAAATGCAGTGATTTATGCTGTGCTGTTAGGTCACCAGTATAGAGGAAATGCTAACGGTTGCTCCTTTTACCTTTTTTCTTTCCTACATTTCTTGTTCAATAGTTGTTCCTCTGCAATAACCAGGTTCTGATCCTTATCCTCTTAAACTGAACCCAATGTATGTTCAGTGTACCTTTCAAATTTCTTTTGCGCAATTGATCAACTTTCTTAGTACATTTGTAGAATGTGAGTGGTGCCCAGCCTCTAGTGCTAAATCAACTTTCTCCCTCTGTGTGTGTTTAGGAGGACATGAACCTGAATGAGGAACGCAAAGCCCCTCTGCGTGGAAAGGACTTAAGCACCAAACGCGAGATGGTGGTCCAGTACATCTCAGCCACTGCCAAATCTGTAAGTAAGAGAGCAAACCCGAATGCTCTATCTTTATGGATGAAAGAGTATGTACCGAGTAATTGCAGTAGATGAAGTATCATGACACTCCACACGACTCCAGAATGAGTTTAACCTGATCCTCTGCTTTATGGCTTGCTTCGTCATCCGTTCTTGCACACTCTCACTTCTGTCATTGTCTTTCTCTCCACTCTTCATGCTTGAATCCCACATCTTTGATTGCAATTTTGATTTATTTTCTTCGTTGCCTCCTACAGTCTGCCTTTGTAGGCTCTCAGATATAGATTGTCACTCACTCACCCAGTGCTAGGTGGATGGTCAGTGCTTGTCCGGTCATGTGCTTGCATGCAAATTGTTGGTTGTCCAGTTGTGTACTTGCATGGGAGTTCTTTATGCCCTGCAGTGGGGGTGCCTTGCCTCATCATTTGGTTGTGGAGTATAAAATAAAGTTCAGTCAGCCTCTTGGTTCAGCAGCAGTATTGCAGTAAAAAGCACAACCACTGAATATAAAGGTGAGGAAAAGCAAGCATTTTAGGCTGCATTCAACTTGAGCTATATACTATATATGCGACACTACAGCCAGCTGCACCATATACTTTATCTTTGTTCTGAGTGCTTATCAAAGTGACTGTTCACAGCTCTTTGGAGTGTTCACGTTTAACAATAGGTTTAGGAAATGTTGCCCACTCTTGTAGAGTAATCTAAAACTTCATTGTCACCACTGTAATCCGAAAACATAAGACACATGTAAGGTGACTCCGTGAATGTAAGATGAATTCTCATATCCTCTTTTGAAGTTATGGCCAACCTTGTGAGGTGAATTTCACATCAGCACCGAAGGGGGAAAAAAAAAAGTGATTTGTGCCCCGACTGCTTCCCGAACCTGGTAGCTCTCTTGACATCATCATTTATTACCTTCCTCATTGTTATGGTAATTAACTGGCATTATTGATAATGATGATTATCCGAGATGATTGAATTCCTCACAGGGCCCATTATGCTTTGTGAGCACTGATATTTTATTCAAATGAATAACGTAATCTGTGTCGTCAAAGGACAGAGGACAAAATGTGATGTCTGTCAGCACCCTGCTATCACGTTTAATAGGACTGAAGGAGGGGGATGGGTGAATGTCAGTGATGATGTGTCTGTGTATACAGTTACACTAGAACACCTTTTCATTCAGACTCTGTCAAATACTGATAATACATGAGACCAAGAAGACAACTTAGCTAGACGTTAATAGTTGAGGCCATATTTGTGTTCCAGTCTGATCATAATGTGACACTGCTACCAAATCTCCTTTCCTGTGAGAGACAAAGGAGCGGGCCATTTATGTCAGTGCCTGACACATAACAAACTATAACAACTGTTTAGCAAGTCTCCAAATATATTTTACTTAAATGCACAATACTATATGTAACATTTCTGCATTAAAATACCTAAAATAACAACTAGACTTATGTTACATAATTTTTGCTGAGATGGGGGTTAGGGTTAGGGTTTCCAGCAATGTTGAAACCCAGAACAATCTGTAAATTTATTCAAGGTAATGGTGCACAGGGATCACCAGATGATGCGTCAGAGAATGAGGACGTAAGTCGGCGAGCACGAGTAAAGTCGTCCGTGAATGTGATCTCAGCAGATAGCTTTTCATTGGTGATGGTGGCTGTTAGACAATGAAGGCACAATGCCACAATACTTCACAACATCATCAAGCTTCATCTTTTGTTTTCTTTGTTTCAACTGAGCAACTCCAGCAGCAGAAAGTACATACATGTTGTGCATTTAAGTAAAAAAAAACTTAACACCTACCCTTAATTATAGCTAAGCTAATCCAGGGCCTGAATGAAACATGTTCAGTTGCTTTGGACCTGAGTGAAGTTTGCTCATCAGCAAATATTTCCCTTCTTTTAATGAAACAGCTGCATACCATTCTGAATTAAACATATTTTGAAAACTGACTTCTAGCTTTAACTGAGTGATAACCCATGGTCCTTTTTAGCTACTAATAGATGTTTAGAGAGGAAGTGTATTCATAGAAATCTGAATAAAACTGAAGCACTCCAGCTTGCAGCTTGTGAGAATGTTGTATATGCTGCCTTATTGTGATCTTATACTCACACAGTACAGATTATCAGCAAATACATCAGAAGTAGGACATTACTCGGTCTTTGTAAGGCAGGTTTCATGGTTGCTTTGACCATTTAAGTAACTGCTTTGCTTTTGAAAAACAGTTTTTCACCCATGTCTGCATGTCTGAGCCTATTTGTGTTAAAGAACCCTACTACTAAAATGTATTTCTTTTGCAGGGTGAGGCAGGTATCTGGGGCTAAAGTTGCTTGCGGTTGCTGATGAGCATGCTGTGTGGACTAAATGAGAATATGTTGCATTGAAAATCTAAACGGTGATTCATGTAGGAGTGGTGTGTTTTGGCCATGTCCGGGTGTCTCTATTTGCTGTGGTGCCTTCAATCTTAACGTGACTCAATCTTTCTCTACCGAAAATGTCTGCTGCATTGTGAGCTCGCAGTATTGGGGCTTTGGAAGGACTTGACACACGCTCATCTCAATTTCCTGTTTGTTTGTTTCCTAGGTGGTATTATAAGGTTCCTACAGCATATTGGACAAGATTGTTGATACTACTCTTAAAGGAGCGTCCTGTTTTTAAACTTATATTTTATTGCAGCCACGGAATTACAAGCGGGACATTCAAGAATGTCACCGGTTCCCCCATGACCACCTAATACTCAAATTTGTCTATTTAGATTTGAACAGCCCTCTGTCTTTCTGAACCGACAGCTAATGTCGAGCCTGCAGGCTTAAAATGCTTTGGAGCTGGAAGTTTAAATCAGTAAATATTGGTGGAACAAGAAATACCCCCCAGTATTGTGTGGCCTTTTTCTTGTCTGTCTCCGCAGACCTGCTCAATTGAGCAAAGGCTTTAGAGCCTGACAAAAATATCTGTCTCTGCAACAAAAAAGCAAAAATCTAAGCACCTTTAATTTCACAGTTTTCCTTCAAGATGTTCATGTTGTGTGGATATTCATCATTTATGCATGTTGTTATACCGCAGATTGTAATGAGTAAAGACTAGTTATGCAAAGCTATATTCCTTCAAATGAATGCTAATATTAGAAAAGAGTGATTATTAGTTTACTCTTGTAAAACAAGTCTTTCAAAAGAAATCATTTTTTCCCTCCCTGTCTTTTCATGGCATAATTGTACATTGACCCCGTTCATTTGAACATGAACTGTGCGTCAATGGGATCCAGTTCTGCTTTAGCAGGAGTGTGTCTGTGGTCATCTTTTCCCATCGGCTTTGCATGAACAGTTGCCTTTCTCTCTCACCTTATTTCTTGTTCTTTGTTCCTATAAATGTGTGCCAACATCATTAAAACTTCCAAAATACCCTTTACCCTAATACAATCACTTGTTTCTGAGAGACTGACATGGCTCCTGACCCTGATCATTTTCCTGTTTCATGTCAAGCGTGCTGTGTCTCAGATGCAGGAAGAGTGTGATGGCAGGGTCTTGTAAGGGGGATTGTCCATAGTTTTTGTTTATACTGTAGGGAGAGAGATGCTCAATATCACATCTCACTAGGTAGTAATAATCAGCACTACTCATATTATTAGATGGGGTCTGAACTTACAGGAGTTTTGCTCTTGAACAAGGTGTTGCATTGTACTGACAACACAAAATTGTTAGTGAAACTGTGCTTGTCCCCCTCGAGCTCCTCCCTGACTGTTGTCTGCGCATACTTAAGATAGTGTCTGTTATTTTGGTCAAGCTGCTCTAAAACAAGATTCAAAAAGATGGCATCTAAGGTTGTAGCTTACGTAAGTGTGACTCATTTGTCTAGCCTGCAGTATTCAGATAAACTATCCCCCACTGTTAGACAGTGACATGCTGCATTCACTGGAGAGCAATGTGGATACACAGCATGATTAGAAAGTAGTATGTGCGTGATCAGGTGGTGGCACGTGTAAAACGGACTTTATGGCTGTCATAAACTCTTGGTAGAGGAATGGAGAGAGGAAATCAAGCATCAAATGACCACGGACTTGGAGAGTTTGAGAGTGACAATAAAAGAAATGGAAAGGGAGATTAAACGAGATGAAAGGAGGGGGAGAGAATGGGAGGGAGCGAAAACAGGAGAGAAAGGAGTAAAAGGCAAGGAACTCCTGCGTCCTGTAACTTCCAGCAATCAAAATGCATTTCCTAGAAAACATGTCGCAGAGAAAAAAGAGCTCAGTCACAATATAGAATGCATTTACTCAGCTGATAGACACCCTCCTACTGTGAAACAAGCCCCACAGTTGCAGTAATAAAAAACACTCCTGCTAGCTGCCACTGTTGACAGATAACAAGGTTAAACTCCAAGAATCGTGCTGACTGCATGGGCTCAAGGTAGCTGTGCCACATGAAGCTGACACCGGACGGCCAACGTTAATAGTGGCTGATTGATATCAGCCAAAGGAGACCATCTGCAGCCTCACACTAGCCACTGTTCCTTTTCGGGAGTGAAAATGTGAATCTTTACCAGTCAGTCAGTTACAAGGACAAATTGCCATGCCTTCGCCATGCATATATGTCTCCCATTAACAATTTTAAAATTGGAAAATTACAGCTGCCAAACAGACACTATCTTCAGTATGTGCCCATAATTATAAAGGTTCTCTTGTTGGCTTTTAAAAAAATTTTGTGATATTGTGTGTGCTAGAATTGTGTGAGTGATGTTTGTGATGTCACACAAGTTACGCTAATGCCTCAACGTGTAATGGAGAGTGTTCTCTGGCCTACTAATGATTGTGCTGTTTGTGTCTTTTTGCACATTAACCTTCTCCGCTGATCGCTGCATGCAGATAACTGGGAGCAAAGTTGCGGTAAGTAGCCCATTATTTATTTGGCTTCTGAATCTTGTTCCTCCTATGTGTCTGTCTTCATTCAGCCCCTAAACACACACACCGCACACACGTAAATCTATCTTCTTTTGGAAGGATGTCAAGGAGCACGTTCCAAACTGTGCAAGTGAGGTCATTTTTATGGCTTGGATTTTTATTTTCAGCCCTGATATTGCTAATGGGCTGTAATTTGGAAAGGCTATAAATTGCCAACACAGTTTCTGCATGTAAATGGTCGCACTTTCAAATGAGGGATTTTGAAATTATACAGCCTGAAAATGAACTGGGAGGCCTTTTGTTGGTTTTTGCTGTTTCTCTTTTGAAATAGATTGCAGTGTAACACCTATTAGCATTTGAATATTGTAATACCAACAAAGAGTGATAGCTTTTACACAAATACTCCTCATCTGCAATCTAATCTGTTTATCAGAACATGTTGCATCTAAATGGTTTTAACTGTGTGCAACTGTGTGTTTATTAGACGCAATGCAAGCTGAGAATATATATCACTTAATAAGGCTTTTGGCACACACACATTTATGAGCACATTCTGCAGCATACACACACTCTGAACCTAGTAAACCGCCTTTCTGCCTTGAACAGAAATATTGGACGATATTAACCAGTGGAAGTATTTATGGCTATATATTTGAATTTGCTGTCAACTCTGTCTCTAAAGAAATTAAGACACAAAATTGTTTTCCTACAAATGCACGTTCTTGTTTGTCTTTACCTCCTCACTAAAGGCCCAGATAATCTTAACAAATGTAATTTATGGTATCAGTGTATCGGTACCTTTTACTTTCTCATGCTGTAATATGCTAATTGCTTATTTTCACTCTCAAGATGCCATTAAGTGGCACCCCGTTGCCTTTTTAAAGACTGGATTCTTTTTTTTTTTGTCAGAAGGAAAAAAGAAACATTCTGGTGTTGGTTTAGAAAATGTTGAATTGTCACTTTAAATGGACTTTCATCGCCTTTTGAGAGCTTCGTAAGGATTAAGAGGACTGTAAAGCTTAACAGGAACACAGGCAAGGTAAAGCGGGACACTGTGACCTGGCCTCTGCTCTGCCCATGCTCTCAGACAAACCTCGCTCGTTGAGGCATTTTGCAGAGACATTTTGTATCGATTGCATTTTCTCTTTCTTTGTCAAACTGTTCTTTTGTGCTTGGTTATTTCTGTGGGAAGAGTGGGTTTTTGGCTCTCCCGTATGGAGGTGGATGGAGTAGCTCTCGATCAGGAGCAACGACCACATTGTGTTCAGTAAATGGAATATGACAGATTTGCTCCAGCTTGTATTATGACTGAGATGTGGAGGCCTACTTTTAGAAGTTCTTCAAAGTCAAAAGGTGCCCGAGACCCCGGTTATCAAGAAGTTTCTTCAAACTCAACAGCATACTGCAGCATTTGACCTGACCGTTGTCACCTCTGTGTTGATCTTGGACCAGGAGCTTACAAGCGTGGCTAACAGACTGAAAATTATGAGCTTTCATTCTTAAAAGCCCTACTGGACGAGGAAGAAAAAAAGGCAAGCATTTAGCCTGGTTAGCTGATCGTGGGCTACAGTTAGCTCCCTGCTTTGCTGGCAGATTCCCATTTTCACGCTGTCAGCGGGCGTCGGTGGGATAGAGCGCTCTCAGATGTGCTGGAAGCAGAGTGTTGGTTAGGATTGTCTATAGGGAACATGCAACTGTAACTCCTCTGTCTCAGGCATGAAATCTCTCCCCTCTCCCAGTAGAGAATGGGGTGGGAATAGAGGACTGTGCGAATTGGCTCTAATCCAGTCTGACCAGCGTGTAAGTGTGCAACAGTGCTAAGTCTCATATGCTCTCTCCACCTCCTTAAGCAAGACTGAGGGAAATATGAGCAGCACACATACCTGGGTAACAGCATGCCTGCAGGTAGACTCAAACTATCCAGGCGGACCAGACACCTCTTCTTTTTGGAGTGTGCTGCAAGTCCCTATTGACCACTACGACGGCTTTATAGCGTCAGCCTCTGTAAAGATTGGCCTGATTTACGTCACAAGTCGAGGGTCACGTTGTAACAATCCATCAATGACTCCTGCAGTGTTACTGTGAAAGTAGACTTCTGTCTCTCTGCGCTGCCATTGACGGGCTCTGCAGCTCGGATGGAATGCTGCCGAGACTATGAGAGCACACATGAGCGAGGAAAAAGGGTGTGTGCTGCGTGTGTTGAAAGGCAGCAATCTCCAGACCGCAGGGAGGTGATCAATATCTGTATGACTGCACAGATGACTTCTTATTTCCATGGTAACATGCTGGTCAGCTCTGAGGTGTCAGGCGGTGATGGTTACTGCGGTTGTGTAAACATGTATATCTCTGTATATAGCTGTCAGTATTTGGATTTTGACCGAAGAGCCGAAAACACCTCAGACCTGCGAGGAAAGACCGGATGAGGCTGTACTGTCTGTGCTCCAGTTGATCTAGGGTTGTAGGAGAAGTGCTTTAGTTTTCTGCAGAATTATAAAGTGCTGGTCTTTTCATTTCACAGTAGCTGAGGGCATGTTTTTGTCATTGACCATTTTTCTTGGGTGTATGGTTGTGTGGACGACGATGCCTCCCAATTTAGAACTGCTGTGTGTCAATGCAGAGTTCATGTTTGAAATGAAATAAGAAAATCATCATTTATGAAATAAAGCGTCGCACTTGTGTTATTGAATGTAGTTCAGATGAACTACTACAAGGTTCTTCATTTTCATTAATTTAATCAAAGTGAATTGCACTCTGGCTATTTACTTGACAACATATCAAACTAAAAGATGTTTTTGTGTGTCCGACAAGCAAAGCAGTTGATAAGCACCTTGAAATGTTTTTCTTATTATTATTGAGTTGAGATGAAGAATTTAATTTACTTGCAATGTTTTTGAGGTATTTGAAACTCTCACCTATTTGCACTCGTATATGTATATTCACAAGTAGTTCTGCAACTACCAGTTATTTCATCCAAAGCGTTCAGAGTCATCAAGTGATTGCTTATTTTGTCTGACCAAAGTCAAAAAAACAAATTTATTCAAATTATGATGATAAGGAGCAGAGAGAAGCAAGAAAAATCCTCACATTTGACTCCAATCTTGTGAAATGTACGACCTTGATATGTGTTCCTGTTGTGCGATTGGTTGATTTTTGTATTTAGCCAAGGTGAATTACCTGAACTCTTGTTCTCCTCTATTTGTAGCTGCTGCTGATTTACTGAATGTTGGATAACTAGTAAACTAGTAGTTATAGATGAGGCCAGAGGATTGCAAAGCATCCAGATGGGAAACGAGGGAGACAGAAAGAGAGAGTTGCATGAATATGAGGACATGCAGACATCTGGCTCCTCTTTAACTCCAATCAAGTGCTCGTTCACTGTGCCAGGAGTGCTTACGAAGGACCTTTTTCTAAAAAAAAAAGAAAAAGAAATATGGCGAGCCTGAAAGGGAATGAAGGCGCCCTCCCTCCTTCATTTCCCTGTTTACCTTTTAAAACCACATGCCTCAAAAGAGTGCTTTGTTTCAAGCAAGCTATTAAACTGGGTGCTGAGGGTTGAGCAGATTTGATGTGGCACATGTCCTTGGTGCTTTAAAAGAACGGCAATGAAAAATTAATCAATAGCGTGTGCCTCCCATGCCCTGAGCCAGTGTTCACCATAGATTCTATCTTAAATTAAGATCAAGGAAACATGCTCTGGAGGGGACTGTTTGAATAAGATGTTTCTTTGATTGACTGAAAGCATCTTTCAGAGTTCATCTGATGGACATAAAAAGTTGTCTGGGAGTGAAATGAGGAAGGGTTTATTTGACAAACTACTGTTGAATGGCATATCTGGAAATCTGTAGTCAGGTGTCTGCTTTTAATAGATATCAAATCTTTGCTGCTTCATTTACTGAAATGCTTTAGTTTCTTTAGTGCTAATCAGAAGGAAAGTCTATTTCCAGTTTCTTTCCTTAACTGGGAGCTTTGAGAGTGAGGCCGCTCCACTCCTCCCCACGAGATACCATAACATTTGTTCATTGTAGGGATTTGAAAACACAAGCTTTAGGTTGGACTCAAATACAAATGTTTGAGATGACTTGTGTCAAACTTTGTATGCCCCCGTGCTAGCGACAGCTGTGGCCGGAGGCGTTATGTTGTCAGGTTGTCTCATTCGTGTGGACATATCTCAGGAATGCCTTCAGGGAATTTCTTCAAATTTGGCACAAACATTTGGACTCAAGGATGAGCTGATTAGATTTTGATGGTCATAAGTCAAGAACTAATATGGTAGAAAAATATGGCAAAAATGTGTCATAGGATAAAATGAAATGATGCAGTTTATACCAAAATTTTATAGCAAAAGGAAAGCAAACTTCACTGTGACATCGTAGTGTTCTGCAAAAACACCTTTCTGGCCGTTATTCAACTCCATAACTCAGGAACAGAAGGGGAGATTGTGACCACATTTCACATTTGGTCAGATACTGAATTGGTGACACATTGACACTGTGGTGATTGAAGAGATCTTCTGTGCTGAGAGGTTGAAAATGTGTATGTAGCATCCGCATTTTAGAATTTGTAGCTTCTTTGCAGCAGCATCCATATTTGAGGCATTGTGGTCCAGCACAAGCTCATTGGTTCTGCTGATATTGAGCTTCAGGTGATTGTCATTGCACCATGTGATGAAGCTCTCCATCAGTCCTCTGTAAAAATAGTCTCTAAATGAAGAAGACAGCACGCTTCTCACTGGAAATTAATCACTGGAGTCATATATGTCAATACAATGTGAACTACTTCTTCTAGATTAATTAAATTCCTTCCCATAAATAGTCTTCACTTCATATGTCATGAATCTGGACAGACATGGATGTAAACTACAACTTGACTGATTTGTAGACGGTGTCATTGAAGCTCATTATTCGCTGAGCTATTGTTGGATTTGGGAAAGCAATTTGAATAATATTACTTCACAAATGAATCAAGTCGCATCATGCCGGAGCGCCTGTTCCTTTGTCTTACGCTCTCTGACGCTCTTTTATACATACATGAAATTTAACGCATGGCAAAGTTCACTCTGATGAAGAACACATGTACTAGTACACTTACTTAATCAGTTTGTTAATAGCATAATTGGTTTGCAGTGTAATGTTGAACTTTATGGCCTGCGTGCAATTTATCAATCAATGCTGGTAGTTTCTGCTGAACGGCTTGTCTTCCAGCGTTCATGGTTGGATTGACCTTTGCAGGCTGTGGAAGAGGCAAAGGTTTAACTGTGACAGAGGGTGGGCTGTGTGGGAAGGATTAAGTCAACACCAGCTCCCACTGGGGATGAGAAAAAGAGGTTACTTTTCCATCAGCATTTGTCTTCTATCTTTCCCTTCGCTCCTTCTTTGCTACCTTTTATCCTTCCTTCCTTCTCTCGCACATCATACGTCTTTTCAAAGGCAGAAACAATCATTCCTCTTCAATCAGAAGGGGGAGCTGGATCTCGTTATTTTGAAGAGAACATGAAAGGCTGAAGTGGTCACAGTATGTTGATATTGGATCGAACAGTGGCTATGGCAGTGCTTTATAGTCTCTGAATTTGTGTTGGTGTGTGCACATGCTCGTATGTCTGTGCGTGTGGTAAGTAGCGCTGTTTTTGTCCACTCTGCTCTAATAGATGGATATTGGATTGGATATTACAGCTTGGATTTAGATATTGCGCAGAGAGACAGAATATGATACCATATTTTACAGAGAGGGAGGGAGGAAAAAATAGAATTCTTAGTTCTGGGGACTGCATATCTGTGAATTTTATGTACTGTATGCACATACCCACTCCAGTGATGGAGCTTGTGAATACTGGCTAGGCTCTCAGTTGTACATCTCTCCCCCACAGTTCTGTCACACACTCAACGGCACTGTCGGCATGCTCAGCTCGACGGGAGGCTCCTGCAGGGCTGCATTAGGCTCCATAAACTTTATTGCATATTTTTACAACCCGCCTCTCTGTATGCATCCACCATCACATCCTATCGCATCTGCTTTAACTGTTCACACAGCTGTGAAATTCCGTGTATCCCCATGTTTTATGGTTGCCTGCTCCTCCAGTCACTCCCGATTTCTTTATTTGCTCCTTTTGCTTTTTGATATCCATGTCTGCATCTGCGTATATTTAGTAAGTTTTCCCCGCTTTGGTTGATGGAGTTGTCTGCTTTTTCTAGTTGTGATCATGGAGAACGCCCGTAGTGGGTGATGTGATAATGCACTTCTGTTCATAACCATGCAAGCCTCTCTCATCTGGTGCATTTCCAGTCATTCCAAATGCTGACTTCACACTGACAATATTTGGACTTGCATTCCAATGTGGGCAGTGTCCACAGCAGTATATGCATAGACCCTGCTGATTTGCGATAGCTCTGTTCCACAACTGACACAATGCAAGAACATTTGAGGACAAGTAGGACAAAGAGAAGCAGCTGTTGACAGGGACCTGTGGTTAACATGAGTGGAAACCAAAGTTGTAGTAGCTGTCGGGTTTGGAGAGAGTCGCATTGATGGCCTGTTTATAATCCCCCCCTACTCTTGCAGTAAGCCCACCAGGCCCTTTGGGAGCGCCTTACTGCTCAGCCAACTAGTCCACTCAGCACAACACAGTGCTAACAAGGTATAGTCTCAGCCTATCAGCTACAGTGCTTTCATAGTGCTGTCATACTTGGACGCACAAGAGTAAAGCCACATAATCGCCTCATCAACAGCCAGGTTCCCCCCGATTCCCTAGACAGCTCTCTGCTGTAATGATTGGTGACATGATCAAGGCCAGATCACTTGCTGTGTTATTGTCTGGCTTGCAGTTTCTTTTCTAAGGGTGCTCAGGAGAGATGGGCCACAGTTTTAAAATGTCAACCTTCAAGCTGTATCGCTTTTTAGGTGTTTACCAGTGGCGCAAGCCTTGTTGGTTGGCCTTCCCCTTTAGTGAATGAATGAGTGAATGAATAAATGATAATAAACTGTCCATGTGCTAGATATAAAGGCTCGGCCTGCTATGACTTACTTTCAGCTTGGTTGGTAAAGCGTAGGTAAGCCGTGCCAGTGAATGAGGGTTTTATCCTGACTGAGTTGGCACTACCTCTTCTTCATGCATGCTGGCTCGGCCGGTCGTAAACTGCCAAACTGGTTGCAGATTTTTGCTAATTATGTGGTCTCTCCTTCCCCATCTCCTTTTGCTTTCCATTGTGCCCTGCCAAACTTTGTAGCTGTGTATTAAAGGAAAAGAATCATATTTAGTAGGTCTTTAGGGATGTTTCACAACAGTGCTGATGGCATTGGATCTTAGTTTTGTTTGGCTTTGTTTGTTTTTGTTGAGTGTATCATTCTCAATGCCATGAACACAGTCGCTGGTCATGCATGGTCATGGTCTGGCTCTACTCAGACAGAGGCGCCGACAGCTGCAGTTTTCCAGCCAGTGTTGTAGTACTGATGGCCAGCACTTGGTGGCAGTGGGTGCCCACTGAATTGGCCAGTTGGTGCAATGCATAGGGGCTGAAAAGCCACAGTGTTGCTATGGAATTGACCTAATGGGTTTCTCTCAGCCCACGTAACACGCCGCCATGTGTACCACTAACGCCATTTGTTAGACGTCTGATCTTTAAAGGGGAGAATAACTGTGAAATGGCTCAACAGCATTCAAATTGGTCTGTCTTCTGTGATCAATACTCTCACCCTCCTACTGTAGACAGAGAGGGAAAAAAGACGGATAAAGAACAGATTCATCATTATTATCTTTCCTGTGTACAGATTCAGAAGTGAGACTGCCTCTGACGTGGTAGCCAACCTCTTCTGGGTCCACTTTTTTTTTTTTTTTTTTCCCTTTTGCTGCTTCACTTGCACAGTCGAGTCCTGTAAGCAAGCACGCCTTACCTGACCTGCTATTGACAGGACAGCAGGTCTGCTGTATTGATCGCTCTTTTATGCAATCATACCTGAATTATTTATTAGACTGTCCCCACACTGATGAACAGATGCAGTCCCATACCAACAACTCATCCGTTATACCTACAGAACCACACCATTGATAGCGCTGTCTTTCCCCCTGGTTCTCTCCATATATCCCTCTCATGTATTATGCCAGCAGACTGACACCACATCCCTCAGAGATACGAACATCAAATCTCCTTCCTGAACCCACCTCTCCACGCAAGCAATATTTGCTTATTGACGCCCCGAGCTCTTGACATGACAGAGCTTCTTGGCCACCTATGTTCTGCTGAAACACGGCCTCGGTTGGGTATGGCTTTCATTTAAGGCCCAGGATGTTTTCCAGGATAGACATCGATGACAGAGAGTGGTGGAAAGGCACATCTTTGCTCCCTCACACATGCTGTGCTCACTATTTCGACTTCCTCCACCTTGTCATTCGGCTCAGGTGCCCTCACTAACATACCACATCAATTTTTAATGCGCAGCCATATGGTGGTCTTGTTTTTCTTCAGGTACTGTGGCAAATAAATATGAGTGAAATAAAGCAAAAAAAAAAAAAGAAGAAAAAAAGTTCACCCCTGCTATTATTTTCACATGTCATGAAGGCTTTTTGCTCTGTCAATCAGTGGTCAGAACGTATCAAGCATTTCTTGAATGGGGCCAATTACTAGATATTGGCCTGAGGCTGATTTGATAGCAGATGTATAGTGTTCCAAACGGTGATGTCCTTGATGTTGGCTATACACACAGCGTGTGAGGTGACATCCAATCATGTTGAGATGGCTGACCTGTGTCTTTATGTCCTGAGTGGTCTTGAGGGATGATCTTTTTTTTTTTTTAATGCTGATTGGGTGAATGCCTTCTTCACACCTGAGATGCTAGCCTTGAATCAAACATAGTGTGCCACTCGATGTGATAAAAACACAGGACCTTACAATGCAGACCTCTGATGTGTATAATTACACAGTCATTTAATAAGACAAGCAGCAAATTCAGTGTCATGTGTGAGGTGTTTTTCTTCTCTGCTGTCAAGATTTCCCATGTTAGCTTTCAGTTGGCTGTCTCTCTGCTGCCGACGGGTGTTGTTTGCTAGATTGTTTGTGTGTCACCTCACATGTCTCTGTGTGAGGAGGAGGAATTTGCTACCACAAAAGAATGAAATTGAGAGGGAAAAAAGTTCCTTCCAAGCCCTGTAAGTAGAACAAAAGAAAAGAAAAAAAAATGTTGATGTTATTATGCCGGCAACATCTTCTGAGCTTCTGATATAAATGAACTAAGGGTTCTAAAATTGTCATTTGAATTATGCCTTTCATCTCCCCATGGTTTTTAGTGAAGCAGTTCAACGCAAGTCTCTAGTGAATGTTTTTTCTTCCCCTGTTTGCATTTCTGAACAAGCGCCATAACTGTAATGAATTCTATTATTTTAAAACCAATTACTGTTAGTTGGGAGCTTTTTCACTGCTGTTGTCATGCTCTCTGAGGAATAGTGCTGTTGCAGTGTCGACTGCACTCAAACCTGATGGTATTTCTTTTTATTTCCCTAACCACCAATACGAATGTAGTTTTGTGGTATCATACAACACCTCCTCCATACAGTGTTCATATGGACCCGGATTGAAATCAGAGCAATGAAGGACTTGTTTTGTATATATTTGGCTCAACATTTTGTGTAATCGGTGTAATACTCTGGAAGCCAACACTGTCTTTGAATTCAAATTAAAGCATGAGAAACACAAGGCACGCTATGTTTCCCCGGCCACTAAGGGCAAACTGCCAGGAGAAAAGTAATGATCTACATGCTTGTTTTTCTAAATGTATTTCTTATAATTTTGTATATCTTAATTGATTTTTATAACAAAGTTTTTGCTTTACAAAAGGGAAGATTCACACTCTATTTTTATCTGACAGCTTAGAACTCTATCAGTCTTCCATCAAAAGAGCGAAAACGGTGAGACCATAGAAAAATGTAATGCCAAAAGTTCATTAACATTAACAAAGCAATTTTTTTTCCCTAGAATATGAAATGAGACATCTGAGACAATGAGAGTCCTTCTGCATGACTTTTAATTCTCTGTAGATTTGTTTAAATGTCATGCTAAACAGAAAACAAGAAGGCAAGCAAATTTAAAAAGTTTTAAAACTGGCATAAAAGCAAAACTTTGTGTGTGTGTGTGTGTGTGTAGACATACAGTATGCATCGGATACAGGGCCTATGCTGACTGTAATTTCTGAAAGGCTTTTCATTCTTTCCCCTTTTCCTCATTATATGTAATTAATGCTTCGTGGTGTAACAATGGAGTGTCGTTTAAAATCATGTTAGACCACACAGTGTTCTTTGTTCATAGTAATTATATTTATTCGTGATCACCAAAGACTTCTACAGACACTATTACGAAGTTTCTCTTTGACACTGCTCTCCATTATTTTCTTTTCTAAGCAGAGGACTAATTGGATCCTGCCTCCATGCTTAGCCAGTGTTTGGAGGTGGGCCTTTTTGTTCGTTTATTCACATTTTTTCCTCTAATAGAGCCACTTACATTCACTTGAACTACCTGTGTCCAACTTCAAGTTGCATACTTGGAATTTGTGGTGAACTCTACAGAACTGCACAACCTTTTTTCGACTGGATATTCTTCAAAGTGACTGTGATAAGCATGTAGGTGGGCGATATGGCCCTCAAATAATATCAAAATATTCTATTCTGTGATAATAATATACTTGGCGGCATGACAAAATAATGAAAAGTATTTTTGCTTTAGAACTAAATGTTTCCCCTTCCATTGCCTTGATGGGAATGGCCTGACTGCCCAAGACCCCCTAAGCCACTTCCTCTGTCGATTCTCGCGAGCTGTACCAGCTGTATCAGTTGCTGTGATGTTAGCACTTAGCATGCTAGGTAACGCTGATATCTGTTTCTGTTGGTCTCTGATTTGATTTCCTTTCGTACGGAGCAAGTTTACACAGTTACAGAACTCATGTGCAGCTGCCGAATGAATGACAGCCGTGGATAAAAAACTGTGAGCCAGACAGGGAAGTGTAGAATAATTTTAGCCATGACAGCTGTCAGTTTGCAATACAGCAGCTAAAGGGCTGTGTCAGTCAGTTAACCCAGTGCATGGGTTAGCCCTATGCGCTGCAATGTGACTTACTCTC
This sequence comes from Chaetodon trifasciatus, assembly GCA_037975065.1. Lineage (NCBI taxonomy): Eukaryota > Metazoa > Chordata > Actinopteri > Chaetodontiformes > Chaetodontidae > Chaetodon > Chaetodon trifasciatus. The sequence continues at coordinate 1,377,083 of JBBMOE010000045.1, forward strand.
TCAGCCATTTTTCTCACTGTGTGTAACGGTATGACATCATTATGTCAACAACAACAATATAATATAATATAATATAGTATAATATAATATAGTATAATATAATATAATATATACCAATGATATAGCACACCCTTAGTTCCCATATGCATATACACGCATACACACACACACACACACACACACACACACACACACACACAGGAATAGAGACGAAAAAGAGTAAAAGAGAGAGATTAGACACGTTCACTCATTAAAAGCCAGCCACTCATTCTGCCCTAAAGATTGATTTATAGCTTATTTAATAAGCTGAAAGGTTACCTCAAAACAGATTTTCTCCTTAATTGACCAATTTAGTGCCGCTCGATAAGCATTCATGTCAAGCTGAGATGTTGTGGTATTTCTGTCTCCCTCCCTCCCCCTCTCTCTCTCATGCGTTACCACTGATATTACAGTGCCATGATTAGTTATTAGAGGAGGTATGAAATATTCAGCATGTTGTATTTTGGATGTTAACAGGGTGGGGTCTAAAACCTGGCCCGAATAGCTGCAGCATGAGTTAGCATCACCGAATGTTCTCTTAATTAGCTCACTTTGCCCAGCAGCTGTCTGCTATTAGGGTCCTTTGTTCCAGATGTTATCTCATTAGAATGGCATTGATCATCCTAATGACTCTGGGAGAGATTATTGGTCCACATTAGTGTGACCCGCTTGCTCCCTCTTTCCCTGAGGTCAAACCACAATAGCTGCACCCATCCATATGTTCAGATGACGGTTTAAGTATGGTGGCCGTTTCCCCTAGACACGGTTACTTGTATGTGCAATGCCAAGCAAGCAGGAAGCAGGGATGACTCAGAAGAGTGCTGCATGCTTGTTCCAAACAGGGTAATTTGTGGACATTAAGCCAATTGTTAGTGTTTGATAGTAGGCTAATGCTTAGGGTGCACAGTTTCCAATCTGTGAATTGGCCCTACTGTCATTGCTCAAATCTCTTTTCTTTATAAACGGCAGACTGGGCTTAAATTCCATGTTTTTGTTTGCTTCACATTGTGTTCCAGTTTATGTGAGTAATGGCTATCAGTTTGTCTACCAGTTACCTTGTCTGTGAAAGCAAGGTTTTCTGAATCAAGGATACCTGGTATTGTGTGCTTCTATATTCAAAACATCTAATAGAAATACGGTTCAGTATTCACAGTTACTGGTGATATTGAGTGGTCTCATTCATATTATTCTACGCCCAAGGCTTTCATTTTGTGCACGTGTGTGTCGGTCTGTGTGTCTGTATTTTTGAGGTTGTGTGTGTGTGTGTGTGTGTGTGTGTGTCTGTGCGTGCACCGGCAGGTTTGTTGGTTTGTGTTTTTTGTGTGAATGCGGTGCTGGTGCTGTGATAGGGAGAGAGGGGGCATTTGAGTCCTGATCTCACACTTTGGTCTTGGTTGCTTTGTAGCTTTGTGGACACACGTACAAGGCTCTGGCAGGGCATCGCTGACAGCTAAGAAGCAAGCAGTTCACTCCCCAGCCATAGCAAGCACAGAAGTACACAGAAATCTGCGCGTCCTTTGTTTCCCCTCTCTGCAAGGCTCGAAGCTGGCCATCTCAGAATTCTATGAAGCCAATCGAGGCATTTCACATTGACGCTGAGAGAGCATAAGGACGGGGTAAAGAGGACGCCGGAGAGATAGAAAGAAAGGTGGAAGGTTGAGAGGAGGATTGGATAGAAACGAGAAGGGAGTATTCAGGAAAAGAGTATTCAGGCAAAGTGAAGGGAAGAGAGTTCAAGACAGGGAGAAGCGAAATGTCTTATTACACTCTCCAGCCTGTCCCTCCCTCTCTGTAGTCAGCACTGTAACTAATCCTGACTTCACCAATTCTCTCAGACTGCCTCCCCTCCTCTGTAAACCTGCCTTTGACGCTGCAGTGTGCCTCCGCGGTCAGCTACTTTCTGACATGACTCTTAGATCTCTTTGTCCTGCTGCACGAACACCTATTGTATTAACTCAGCGCCTCTGTCTTATACTTCAGACTCAAATGTGTAGTAAAACAATCATGCTTAATTGCATTCATCTCAGTGGTTCAGTCTTCAGGTTTTCAGGCTCCACGGCCTAATGAAAACAGAGAGGCATCAGTTTAATTATAATGTACTCGCCTCTTATCGAGGAGAGATTGTTTTTATTTGGAGCCCTAATGAATTTCTCATCAGTTTGTTATTAACTTTGTGCTATCAGGGGCTCAAGTGGGGAAGCAGCCAATTACATGGCTTTGTTCTCCCTGATGGACAAGTATTTGTGCGTCTGTTGAGGGAGAAATAACTCGTGAAAATGCTATTGGAAAAAAAAAAAAAAAACATAGCTCCATCTTCCCGCCATTGACTGCCAGACAATTTTCTGCTTCAGGTAAAGTATAATGTGTATGTGCCACTTCTTGTAAGGTCTTTTGACTCATGCCAGCTAGGTGTGCTTTCCTTGTAACAACTGGCTCATCAGTTGCTCAGAGTTTTTTTTTTTTTTTTCAGAAAGATGATGGTTGGCAGCTGCAATAACGGCTTTATCTATAGAAAGAGCATCAACGCAACACTGCCGATGTTATGGATGGACTCTGCCTAGTCGGCTGTATGTAACATGACATGCGCAAATTCGACCATTGCTCCTTTCTACGGCCCATTTCAAACTGAGCTATTAAAACCCTGAGTGCATTGATTCAGTTTAGCCTCTGGTGGGTATGAGTGGAGCAGGGTGGAGTGCTGAGCATTCATATAGTGGAATGGGGACATGTAATGATAATTTGACATTTTAACCATGACCCTGGCTGTATATGGCTTGGCTTCCTTAACCTAAAACCCATTTGGAACTAATCTAATGGGATATGAAGGGAACATAATGATGTGTGGGGCCTTGTTATTTGCCTTTGTTCACAAAACACTTCCCTAGTTTATTGCATTTTACGGTTGAGGGGCTTGATCACTAGTATTATGGCTTTGTAAATGGGAGTCAATAAATTACCCTCTGATTAAAGACGATGCCCTCACTTTAGGTGTGAGAGCCATTCGCTATGCATGGTTAGCATGAGTATTTTTGTGTGTACTAGTTTAATCACTTTAATTCCTCTTTCATTTTAGCTCCCTTCACCTCCATAACTCTCTGACTTGTCCATGACAGATGAATCTGGCACACAAATTTTCGTGTGCTGATTTCTGGAAAGCTTTTGGCTTTCACGCACATTTAAATGAGCACTCCCCACATGATTTACCTACTTCAAGGCCCAGACATTCCCAAATATGTGCCTCCTTTTGAGCCGGACATGTTGTTTTATGCACGGCCGAAAGCTCGCTGTTGCCCTCTGCCCTTTTTTCTTCCATTTACTGTATGCAAATGAAAAGATTGCGGTTGCACCTCCACAAAATAATCTTTCAAAAAATTCTGAGGCCAAAGATCTGGAATTGGACATGAATATTTTCATCTGAATTAGGGAACAAAAAGAGAACAGTAGTAGTGGTTATATGTTGTTCTGTGACAAGAGTTATAAGTCAAAAACAGCTCTGCCCTAAATTATTTTGTCATATAGTTCAATGTAAATGTGCTGTACTCTGTAATGTAACACTGTAAAATGTTCCAAACTGGTTCAGAGACGCCGAAGACTGGGGGAGGTTTTCACTGTCACTGACTGTAAAATGTTGGAAAAGCTGAGTTTGTTTTTTTGTTTTGAGATGTTTTAACGTTTTCTCCTGGTTAGTCAAATTAACAAGTTTATTTACTCAAGCACACACAAAAAAAATGCAAATGTGATGAGTCCACAAAGCTTCACAAAGTTTTCCTCTGCATAGTTATTTAGACTATGCTTCTTAATTACTGGTGGACTCCTTATCTTATTCATAAATGCAGCTCTTCACTGAATACATGAAGTGGAGTTTTGGGTTATGGAAAAACAAGGATCCTGTAAATAAGAAGACAGATGGTCCAGGTCTGTTGACAGAAGCTTTATGCTTGCATGGCAACAAGGGAGGAGAATTGTACTGCATTTCTGCTGACCCCTTTGCTCTGGGAAAAACTGCTAACCTCCCCCCAACTCCCCAACCCACCGGTTTGTTTCATGCATCTTCAAGCCTCAGTCACACTGATTGATACACTGTGGAATATCCTCAAGCTTCATTTTCACTTAAAAAAAACATACAGGTTCCCAAAAGCACACAAGACTCACAAGCTATGGTGGGACCAAATAATCTGTTGCACCGCCCAAACTCGCTGCCAACCCTGCCCCATTCTTTATGTTCCATTAATGAATGAGGAAATAAGATATCAAAGCAAAAGGAAATTAAATTTACTGTGGCAAACATCACTTATTGATTACATCTGGGTCTAGTTTGGGCTATGTTGTAACTCAGTAATGGCTGCATAAACACTCTGATGTTGCATATTGAAATACAGAAGAATAAATTATGCTTGAATAGGAGCACTGGACAGCTTTTGAGGATAGAAATTTGAGACTAAGACGTGTCTTATTTTGCTTTCTAGCGTTTGTGTCGGTTCATCAATTGCCATAGATAATTAGCAATCAGGTGTTTTATAGCCAGTGCAGTTTTACGCAGAGATGGTTTCTGACGGATTGATTGCTTTCGGTTTTGTTTCCTCAGTTGGCCACAACATCACAACGTGTTTGTGTGCAGTACAGGGCTACTGTCCTTAGTCAAGAGTCCTCTGCCAGGTTTAGGTCCTACCCCCTCAGTATGGATTAGTCCCACTGCTGGAGGAGGATGAGTGGAGGGAGTCAGAAGGATAATGAGGGCATGGTGTGGGCCCAGGGGCAGCCAGCAGGGCCCAGGTAGGTGGATCTGCCTGTGGTGCTAAGCCTCTTAACTCACTCCATCCTCACTGGCATCCACTAACTGCTACACTGGAACACAACTCATTGCCTCCTTGACAATATGTGTAAAGGAGCATAGGTCGTACAACAGATGTACCTGTAATTCCAGTAGCCACATGATAATAAACATCAGTCTGAGTGGATTAAAGCTTGAGGGAGTTGTGTGATGAACAAGCATGTTTCATTAAAGAAATGTTTCACTCCTGAAAGGGTGTTTTTTTTAATAAAGCTGGGCTGTCTATGCAGCTGGTGCTACACGACCAGAGAAAACAGAGTAAAGGGCCCGTGCTGGTCTTTTTTTGCTCAAACGGTAGAAAACCAGAACGCACTCTGACACACGGGACCACTAAACTCTCCCACCGGTGCGTGAGGTGAGTTTAGTGAGCCCCCGCTTTCAAGCAGACACAAAATGGCCGCCTGGTCACCCGCCCCTCGCTCAATCCCACTGTCTGTGGAGGCGGGCATGCAGGAAATGTGGTAGTACCATCTGTAGTTTGCACAGCAGCCCTGTAGCTGGCAAATGAGAGGGGGAGGGGGCAGGCAACTGGGGGCAAGAAACATGGAGGGGAGTTAAACATTGTTCATTTGCATATATTACCCTCATTGTACTGATAGGAACCTGGTTGAAAATCAGCAAAGTTAGTCATTAAGGGGTATTTGCATGTTACCCAAAACACTTGTGGTAGTCCTGAGTCCACAGAATAATGAGAAATGAGCTCATTTGAATTTCATATAAGCCAAAGATACCTTAATAATGAAATTAAGCATATAGTCTCTTCAGTGGGAGTCTTTTTCAGCACCATGGAGAGCGCTGAAACCTGGACCGCATGACCACTGAAAGCATCCTCTGCCTGCGCCACATTTTCCTCTTTCTCCTTGCCAACTTCTGCTTTGTTTTCCTCTAATAGCTATGGCTCAGTGTTGTTGTATGCACCACACCTCACTCTTCATCATTAAAAAAAACACCTTGTGGTTTTTGACTACCTTCCTTGATTTGTGCTTGTTAATAACAGCAATGACAACAGTTCCCCCTGCACAAAGAATGATGATTAAAGAATGGATATACAGCTCACTCAACAAAAGGATTTCTGCTTTGGGGAATCTTTGGCCTGTGATCCAAAACGAATAAAATCTGTATTATGGGGATCCAAAGAGTGTAGGCCAACATAAACTATACATAAATACAGTATTGATATGTGCGTTTGAGAATGTGTGAACATGCGAGATGACCACCCAGCCAGCATGTGGTTATAACATTAAAACTAACGTGTTAAAAGCCATTAAATGACACTCAACTTAATCATTGTTCTACATTATACGATTAGGACCAAAGGCTGCTGTCGCTTGGCTCTTGGCCACAAGTTGACTGGTACTAAATTAGGTGGGAAGACTTCCTCATTAATGCATCCGCAGCTAAAAAAAATCGCACATCTGACTCATACCAAACACTTGTCAGGCATAATTGATACCTCAGATGGCTGAGGTTGCAGTCTCAAACTGTGGCTTAAGTTGTGAAAGCGCCATGATTTCACTTTCAAGTTAGGTGAGTTTTTGGGGAATTCATTAAGCAGGAGGCAAAGGCGCAAGCGGTGGAGTTGTCTCCACATCGCGGTGCACCGCCTTGTGATGTCGTGACAGATGTCATAGGACAGATTGATGCTCCATTTTTAAGTCATGGCGCCGGCACAGAGATGTTTGTTGTCATCTGTTGCTATGCTTCCACTCTCAGCTCAGAAAAAGTGCATACCCAGCGTTGTTTATTTTTTGTCAACAGCTCCCACCCAGCACTTGGCTCTTGTTAACAGATATAGAATGAGTCTTGTCAAATTGTACGCCAGGCCCCCCACCCCCAGGAGACAACCACACCTCTCTGCCCCCCTTATCTCTCTCTCTCTCTCTCTCTCTCTCTCTCTCTCTCTCTCTCTCATTCTGGTGCTTGGCTGGTGAGGGTTTTTGGACCATGTATGTTTAAGTGTGCATGGTAGAGAGGAAGAAAGAAAATTGGGAAGAAGAAGAAGAAAAAAGCGATCTTGAGAAACAAAAAAGAGAAATTGGTTCCAAAATGGTATCAATATGCATATGTTTGGGTGTGTTTGTTTGTGTTACTGTGAGCGCCATGGTGCTCCAGGTACAGAGTAGATGCCTGTCATTCTTCTGCTCTAGTCCCGCCTCTATAAATAGAAGTCTCTGAGCGCTGCAATCCCTGAGGGGCTTTGTACTCCTCTCCCTCGTTTCCCTCTTCATCTTCATCTCCTGCTTTTCTCCTCTACTCCCTCCTGTGACTGTGTTTATCTGTCTTTACATTTGTCAAACAGCCATATTAGGATGTAGCATCATTACTTAAGAATAATTCACTTTGACGTGGATCACCCGCATGTACAGCACACAAAAACGGTTGTTGCCGCACGGCATTGGATTCATCATCCTTCACCTCTCCGGTGTAATGTGCCGTTGCGTCGTGTTTTATGGAAGCCTCCTTCCTCATTTCATTTTTTCATCTTTGGTTTAAAGCTATTTAAATGAAGGATTTTGAAATTATATTGATTTTTCTGTTTGTTTTTTTAGATTCATTTCTAATCATGTAGCATTAAATTTGAAATTTTAGCAATAGCCAAGTCCTAAAGTTTGAAAGGCTCTTAACAAGTAAACACACTTCTTGCATTATGTATCTACTATCAAATAATTGATAAGCAGATTAATCATTTCATCACGAATTGAGAGTTGCACAAGATTAACCACCCAGCACGAACATTTCAACACGCCAGAGTGTTGCTTCTCCTTCCTCTTATTCTTCAGATTTCCCTGCTTGTTTATAGTTTGCACCGGCATGCGTGAGAGGCAGAGAATGGCAGCTCGTACTTGTAAGTGTCACTCACAGGCAGACACGAGGTATGAAGCTTCCACGCCACGGCACGGCAGAGTGTGACAGTTTGAGAGTGGATGATTTTGAATTAAGTAGAAAGTAACCAAATGAGGTGTAGAAACAAAGGTCTCTGTCGTAAGTGGTCCATGAGATGTCTGCCACCCTCGACAGACAGCCTGATGTGGCGTGCAGATGTCGGGGTTAACAGCATTTAGAGTGTGACCCTAATATGTCAACAATCACACGTTAATGAAGCTAATGAAGTTACATGTTTTACTGGAAATGTTATTCTTGTTTTCAGTTTGATTTACCAAGGATTTATTATTTTGGCTATTTTTACCAAAGACGCAAAAAATGACATCATTAAAAATGATGTGTTAATTAATCAATATTTATTTATTTTACAAACTATAGGATTGATTAATGAGAGGCAGTCCTGTCTGTGATTTAACCAATAGATGTTTTTTTTGGGTGCGTGTTAGAGAGAAGTGCGAGATTTTCAACTTTTGCTCCGCTTATATGATATTTCAGTTACGACGAGATGACAGTGAAAGCATAAAACGATATTGAAGCAAGTTAGAAGATGCACCTGATGTTCATTTTGAGAGCTTTACTTCAGCACCTCAAAACAACACAAGCCAGCAGAGCAGCCATGCAATGATGTATTTTTACAGTTGTTTTTACCTCATTGTTGTACTTCTGTTGGCTCTCGCTTGAGCTTACAGCAGGTCTTGTCCATTGTACTGTAGCTGAAGCAGCATCCATACACGTAATACATATGTTTTGATCTGTAAACGGTAATAATCTTGTAAAAAAAAAGAGACAAAAACATGAAAACAAAAATAAAACAACAAACCTATTAAAGTAATAACTGACCTTTTTGTTTTTAATATTTTACTAATACGTATTTCCTCACGTGTCTTCTTCCTCCATTTGGAGAAGACAACGTGATTGCAGTTCTGAAATATGTTTACTGGTTTGCGCAAGAAATGTCTCAAACAGCCCAGCATCAGGTCTTAATTAGCAACAGTGCGTTCAAATTAACTAAACTATGGCTATGCTCGTTTACAACATCAGTATTAAATACCCCGCTAAATTGAAAACATGCGGTGACGCAGAATTTTGTGGCCACGATGGTAATTTGCGGTAGGCTTAGTAAATCAACCCCAAATCTAAATAATGACATTTGCCAAGTGCTTGCCTTCCAAATAATTACCATCAAGTGGGACGTGACGGCAGGAGGCTCCAAGGGCTGATGGGAGCTCATCAGGGAGGCCAGTCATTTACTCCAATCGACACAAAGACAGTCTGCTCTCCCTCAGGTCCTCCTACCCACACCCTGAGATGCTGACTGTGGGGTATTGCTAATTAACTCAATGAAGATGAGGTTTCTGCCACAGTTGTCTTAAACAGTGCTCAGGTGTGCCTGCACTCTTAATGTGGCTTAATGCCAGTTTGGCTTTTTTTTTTCTCTTCCCCACACATGTAGTGTCTTGCTCTTTAGAGTGCTGTATGATGCATTTGTTTTCCTCTCTGCATTTGCTTTTTTTATCACTTCCTTGTGTACCAAAATACAAATAACTGTTTACAAATACTCTGTACCACTAGAAAACTCCAACATAACTGACTGAGAGGGCTGAGTAATGCTCATTCTTGTACTTAGCCACAGCTGCCTTAATACCACTCACAACTTTGTCTTGGGCATTTTTATGATAATATATTACTTTCTTTATTGCTGCTTATTATTCACTCCAGGGGAACTCGTAGTAGTGAGATTTTTTTTTTTTTTCCGTTGAGCTAATTGCATTTGTTAGGACTTAAAGTAGCTGTGACTTGACCATGAAGGAGGGAGGCACAGAAGGTAATTACTGAGAGGAGTGCTTTTTTTCAATGAGGAAAAGACAATGGAGACACCATCAATAAGGACAAACTTTCCCCCATCCTCTCGCCACACACTCTGTAATGAAGACCTTTGCTATTGGCTTAGATGGATGAGGGCAGCTCTGTGAGAGCGAGTGAGCAAGAGGCAGGTAGATGTTTGTTTAGGGCCAGCTCATGGTGGATATATTGGAATGGGAGTGGGCCTGTCGGATAGGAAGGCACATTAAGACCAGGGTGATTAAGGAACAGAGTTGATGGAAAACGAAGTACTATTGACAAGGCTTTGTCTTCCCCTGGTCTCCCCTGTGCCCACATTGATGCCCCTGTCTAGTCTCCTCCAGGCTAAGCTACCCGACTGGATTCACAAAACTTAAGAGGGATTGATTGTTCTGCAGCAATTTTCTATGCGAGCCCAGGCCAGTAAATCGATTTTGCAGGTTTCAGGACGGGTGGTCTTATGTTTATATTACTGTTAATCATTAACCCCCCTGGCATTTTATCTCAGGCACTGATGAGTAGGACCATTGCTTTCAATTAATACCCTGGGTGCAAACTAGCAAATAGTTGATATCTTTTCATGTTTTGAATACCACTAAGCCATATCTGCTTGCACATGCTCCACATCACCCCTTTATATTGCTGCACTCAAGCACACAGACTTGCAGCTCCCTCTCAAACGCGCGCTCAGACGTACCTCCATCCTCCTCCCTATGCATTTTTTCCCTTGTTTAGCATACACAAGCAGAACAACTGTTACATTCATGCATATACTCATCATGTACTTTATCAAACGCACACACTAAGGCACACACAAATGCACATCCACGCACAAACCTTAAAATTCACCCAGAGAGGCTCCTGTGTGGAATACAGAGCCAATGCTCCTGACTTGAAAGCCTCTCCACTGCCTCAGATGTGACATCAGCTCGTTCTGTCTCTTGCTCTCCCCCTCCTTCCCCTTCTCCCTTCCTCTTTCCTATCCTCTTTCATCAGCTGAGCCCATCTTTTGACACTTCAGAAGGTGTTCCTCACATGCCTGTCACCTCTCCCCTCCTCCACCAACGCTTTCTTCCCGGCTCTCTATCGAGAGCATGCGTCTCTGTCTGAAACTTATGTACTTTGTAGAGTTAACGCTTTGGCGTTTGCATCACCTTGAAGTTGGTAAGTGGTACTGAGCGGAGAGACCGATCTTTAGTGTTTAAAGAGAGAAGAGCTCTGAAACATTCTGTGTTAGTGTGGCATGGCGAGCCGGCAAACATCACACTAAAGGAGGCGGGAGGGAAGTAACAGTTTCACCTTTGTACCTGCGCTTCCTCACAGCTTTGAACAACAGACTGTGAAGAAGGGGGAAGGTTAGGGACTTCTGTCTCTCCTTGGTGTAAAAAAAAAAAACAAAAAAACTTTTTCCTGTGCTCTGCAAGTCTTTCTGTCTCAGTGCATTCCTTTTACAGCCTCTTATCCATTTATGTATGAAGCCGCCACCAAATGTATATTTCCAGACCTATAATCATTTGAAACTGTCCTGTTGCAGATTGTGAGCAAATGATAGCAAGAGTAAAGAAATCTCATCAGGAGATCTGTGCCCAGCATGTTGCGTTAGCTTAACTTAAATACATTGGTTAATAATGCATATTTCTGTGCTTGAACCGTAATGTTTTCCCCGCTGAGACGGAGTGCAGCGCTATGTAAACACACCGCCGCGTGGGCTGAGCTGTGTCGACTCCCACATGCCTGCTTAGGAGCAGCTTGGCTCGCGCTCAGAGGAAGCATGTTACCTACGTTATGGCAGGAGGTGGTCCTTGGCACTGAAAAACGCATTTGGTCCGTTCACATATTGCTCATGTGCGGTGCCTGGGTGGGATGTGCTTGCATGTGTGTGTGGGCTTGTCTCACTTGATACAGATCAACAAGTCTGACACATGACACGTGGTGTGCATGCATGTTGGCCATATGACCGAGGATATGGTTAAGATTTTATGTTTTGTATGAACTTGTTGCTTTATGACATTTGGCTTTAAGTAAGAATAAGTTTTTAATATAGAAGTTATTTGTTGCCGCACATGTATTTCTCAGTTTGAGTAGTGCTTACTACTTTCTGCTGCACCTCCTTTGTAATAAGACAGCATTAGCAGAATTTACAAGCATGTACTTTTTCTCACATGCACATGTATGTTTTCCAGATCCTTTCGGTATAAAACAAACAAAAAGCTACTCCTCGGGCCTGAGAGGGCGGGAAAGAAAAATGAAGTTAAGAAGCCTTGAAAAGTCCATGATAACACTGTGCTCATTGTAATAACAGATCATGTCAGGAACAAAAGCCCCTCGGAAGCATTTTCCTCTGAGTTTTAGTATCTCGTCCTCACCTAAAGAGACATCAGTGGCTCTAGTGGCCTTTCAGCACCGTTTCCTTCATCGTCAGTCTCGATGTTGCAGAAGCAGGGTTCCATTTCCATGGTATTATCCTCTCCCCATGTAAAACCATGGCTCCTATTGAGGCCTAATCCCCAGCATGGGGAGAGGAGGGCAGCCATTTTAGATTTATTAGTTTTTTCTCACAAAGCTAAAGAAAGCCCTAGGAATGCAGTTCATGCCACGCTGAGATCAGTATGTGCGCAATGCACACAGACGAAATAGGATTTCGGCTGGTCGAGTAAGAGAGCAAGGATGGAGAGGGGGAAAGGGGTGACCAAAGTAATGCTGGGACTTGAAAAACATTCCATTCTGGAAAGCTTTACTTCATTATCAAGTGAATTTATTATTCCCTGGAGTAATACTAACATTAAATGAGGCTTTTTTAATATGCTGGTCAGACACGCTGCTTCTGGCCATTTGAGCTTTGGAGGAAATAGACACAGAGGAATAAGCAAAGCAGCTCAAAATTTGGCTTGGGATTTTCTGCCCCTCTGAATTTAGTTATTCCTCAGAAGAAGACTGAGTGGTGTTTTGGTGTTTTTCTCTTTCATGATTATTTTCTTTTGCTTTTTGTTTTGTTCTCTGACCAATGGCCCGGTGCCATCTTTCTCTGGGTTCAATAAACACTTCCTTGAATGACATTATTCTTAGGTATCAAGCCAAACCAGGGCTGGGGAATCACACTTTTATTAGAAAACATGAATCTTGTCACTGGGATGCCTAAGGAATATTGATGGTAGTTGCAGTTTGGATGGCATTTGCAGATAAAGTAGAGCTTAATATTCAAAATTATCACAGTGGTATCTATGACATTCTTCAAGTAGCGCCTAGTTCTTATCGATTGGGTGCTGGTTTCAGAAAACGAAAGAATTAATTACAGCCACAGATCGATTTTTAAGATAACACATTTTGTGCTGCCTCTCTGATGCCACATATACTTGGATATGATGGATGTTAAAAGGAGGGTTGTAAGAATATTCAGAGCCTCATGGATGGGTGAGTCGGGACAAAAGTTTTGTTATTTGAAGTTGGCTGGGGCGATTTTGGTGCTCTTTCCTCAGCGTGTCACTCGGTTAAACTCTGTCGTACCATGGAAATGAATTCAATCGGCCCTTCCACAAATTAGATTCAGAGTACTTTGAATAATGGCTTTTCCCTAAAATGAAGCCATATTGAATGCCATCATTTTGTGTATCAGGCAGGAGAGTGCCTCTGTCGCTCATTGTCATTTCCTTGATTCTCACCCCTGCAGTTAAACTTGTTATTAAACTATACTCTTCTTGAAACATTTCTTTTTCCCTCTTAATCTGTCACTGATGGGTTCTCGTTGGTCCTCTCATGTGCTATAACTGACAAACCGAGCTTTTGAACACCCTTAATCTCTCTTTGATGAATTAGTTTGTCTTTTCCCTGTGCCGTAATAGACACATCAAGTTCTTGAACAAAAAACAGTTTTCCCTGCTCCACAATTGAGTCCGTTAAATAGACATCATTTCTCTGTGACAAGTTAATGCTTTGTTTTCCTGTTTATGGGGCGTCATGTGGGCACAATGAGTAAATTATTGTCACTGCTGTCAGAGGTATTAAATCTCCAAAAGTTCTCCGTTCGTAGCATTTGCCTAATTCTGTGAGTGGCTCGGCCTGTCTGTAGGGTCTGATATTGCCAGCTCTTGTTTATGGCACTGCTTTCCCGAATTAGAACAAATTAAGATCCTCATTATTTTATTTGCTGGATGCAGGGTTTTTAATGGTCTTTCAACAAATTAAATAACCTCGGGGCATGGGCAGGATTAATTAGATAATAAGACTCACATCTCTTTTCATCTTTTTTTAAAATAGATTATGTCTTGATGGTTCCAGGGATGAAATGGGCCTTTGTTTTAACTGCGGATCAGAGTGGGAATCAGTGCGGCAGAAAATCTACTAATTATTTACAGAGAACCAGGAGAGCTTAGGTTTTTTTTTTTTTTTTGGTGAAACTATTGAGCAGTGGCCACCTAGTCGTATCCCTAAATTAGCGCCTGAGAGTCAAACAGATGTAGCTTGTAAATTGTTTCATCCAGTGAGTGTATTTCAAATGAATTCTATGAAGGAGTTTCATAAATTTGTGGGATTTGTTATATTTTATGGAACGTTACAGAGAAGCTTAATACATGCTGAAAGTGCAAAGAAATGCAGCGTTAGGACTGAAATTTCAACCTTAACTGTCTTAAAAGGAACAATGACGACATGATAGCGCCAACATTACCTCCAAAATGATAAGAAACGTGACAATTAAGGACAATTAAAGCTCTTCTGTTTATTGTTTGACTGCCTCGTGCAGCTGGACTTCTTTAGGGCACAGCCTCATCAATGAACCTCTCGGTGTATCTTGTCGGGATGTTATCTAATTCCTGCACGAGGGCCTGATGAAGTTATTAGCGTTGGCAGTCGGACGGTCAGACCTCCTAGTAGCCGATAACTTCTGCTTCTGCTTGCAGTCTCATAAAGCAGGATTGCAAAATCAGTCTGATAAAAGAATGGAGTAAAACAGGTCCTCAGTCCATTGTACAGATTAGGGGAGGTCTCACACGTTGCAGGGGACATTGGGACATTTGATACACTTCTTAGAAGAAGAAGAAACGTACTTTTATTATCACGTCACACAGTTAGTTGCACACTGCATGTACACGCCACGCTTCCTGTGAAATTATTTCCTCTGTGTTTAACTCATCCTTGGTCCGTCTCCCTCCGCGGCAGACCAGGAGCGGTGGGCCGAGTGGCACCCAGGGACCCAACTCTCTGTCGTCACCATTGGTCAGGTGGTGATCTTCTTGCATGTTTTTAGTGGGGGTATATTTTATGGAGGATACCCCAGGTGAACACGGGGAGAACATGTAAACTCCAAACATAAAGGCCCCTTTCCTCGAGCAGCTTGCACTGAAAGCATGGTGGAGGACACGCCCCCGGCGCCCACAGCGAGAATTGAACCCGGGACCTTCCAGCTGTGAGGCGACAGTGTTAGTTATGTTCCAAATGGGACACTGTCTGTTGGTGGTGCCATAAATATTGTGCCATGCATCTACCAGTCCTGTTCACAGCATGTGATGTTCAGAAGGGTTAAAGGTTAAACATGCAGAGAGTCAGACAGCTTTTTCTGAAGTATACTCACCACTTTTATGACAAAGTCAACAAAGCGTGATAGCCATCTTAAACATAATACGATTAGGCTGGAATGTGATAAAAGCATGTAGAAATGCAGAAAATGGTATTCAAATCCATTTTTTTTCCTGGCAGAGGACTCCCACACCCTTTATTGTGTCTCTCCCACTTTTCACACCAATGCTACGCCCGTGTGTTTTTCTTAACTTTAATTATCATGTTTATCCTTCATACTCTGCTTTGATAATATTATGTCATTATGTCACGCAGATACCAGGACTGATGTTTGAGATTTTGATCCATATGATCGTGATATATTTTACATAAACATGTAATAACCACCAAGGCTTTTGACCAGCCAGACATTTCACACTTGAGAAATAAACTGCTCTCCTGTGGACAAACTATGTAATGGTGGCTTATAAACTACATGAAGCATTTTCATTTCTGGACTGCTACTTCTTATTACTTAGCGGCTGACATATACACCAATATGTACATATGCAAATATGTACATATATATCTGCCTGACTGATTTATTTGCCTCACTATTTATGTTCTAATTATATTTAAATGTTGCTTTTCATTGTAAAGCACTTTGTCACCTTCATATATGTTGTTAGTTCGTAGCTGATTTGATTAAACCTTGTTTTGCAGCAGGTCTCAGATGCTTTAAATCTTACATTATACACATTACAGAACTAACCTAAGATTTAAGTTTCTGCTTACTGAAAATGTTGGGCCACTTTTGAAAATCCGTAAACTGATTTGTTTGTTTTGGGCTTTTAGCAGTGGCACATTTTCGTTATTACTATCATCATAATAAGGCAGAATGTCAGAGAATATGTGCACACATTACAATGACCTGCTTACTGTAAAACTGGTGTTCACCTGCAGCTGGTCAGGAATCAGATTTATCCCCTAACTGGTGCCATATTTTTTCCACCAAGGCCAGCACATCGGACGTTTTGGCTCATTAGTGATATACGATCTGACCTATTCTGCACTTATTTCAGTTTTAATCAAAGTTGGAATTATTTGGGATACAACAACAGACATGTACAGTAGACTTTCTTCGTCACGCTACACTGAGGCCTTATTGATCCTGCTGGGTAGCCGTCGTCCGCCTCCCCATAGAAAACCACACTACAAAGGCTTGTTCAATTTGACTGAAAGGTTTGACGAATGGAGAAAGAATAAAGAAATGAGAAAGAGTTTGGGGAGAAGGAGGGGGTCATTCATGGGTGGAGTGGTGCGCACGATAAGCAGAGGAATTGAAGTGCTTCATGTGTGCAGCAATACAATTAACGGCAGCCACAGCCAATCCTATTAGACAAGTGTCAGAGAATTAGTTGGGGTTCAAGTGGGGGAGATAGGAACAAATGCTTGACCTTTATTTATAAGGTTCTTTCGCAGAGACCTAAGCAGACTTAAAAAGCCATGTATCAATCACAAGCAGTCATTGGAGATAAACCCATTACATGTAAGTTATTAAGGCTTGGCAGAAAATTAGAGTGGTCTCTCTTCAGTGCTGAGCTGTTCAGTGAGAGGTGCTGAACACTCCATTGAGGAAATCTGATTTACAGATACAGTGTTATTGTGTCTGGTTCAATTACACAATTATGCTGGTTACTGCTGCTGAAATGTATCTCTGTGGGTCTCTTTATTCCTGTCATTTTCTTTTTCTGTACAACAACCCTCTCCCTGTATGTTTTCCCCTAGCCTTTCACATGAACCTAATCTGTTTCATCTCAATTTTCTCCTCTCACATCTCTTTCTTTTTGCTTCCGTTATCTATCTCATCCCGCTCTTGGCCTTGTGTCGCTCCCCTCATTTCCTGTCCATTGCTTTTGTCCTTCTGTGCTTCAAGCAAACTACCGTATACCAGCAAAGGCCCTGTTCATCAACATTTATCTCACTTCTTGGATTGTTGTGAGATATTTTGATTATTGTGAGATAGTCCCAAGGGGTGGGGAGGTGGCACCGCTAGTGGCTTGCCCTGCCAGACCATCAGTAAATCCTGAATAGAATCAGTGTCTTTTAAAAGGATGGAAGCTTTGCGTTGGCTTCTATGTGGTTTGTCTAGTGTGATATCTAACATGTTTGGTGCCAACTGTGCAGTATGTTGTCATAAAATATCATCATTAGAGGATGTATACACACGTACAGCGGCCTTGCATGGAAATAGGGTCTGATATTGTTGAGGTCTGTCCAAAATAGTAGAAACAACCCTAATAAAGGCCCCTAACTCCTTTTAGTTTGTACCATCCACTCAAACACAAGATGAGAGTAGTCTGATCTGGTTGGAGGGGGCAGAGGAATCTCAACCGTCAGTACTCAGACATGTCATTTGCTATTTGCTGTCTGGAGCAAAGGCATCAACATGAGGACAATGCCAATTTTGCAGCATTTCACTCCCAACAGTTTCACACCAGTGCACACCTCCATTCATCTGACTGCCGCACGATTTTCATGTGAGCTTGTTTGAACTGAGAAAGCCTCTTGAGTAAATGGCAAAAGTCTCGTCAATTTTGTCTTTATATTTTTCAGACATTTTACTGCCTGAGAGAGTGAAATGACTACATGCATACTGCTAGGGACCGTGTCTAGAAGCGCTGTTAAAGGCTCTCTTTGATTTGAGGACATTGTATGGGTGAAATTAAGTCGACTATTTCTTCTTTATATGCTCGTACATTCCCTTTGACTGCCTAATGGAGTGAAGGCATATCAAAAGCCTCATCAAAGCCGTAGACTGAGTGGTGCATTTATGGGGTGTTCAAGCGCTTCAAGAGCTGTGGTTTAGCATGATCTAATGACTGGAATGATGCTCACTCAAAGTCATCGTAGCCTCTCAAGATTGAGAAAACACTTCACATTAGTTGCCGGAATAAAAAATGGTTAATTCATGCGTAAGACCGCTTTAAACGAGGGAGAGAGGAATGCATGTGTATCGCATGTCTGCATGTGTGTGCCTACTTGATTGTGCTGGGTAAGGTAAACATGAGGGTGAAAGTTTGACGGTTGTTGCAGGAGTTGTGAATAAAACTCTTGAGAGCTGCTCCTCATGTACCTGTTACTCTGACAAGGAAAGGAAGCGGCCTTGCGACTCTTCTTAATGGCCTCTTCACTGTGAGGACTTGGTTATTAATCGCATCACAGTAAAATACCCCCTTTCTTCAACTCTCTTCTCTTTTATGTGGTTACAGGTGTAAGGAATACAACTCTGTCAAGATGTGCGATTGCATTGATGGAGATACTGTAAGGTTCTAGATTGCCACTGAATGTTAAGCTCATGCTTTATCAGTCTTTCATTGTGCGATCTAGTCAGTGGACGCTTTTGCAGTCATATCCCTTATATTCTCACTCTTATGTTGAAGTCCCAGCAGGCTGGGAAAACACATTTGTGCCTGATATATTTACTTCCTTGCTTCCTGTTATTGATCAGCCCTGTAAGATAATTAATGTGCACTCAAAACTTTTATCTGTTTTACATCTAATTGTTTCACCGGGGAAAATGAAATGATTGCAGAAAATTGTATGATTACATTCGTTGCCATCTCCTCTGAGCAGCATTTAAATACACAGCAAGCTTTTAGATAGCGGCACAACGTGTCGCTGTTGAATGAGCTAGCACCGGTGGCTATGCATTGAAATGCAATTCATTTGAGCTTGGAGGAATGCTGGAGGCAAGAGTTAATTTCTTAAAATTAAACTAAGCATATTGGTACAGAGGTTTATGGTAATCTGACCAGTATGTCTCTGAGGCATTACAGAAATTTCTCAGCGCTTGTGGGGGAATATTAAATAGCTGGTTGTTTGTTATTAACTGGATTACTTTGCTGCATGATGGAGGAACAGTGGGTGGATTTGGAGGGGTTGGGGGGTTCTGCTAAAGTTGCTTTAAATTTTTGCTATCAACCTCACAGAGAGGGTAATGACTATATCAAAGAGCTTTGAGCTGAGCTCTGCACCAACATGTCAGAATCTTGACAAATCACCAAGGATACACTTTTTTCTTTTACTTTGTGGTGCTTCTGCTTCATTAGATACAGTACAAAAAGTGACAAATGTAGGTGGGAAAAAGAGGATGACATTTCATAAAGGTTGCGAACTACTCTCGCAGCCACAGTGGGGCACGTGCAATTCACACCCCGATTCACTGAACATTTTGGATGCAGCACATTTTCTCAGATCAATTTCTGCTGTAATATATTATCAATAGACACTGAAGTGGGAGCTTAAGATGGTGTTATATAGCCACCAGTGTTTCAAAGGCTCAGTATTCTTCTGATGTGCTTATACTGCACATAAAGTCATCATATTAAGTTTGAACTACGTGAAATGGCCGTGCTCTGTCTTAAAAGTCCACTTGTAACCATGAAGTCTTTAAAAGTAAGACAGTCTTTGCCTGCAAAGCGACACATGGCACGTGGCCTAATGACATGGCCCGAGTCTTTGTGGAGGGGCAGCTGAAGATGAGAATTAATGGCAGAGCTCAAATGACGACCTTTATTCCTCCATGATAATTTCTCCCCTGGCAGCACTGAATGAAAGGTGGCTTAGCTCAAGGTGAGATACCTTTTAAAAGGTGAGACACTTTTTATGAACAACGCAGAGTTGCACCCAAGTACACGGACGTCAAGGTTCGGTTCATCGTGACGGTTTGGAGCGTGTTCGGTGCAGTGGGTAGGTAGGTAGCATTTTTCCAACTGGCAACTTCGGTTTACTATATTCATCATAAAATAAGGAGCATTTCAAACATTTCTGTGTTACTCTGAATGAACACAAAAGGCAATAGGTCACAGCAGCCTATGAAACTGAAAGCGTCTTTTATGCTGTGAAATTGAAAATACAGCGTGAATAGAATAATAAGAAATAATATAATATGTGTGTGCTTTTAGGGGAGTGTTTCAGTTCGTTCCACCCTGCCTATATTAAACATTCAAAGCACCCAAACAGCAATGCAGACACACTGTCCTGGTCTCTGTACAGCTCTCTCACCGGGAACCTGAACGCATGCCGGTCTTCTAGCTCCAGCGTTTCATTCGTGCTAGCCATATTAACAATAAGCCTGTTGCGCGAACCTCAGCACCTTTCTAACGGTGTCCGGCTGAAAGTTTATGGCTGGAACTTGCGCTCGTAAACTGCGGTTCTGCGTTATGAGCATCAGTCTACAGTCCATACTGTGTAACCTGCATGCAGCTGCGTACACCGCACTGTGACTCCTGTACCCTGATGCTTTGCAGCTAATACATGAACGGTTACAGCCCCAGTGCTGGTTCCTTCAACTGTATTACGATTTCAGAGGGTCGAGGTTGCCCACAGTAGAGCACCACTGCAGCAGTTTGCAGCAGCAACAACAACACAACAAAAAAACAGAACAGTGTCTGTAATGGCTACATCTGTAAATAGAGCAGCCCTGGGAAGCCATCTTTATTTCTTTCTTTACTGACCATGCAGAGTAGTCTACTCAGTATTGAAATATTCAACATCTTTTCTTCTCAAATCCTTTGCTTTTTAATGTTAAAAGGCCTGGAAATAGCACATCCACCTCCTCCCTCTCTCTCTCTCATTCCACCTTTCTCTGACTCTCTGCTGCGTAGTGAAGTGAGGCAGATGCACAGAAAGATATGAAGTGTTTGTCAATAAGAGTGGAATATTTTGTTGACACAAACATGTAGGCATGCATGTAAGCCAAGACGCGGCCTCTTTCATTTGTCCATCACAATGTGCGTTTCATTTGGCGGGACAGATTGTGATATTTAAGGTGCTCCGTTTTTGTGCAGACCCTCACCAGAATTCTTCACTTGTAGGAGTTATGGCTTTACGTGTCCTGCCCGCCACAGATTGAGGGATAGGGTTGGAAAGGAATAAATAATAGATGAAGAAAAAAGTTGTTTCCCCCTTCTACCCTTGTTCAGGGGAGTCGTGAGTTGCACAAATACATTGTCTTGTCAGCCTTGTATCAGAGAGAGCGCGAGAGACAGAGCGAGGGAGAAGATTTGGCAACTTTCATGTGTAAGTGATGCGCTGTTTTATCAGCAAGCAAGTGTGTGGATGCACCTTGTTATCAGGCTGGGTTTGCAGAAGCCATGTTGACTCTTTTGTCTCCCTGTTCCCCCTCCTACCTCAGGCTACATAAAAATGAAGGCCTTAATTGATTTAACGGTTGTTCACTCCCACATGCATGAACAGATGCAGCATCAAGCAGTGCTTGAAGAGGGGTGAGGGTGTGGAGGATACGGTAGGAGAAAAAAAGTAGTTGCAGAAGGAGCAGCAATTTAGAGTGTTCCCAAGTGATACTTTACATTACTAAGGGATAGAAACTGAGTGGGTGTGAGCATGAGAGTGAGATTGGGGGCGGGGGTTGATTTGATCTTGTATGCCATGAAAGGTTGCTGGGGAAAAGCAGTGAGGGCCATGTAGCCAGGTCGAGATTTATTCCCATTCAGAGGACCATTATTGTTGACCTTGCCTTGCCTGGGAAAGCCAGAGTAAACAGAGGCCTAATAAATCAACTTTAACAAGCCCAGTAGTCCTGGCTGCTGGAGCAGCCATGCAGCTCCGACACGCAGGGGTGGATTAATCCACACTGCCTCCTCTCCACAGAGGATACCTGTAGAGTCTGATTTGGCTGATAGTTTGTATGCAGACACACAGGGACGTTTAATTGCTCCACTGAATGCATCTCCCCAGCCAATGTGTTTGTATTCACACTCAGGGCTGTGTTTGTGTGAGAGATACAGAGCAGTCAAAAGAGAGGATGCATAATCGCACTCTTGTGCAGGATTTTCAGACTACACCAGAAATTTCATTACATGCTTACCTGGTGTTCCAGTGCAGGCAATATTTGTTGAGCAGATTGACTTGGCTGCCTATTTGATTCCTCATCAATTTCATATCCCCTTCACGTCAAGGGAGATCATCAATGATTCATACTTTATACTGCAGCTCCCTGCAATGTAAATGCATTCATAAAAATCCTAATATCCTCATAAAATCCTCAAAGTAATAAAACTGTTTACCAGTCACTGTTATGTTTTTGTCTGGAACCTCAGATGATTGTTTTATTGCAGCAGTTTCGTTTTTCTTTAACAAATGACAGATAAAAATTACAGTAATTAAATTGCAACATGGTGCTTCAGTAAAACTCCCTGTGTGTGTGTGTATGTGTGTGTGTATACATACATATATAGATACACATTCTCCCCATTCTCCCGTTGCACCCTCCCTCACCCCCAGTCTCCTGCTCTTTGCCTCAGGGGTGTAAATGTGAGTGGGTGCTGAATGGTAATTTTTGAGTGTAGCTTTTCGGATGGGTTTAGAGTGAGTATATGCAGAATTGGCACTGTCAGTCAGTCAATAAATCAGTCTGTCATTCGAGCTGACAGGTGGTCGAGGGAGGATCCCTGATACCAGGCACAGAGACATGCAGAGCCTCTCTTTCACAGCCAAGCACAGAAACAAAGCTGATGGGGACGTAAATGAGTTGAAGTATGTACATGTGACCAGCAGCATATGGATGACAGACTTACTTATATCAATGATTTTTGTGTGGAGAGTTTTCTCCCGTTTTCACACACATGTGCATGTGTGTGACAGCGTGTGTGTGTGTATGTGTGTAGGCAAGTAAATGCAGGAGAGTTATTCTTCCAATGTCATATTTCTGGCATGGTTGTGTTGTGTCCCAGGCTGCTGCACAGTTGGTGAATATCAATGCAGTGTGGCGTAGTGACGGGGACTGGAGCTGACATGTTGTCACACTGTGATGAAAAGCACTCTGAGATGATGTGGCGGGAGTGTTCCTCCTGTCCGCAGAGAGATGGCAAGCTGGCTGTGGCATTTGTGTATTCGTTTGTGCTTCCATGCCTGTGTGAGAGGACGTATGTGTGTGTGCATACTTGTTGGTTGTTCTCTGGGTGCACTTGTGATTGTGTACGCCTTTTCCCCGCCGTTCAGACCTGTATCGCTTTACACGCAAAGTGTGTGCTTTCGCTTCTGTTATGTTTTTGATGTAGCAGCCGCAAAAGCTGTACCCGAGCATGTGTGTTTAGCGGCTAGCCGGACAGTAAACCAGCCAAGGTGTCGACCAACTCGGTTATTGAGTCAGTGTCACCAAATCACGATCGTGTACTGTATGAAGGGTAACTTGCCTTATTCTTGTGGCTCCAGAAGTGTTATTGATGTTACTTGAAAGGTGATGTGATACTATCTCAGCAACTGGCTCTACCTTTAATGAGTTCAGTCTCCGCTCTCCTTGTAGAGCTGTTCTGCAGGATCCCGGTGGAATCTTGGCTTCACCTTTAAGGTGTTGGTTAAATGGAAATGACTCAGTGTCTAAAAATGTACCAAGTCTCTAAGGTGATGAGAATATGGACATCTGGAAGAAGCCCATATATTAAAATTCTGCATTTTTCATTTCGTTTTGAACTCCTGCAGTAGAGATGTACAGCTTTGACATATGCTGTAGATATAAGTGGCACGTGTTTGCGTGTTGTGTGCACACTCTCGGAAACACGGCTGTGCATCAGATGAAGCATTTTTGAAGCATCCCCCCCTGTCCCTTGCCAGCATTCCTGGATTTCAGAAGCACTCCATCACGTCTCCCTGAACTTTGTGTACTATCAAGCCCTACACCTCTGGGGAGTCGACATGTGAGGGGAAAAGAGCCACTTTTCCTCGGCTGCAGCTGCAGTCCTGCCAGGTCTGTGCAAAGTCGAGAGGGGTCTGCTCAGGCCTCTCATATCCTGTTTTGGGCAAAGGTTCAGCTCTCCCTTTGGCTTGGGCCTGTTAAAAGCTTTCCTTAATGCATACGTCTTTGTCTCCATGGACGTTCATAGATAGATAAGAACCAGGCCCCACCTGGTCACCGCCTGAACTCTGTCAGTTTAATTATTGAACAGAAGAGTACGAAGAACACAAGTGCACAAGGGCCTGCGCGGCATGAAACCATCTTTGTCAGTGACTTTTTCTTTAACTTAAAACATACACACAGACACACACGGGCAGATACATATCACATACACTATTGCATTTCCCAGAGGGGTGCTGATGTATAGGTATATGCAAATAGGAAAGGGCAGAAGTACTCAAGGTAACTGATAGAAAAGAACAAAGCACAGGAATCTAATCCTATCGTATAGCCCTCCATAAGTTATTGATAAGCCAAGTACCAAAAGAAGTGTTAGTCTTGATGCTTATGCTGCCAGATTTATATTACATGTAACCTTGAAGATGGTACGAAACAAGAGATGCTCTCTGGACTCCACCTTGTATAATCTCCTGGTGTATTTCTCTTTTCCGTGGTGTTAAGTGCTTATGGTTTAGTGTTTGGAAGAAATTGGTTCAGTAAGGTTGGTGTGTGTGTATGTGTGGTGTGTACTTGAGTGTATATGCTTGTGTTTTTGTGTGTTTTTGTGGAGGCATGCGTTCCCCTCCATGGCTGCCTGTCTTCCAGTGTTAGCTGTGTGTTACTGAATATGCAACACCATCAATCAGGGAGTTGTCTGCCGTCTCCTCTGTCCTAATTGCACCCCTAACCCTGTATCTCGTCTCTCGCAGCCTTTGGTTGCAGTGTAGCATTTCATTTCCACAGAGGAGTCCTTTTTGATACAATAGTCTCATTGAAGTACTCCTCTCCAGATGTTCTCTCCATAGATAAATCTGCTATTCAGATCTCTATAATTGATTGTAATATGCAGAATTAATGCCTAGGGTTATAAAGAGAATTCTTGGAAACGTTTTTTCACTTTCCTTTTGAAATTCAAAACAAGAAAGCACCACAATGCACTTTTTTCTTCTGCCCAGGCTCAGCATACAAGTGCAGTGCAGCGGTGCCTATTTGCATATTCTCTAGCTGATTCGGTGCAAAACAACTTGGGTATTGTTACAGACGTAATTAGGAAGATGATCAAACAGGCTTTTTTTTTTTGCGACGCTCACTCCCTCACCCTCTCTCATGCCGTTTGGAGTAACACTGATACCGTTGCCGGATTTCCAGTTGGAGTTAAAATTCTTGTTGCAAAGAGTGGCTGCTAATGATGATTTTCATGCACGGCAGTAATGAATGTGTGATGAATTTAGGAGTGTGTGCCGTTGTCAAGTTCAGAAAGAGATAGAGAGGAAGAGAGTCACAGAGACAGAAAAGACAGACGGAGAGGAAGAGCGAGAGAGACAGACTGATAGAGTGACACAGAGCGAGCATGAGTACTGAACTCATTTGGAATTCCAGTGTGTTGGTAATAATAAGGGAACCTCGGCAGCCCTTGTTGAATTATAGATCACACCAGCATGATTGGATGAGGTTAGGCCATTGTAACACCAACTTAATAATTTACAGATTGTATTACTACAGTAATAATTGCATGGGGAAGGTAAGCATTTTTCCCAGTCCTCCCACATATGACAGAAGAGCTGTGTGTATTATTGTATGTTGAAAAGTCTTGCAAAGACAAATCTTGACAAAATTGCCCGTTTCATCTGTTCTGTCTGCTTAAAAGTTGCAGATGTGTACAGTTTTTTTTCCCCCATCCCTTTAGAGGGATGTGATTTTATCTGAAAGTCACAATATTTTGGGGTTGCCATGGTTCATCTGATGATTTATGTTTTGTTCAGCTGCTCTGCTTTGGAGTGATTTCTAGCAGGACGTGGAGTGACACAGTGTGTACTTAGAGTGCACCCCTCTGCCCCCAAATTTCTCACTAAGCCACGTCCTCATTTCGACCTTGTGAAGAGAGCGGGCATTGGGTCACTCATTGTTAGTGTCAGACTCAATGATTCAACCTACTTGGCTTCGTCAGTGTCAGCTTCCTTGTTGGCAGTTGAATGCGCACAGACGGCAGCACACACACACTCACACACGCATATTACCATTACTTCGTGTTATTTCCACATTTGTCTTCATCTTTTCTCCTATTTTACTTCTCTTCTCGAGCCTGGCTGGATACGTGACTTTATGACACATTGCCCGTGTATGTGTGTCATGTCACTGTGACATCACACGGCCATGTTTCAGTCCATTCTGTCTTCAGTGCTTGTATTCATGAAGAAAGGGTGTCCCAGCTTTCAGTCTGCCAGATCTGTGGAGGCATTGACTTTCCCAGGAAAAGACGTGGCAAGGAGCAGACTTCATGATGATGGCGTAGGAAATGAGAATATATAGAGTGTTAGAGGACACCGGGGTTGGTAGTGATAGGACCATGGAACAACCTCATTAACTTCACCCCCTGTTGTTGGCAGTAGGTGAAAATCAAGTCAGGCAGCCACACATATCTCCTAGTTGGCCACTTTTTTTCCCTCGACAGACTGCTTTTTCCTTTACCCTAATATAAGTTGACAGACAGTTAAGTAGCCTCACTGCACATCCGCGTGTGTGTGTGCGCACGCCTGCATCTGCTGGCATGGCTTGCCTGTAGATTGCAGAGGCAGGACTTCCTCGGGAGATGGTGAAGTTGCACATAAAGCCGGCTGATTGTCTCTGTGTTGCGTCAGTTGGAAGGCGGTGGATTAATAGCATGCATTTAGCACGTCAGTGTTGCTGTTGAGTTGATATGGTGTCAGAAATCAAATGGTCTTTCCAGCTTTCCAGTCATTTACTGTACATCAAGAGTACATCTTTTTACTTTAAAATAATGTTGGCTTCTTCTGATGAGAAGCAGAGTTCTCTGATAATGGAGATGACTTATCTTAAAACCTTTATGCCTAAAATGGGAACGAGGAATGTGAGGGTCTTTCCTTTTTTTCCTATTCTTGAGAGACTGCAGACCAGGGAGATAATATCAATGCAGCATTGATAATGTGATACTAGTTTCGTATTCCTGGCATTTCGGCGATTGTAATATGGTGAAATAGAATAAATGTGGGAGTTAAATTTCAAATCAAAAGGAGACGATGTGTTGGAAGCGGTCCAGGGGGGTATTAAAAAAATTTGCGGCGGATGACGTGTTTACAGTCGTCTTGTTTTTTGTTACAGCACTCATACATTTGTACTTAACTTATTTGACTCCTGTTGGCTCGTCAACATGAAAAACATCACACGTTTTTATGAGCGAAATTCCCGCCATAAAACAGATATTTGTAACAGCGTAGAGAGTGGGATTTATGCTTCCTTGATTTGACCTTTTGTCAGCAGAATCTGGTGCAGTTCTTTGTTCTGTGTTAGAGAGAGCAACACGACTCCAGTTACTCCAGCTACAGTTTTTAATGTCTCCATTTATGTTCATCAATGAAAAAGAAATGAAAACAATAGGCTTTTTAGAGCAACTTATTTCCTAGGCCCAGTGGTTATACAGCCTATTTGTGACTGTCTGTTTCATTAGGTTTTAAGGACGGAAAGCCAGTAACAAAATAATGAGTGCCCCTTTTGCAGATGACTACAAATAAGAAAGAAAATCCAAAATAATGTAATTGCTATGAAAGAAAGCCGTAATTGGCCAGTCTGGTTTAGAGGAACTAATGGAGGGCAACTGAGGCAAAACTAAATAGATGCTCTTTTTCAGATTGTTCTTTTTTTGTCACTTTCCTTGTGGAAAAGAGGGAATAATCAGAGGGTGTACTTTGTGGCACACGCGCAAATGCAAAATCTCAGTTAAAGCAAAATACATTTATTTTACTTTGAAGCAGACTCATCGTGACATTCTCACTGCCACCTCCGGTAACCTTCATTACGTTGAGGCTTGAAGAAATTATTTCACTCTCTGTGCCGCTGTGCTCTGTTGTCAGAGCGAACCATCTTTGTCAAACCTACATGTGGAGTGTTTGCTGCGTTAAGATAGAGAACACATATTTGTGACGACTGAAAATAAGAATTACCTTGAATCAGATATTGGTCAGCATAGTGACAGTAGAAAGCTATGTCAGGCCAAAGATGTGACACAAATTGGCAATGGGCTTTATCTGTACTCTGCAAATTATCCTTTAAATCTGTGCAATCTGCTGCCTCGTCCTCCCTGGTGGGGGTCTGTGAATCACTTTCTTCCAGCCTAGCAGAGGAACCTCTTCTGCCCTGAGACTCTTTTAATTGGGATGCTACGGTTGAAATTGGAGTGGCTGGGACCCCTATTTCTATCTTACCGTGCACACTTTCTTGCAAGTTAACCAACATGCCAAGCTGTTATGTTTAGACACACAGCATGACTCAAACACCACATGTCTCTCATTTAACACCTTCACCTCTATTTTCCTTAAAATACCCCACACATCCTACCTAGCAGCATTTTAAAATGTGGACATATATTGAAGTCCAAGTACAGCAGGTTTGATTTTTGGCGCTGAAATTAAATGGTACTTGTGCTGCTGCTGTGTGTCAGCGTGCTATTGTGGATTTTTGAACCCCTGAATAATATCCCGCTGCTGCTCTCACTTTCTGAAAGTGGGCTGTGCTTTCTGAGTGCTATATTGAGTTTGCTGGGAGGTTGAAACTGAAAAATTACAGGAAACCTGGAGGTTGCGTGTCGGATATGCTGTTAGCATTTTCGAAACTTTTATTTTAATTTCTTTTGCCACTATTTCTTCAAGATGCACGTTTAGTTTAAATGTAGTTTCATGTGTGAATTTTTGCAGTCTCTTCTCTAATGAGATATAAAGCGCGGTCTGAGTCATCAGGCAGTGCACCCTTTTCTCACTTTTATGCCCGTTCAGTTTTGCTCTGTCTTGCTTTCGTAGCAATAATTCTGTCTTTTGTGCTGTCTCTTCCTGTCTACATTACTTAAACACACACACACTCTCTCACACACACACTCCTAGAATGCCAATTACACAGTCTCATTGAACATTTGCCAATTTCTTCTTCCTTTACTCATTTTCTGTTTCACTCCACCTTTTTAATCATCACACTGTCGAGGATCGCAGAGTTATAGCTTTCCCTCTCTGCGGGACAGAATATCATTTGTTCTTAGATGTATGGGGGGGGGGGGTTGGTTCTGTGCTACTGGTCTCAGCATCTCAGCAGCACCTTTAAAGCCTTGTCGGTCCCTGAGAGTGCTCAGAGAAGAGAAGATGCTGGCAGGCTCAGGCATCCTGCCAGCTTGTCCATCTTCCTCTACATGGGCTGCTGCTGCTTGGGGTCACCGTTCAGGTCAGGTTTAGAATCTGTCAGCAGGACTAGTCTTCCTTTCACTGTTGAGTGCACACACACATACACAGACTGTGGAGAATATAACAAACAGCAGACAGTATAAGAATAGCTATTAAGGCGTAGGGGCACATGATTCCTCCAGAGAAGTTTTTCTGGTAGTGCTGTCATTCAGTTCCTGAACTGTTTGTAGATGGAAATCAGGGCAGGTTTGGAATATGCAAGATAAGTCCTCATGCTTTTTTCAGTGATGATTGATCACTTAATAATCTGCAAACCAAAACCTTCCATTTATTGATTTGTCTGATCATTAGGTAGAGTAAGTAGAAAGCCAGATTCCACGTTGGTATTCATGAGTTCACCCTTGAATCTGCGGGGGGAAGTATCATCTGGGGAAATGCATGTATTATGAGGGAACAGTTTTCATCTAAAAGTACGTAAGTATGCAAACATTCAGAAGAATCCAGCAGTCATGATGTTTCCCATGATGGCTGCTTACAGCATTATGGGGGTGCTAAAACAATTAATTAGTCTGGTAGTTCATCAAAAGATTAATTGACACTAATTTGGATAATCATTGAATCCTTTACGTCATTTACTTAGTTTTATATCATTAAAAGTAGTTTATCTGGCATTTTCTTTATTTTCTGACTTTGAAAACAGATATTGACATTGAATAATCACCAACTAATTGATAAGCGAAATCATTTTTAATAAGCGTATACTATAGAGGACATTTACACATCATGTATGACTGCTGTTTGTGGATAATTTGGCTGGAAAGCAGCCTTAAGCCTTCTGTGAATGCAACCCTACCCAAAAAATGCTTAAAGATGGATTCCCATTTCCCAGATATTCAGGCTTTGAGATAAATCTGTTACAAAGGTGTTAATTTAATGTGTGGTTAATGCCGAGTCTGTAGTTTGGGCGCTGTGAGAGCTGTTTCATGTGCCTGCAGCTGATCTAAATTCAGTACATTGTCATGACTTTGAAGACAGATTTTCTTGCCACATTTCAGGTTTTATTTTGCATGTGTGTGTGACTGATGTGTGTGAGCCTGTGGTTCCGGTAATGACTTTTTGGCCTCATGTTGCTTCAAAAAAGCACATATTAAAGTTGCGATTATCAGGCCTTTTGAAGCTGTAGACATATAATAGTAATTGACATTTATTACCATGATTTGCCGGCGTAGTTGTGCTTTAGTCTCCTAAATGTTAATATCCCTTTTGATGCCGTGTTTATTTTATCCATCCACTGTAAACACACAGTGTGCATAGATGTGCACATGAACAGCTGCGTGCAC
The DNA here is from genome assembly GCA_037975065.1 of Chaetodon trifasciatus. NCBI lineage: Eukaryota > Metazoa > Chordata > Actinopteri > Chaetodontiformes > Chaetodontidae > Chaetodon > Chaetodon trifasciatus. Next base: position 1,407,608 of record JBBMOE010000045.1, read on the forward strand.
ATACATATGCACCCATACGAACTGATCATTTCCAGCTTTTCTGCTCTGGCTAAACTCCCTCAGACTTGTAACGCTCGGGTAGGCTCCGGGTTCATCCTTCTCCCTCGTCGCTCGCACTCGCTCTCGTTCTCTCCCCACCAGCTTGTGCTCTCTCCCCCACTTTCCTATACCTTAGAGGCAAGTTTCTGACATGAGATGGAGCTGCGGCTTCCCTCCGCTCTCACTTTGATAGAGGTGTGGGGTCTAATGAAAGTGAAGCGATGGGGACTGGGAAGAAGCTGAGGGACTGTGTAAACCGCGGGGGTCTGGGTCTGGAATTGGATAGTTAGAAGGTTGCCACAGCGCATTAGTGCGGGGGACGTGGAGTGGGAATGTCGGGAATGGCTTTTTTCACCAGTGATTGGGTCCCCTGTCACAAAGCCTGCTGGTTTAAATGATGCCTGATTAATTGAATGGGCCATACACTCCACATTGACTACACTGATAAGGACTTCATACAGCACACAGAGACCCCTGTATTATTTTCACCACAATTGCAAAATGAATCTGTTCAAGACAGTTTAGATTCTCCAATGAAACAAAATTGCCCACAGTGCAATAGTTTGCCAGTGTATCATAGGTACTCAATTCTGAGTTCAGTAATTGGCCTCATAGTAAAGGAATAGTAGAAAAACTTCCACATCTGGTAGTGTTTTTCAGAGATAGTCGGTTGAGTTACTCTGCAGGTCAATCAAGACTTCTTAGCTCGCTTTATATGCTTGACATATCGGTATGATGAAACAGGATGTCAACACAGTAGGCAAGCCTCCAGCACTACAGTAGACTGTAGTACATCTGAGAGATTAACCAGGTATTCAGATGTATTAGAAACTATTTCAAAGGATTAAAATGTTTCAGCCTCACCTAAAGTGTGACATCAAATACAGTTTCGTCACTTAGGGAGGGTAAGCGGATTTAGGCTCTCTCCTTTCAATTTGTCTTGAATGCTGTTGAAACGGTCTAGGACGGACTGGCGTCAAGACGCACAGAAAGGATCGATTCCTCCTCCTTAGAAGCCGACAAACACTGGGCCCCACGCCTTTATGTCGATGCATTAGAAGATTAAAAGTAATGTCTGGACGTGGCAGTCGCTTCCTAATTGATCCTAAGCCTCCTCCTCCCACACGCAATCCCCACCCCCCCCCTCCGCCATCAGATGAGGTGCTGCTCTGTATCGATCCCTGACGCCAATTTCTTGATTGCAAATCCTGATGTGAAGAATCCGGCCTAATGCCATAATCATACACTTGTGATTATGGGGGAGTCTCTTCTAATCAAAGATCCCGGCTGCCGTGCCAGAAGACAGCACGGGGAAGTAATCAGTAAGTGATCGTTAAAGGAGACACAGTGAAAATATCCAGCAACCTTCTGAGTCTTTCTTTCTGGTTCCAGCAAAGACATGATCCTCAAGTGTGATTACAGCAAACTAGGTAGATGAAAAGCCAGAGCTGTTTAGTGTCAATTGAAGTGAGTCTCCAGTAGTTGCTATTTCCATGTCAAATTATTGTACATGAGTGTTAATGTGGGATCCTGAAATGACTGGATCAAGGGAGTTGCAGCTCATCTACGGTGCTGTGAAGCAAACTCCACAGTCAGAACTAAGTTGAAGCACATGAGAAAACACAACCTCGAACAGAGTCGTAACATAATATACTCAATAAACACTTAAGCATGTTCTATAGAATCAGAGACCTACAAGCTAACTCATGGCACTGGCTAGTAGTTATTTATAAAGATGAGATGATTTCACTTGGCAGCACTGACATATCCAGGCATTCACTTTAATAGTGTATCAAAAGTTCAGCCTAGGTCACCGGTAGAAGCTGACAGGGTGAAATATGTTGTTTCCCCCCATTGACATCAGCTACTGGCCCAAGTAGCTAATTAGCTTAGTAAAGTTGTTGTGTGCAGTGGGAGGTGAAACATGGATGCTTCCTCTGGAGCTCACTTTTTAATAAGCTGATTCTTCTTTTTAACAGAACAGAGAGACCCCGAGCATCCAGCTGACCTCTGTACTTAACATGTGTTAAAAGCCAGGGCAGTGGACTAGAAAGCCAGGCTTTGAAAGGGAGGAAAGGAGGAGTGTGTGTGTGTGTGTGAGTGAGAGAGAGAAGAAATTAAAAGATGTTCTCATAGGATATACCACACTCCCTTAAATGATCATGTTTCCTTGTACAATTTGCACCAACTGAGAAAATCAAGATGCAGCTCCACACCATGCCAGGCAATATATTTCACCTTTTAAATGCAATCTTCAAGTGCTTATTGTTCCTTGCCTCACTCTTCTCTGCAGAATGTCAGTGCGGTAAATAATGCTAATAATTTCAGGATGTTCACCTTGACAGGAAACTGGCTGTTTTCTTTCAACAGCTCATTCAAAGACTCATGTGGTGCATTGTTTTTTGATGTGCAGCAATGAGGTACTTCTACTGCTATTGTTTAACCTATGGGGAATAGAGCTTGATGTACCTCCCATCTTCACAGAGATGGAAATGAAATAGGTGCGGATGTGCACATACCTTTCAATGGTATTGATAGGTTAGCTTTCTTGTTTGTTGATAGTTCCAGTGTTGCTCATGTTTTTCATGTAGTTCTGTACGAAATTGAGCTATTCCTTCAATAGTGTGCGCTGAAAGACATGCAGCGTGTTCTGAAATAGTCATATTGAGCAATCAGGTATCGAGACAGCCCTGATTCAGGTTGCCAAATGAATGAAGACTGAATTCTGTTATGTCACTTGATTTGGTCCTTGACATTTTGATTGTGTTATTAACAAAGCCATCATAACCTCAATTCAACCAATGTCAATTTCTATTCAGTAGCTCAGAACTGATTATAATGAAGGGTATCATCATTTTTCAGAGATTTGTATTATATTTGGAAGGCACAAATATTTACATCAAAAAGTGCTAAATGTGAAAAATGCCTGAAATGAGCTGCACTTGAGACACAGATTGCCACAGGAAAACATTTTTCCTTTTAACAACGAAATGTGTACAATACAACTACAATGAAAACATATTTCCCCTTTGATAATGTGCTTGTCTGCTCTGATGGCTCATTTTAAATAATGGTTTCAGTAAGTAGTCAAAAAGCAGCACGGAGATCATCAATTGAGTAAATGGTTCTAAAAATGTGTCCTTTGGAAAATAATACCAGCAGCCACCAGGCATCGCAGCAAATGCTGTTGATGAATGACTGTTAATAATCAAAAATAAACTGAAACCAATCTTATGCCAAATGGTATTTTTTCTTATTTGGAAAATGATTGTACATCAACATTGAAATCCCAACCGTACTCTTCTTATTTCACATAATCTTTCTTCTCCAGTCTTCTTCTGTTACTCTGCCAGCCTGATGTTCTCTCAGCCCGCCTGCAGAGGGTAGTCACTGACTGCATTAAGAACCACACGCCAAAACCCTCATTTCATATACACACAAGCATACATATTTGCACATGTATGCAGGTGCACAAGCAGGCTTGCGCACGCACAGCAACTGCCTCTGTCATTACACCATATTTTGGACTCAATCTAAGCATTACATCTGTATCTGATTAGGCATAAGGGAAGTGAGAGAGGAATGGAAATTGCCAGATGTGGACAACTTTTTTTCTGAGACAGATAAACCCCAGTCCCAGACAGGTGGAGCTGGTGCAGCCCTGTGCCAGGTTGCAACAAACCATACACTTACCAGGGTTGCCTAGATGAAACGAATGGGATTTTATGTAAACTGCTTGTCAGCTGAGATACACACTGATCCTTTTTTCCACGGGGCTGGGGGGTTTTGGGAGTTGCTACAGTATGGTGTGTTGTTCGTGTGTGTTTGTATGCGTATGTGTTCAACGTCTGTGTATTAATGTCTATTTATTTGGTCTCCCGAGCCAGATTTGGGGGAAGACAGGCATAAATACATACCTGTGCACATGCTTGTCATAGGAGCACTCATACTCTATTGAAAATGATGTGGAAGCTTTAATAATGGATGTGAGCAGCAGCTGGAAAGGTGGAAAGGCATTGATTTATACCCACAGGTTTCCTGGGATTTTTATAGGATTGGCTAAATGTCATTACACTGCAGGTGGGGAGGTGATGAACTGTAATAAACTTTGATGTGGATGGGTGTGTGTCTCCTGTCATTGGCTCATAAACCGGAACACTGTGACAAGTCTCAAAAGATCTACTACCCTCCCACCACCTGTCATCTTTTCAAATGCACACAGTGAACATAACCACGCTTGTGAACAGGAATTTGAATGTGTGCAAGTGCAGACATATACAGATGCGATCGCACGCACGCACGCACGCACGCACGCACGCACGCACGCACGCACGCACGCACGCACGCACGCACGCACACAGTATGCACATATGGAAACAAGAGGAAGTGTGGCTGCTGTATGTTGGCAGACCTGTTTTCTCTTTCATGACGTGGTATGTGAACACTATGGGGTACCTATGCTGTAAATAGTGGTGAGTAAAAGCTGGAATCTACTCCCTCCTTTCACATGTCTGGAAATATTGATTTGCTCCACAGTGCCCATGAATGAACAGACAGTATAGCTGAGCACAGGCAATGCAACAGATTGATCCCTTTTATTAATTTGCAGACATTTGAAGATTTAATTTGAACTCTATACTGGCATAAAAATCGATGGCTTCCAAAAATGAGTTTTCAAGTTGTGTCAGGGATAATGAAGATGCATGAAAATGTTTCATTTTGCAACCATTTTCAACCCTGATGTCACAACTGCATGATGAAACTAAGATTCCTCCAATGTTTGGCACCATCAGTGAGCTACTCTTACCTTAAAAAAAAAAAAAAGAAAGAAATTCAGTGTGGCAGCAGTGGCAAAATGTTTCTGTTTATACATGTGAAAAGCATTTGCTGTTAGAGTTAAGGTTGATGACTTAAGCATCTCCCAACTGCCAGGTTGTTAGCAGTTCTTCTCCAGTAGCATTGTTTGATTCATTCTTGTCTTGAGGATGGTTTGGGATCAGTGTCTTCTTTGCCATTTTACCGATTTGTCAATGCCTTGATGTAGATTGATGGGTTAATCGCAGTATCTGTAGTAAATGTAAATTAAAATTCTTCTAAACTTGATGTTTGCTCTAAAATGAAAGACGCCTTTGTGTTTGTACGTGTCATCTGCTGTGTCTCAGTACTGTCTGTCTGGCTTTTTCAATCCCCTCATCGGGCATTATGTCTTGTGAGCGCGTTGGTGTGGTATGTTTTGTAAATACTGAGGTTTGAGTAATATGTCACTTTGCCAGTCATCGGCCTTATTCTGCCTTTTTTTGCCCAGCATTAAACAAATGCATCCTAATTCCATCCAGCATTAAACAGCCATTAATTCTACCCCCCACCCCTCTAATCTCAAATGAGCAAATCTGTCCTTGTTTCCTATCAACAAACAACTACAGCGGATGCACCGAGAAGGTCAGATCCCGTTCTCTAATTAATTGGCCTGGATGTTTCTGATAGTGTTGTCCGGGCCAGAGATCTTGCTAAGTGCGATATTAATATTCAGACACTTGTTTATCTGCTATTGTATGTTTTTTTTCCCTCTGGTTGTTATTGTCATCACATTCAAATAGAGCCCAAGCTGAAAAGCTTTGTAGGATACTTGTCAATTACTTCATTGTTGGAGTGTGGGTGTCTCCATTAAGGAGTCCAGGTGCATTCTCAGGGTGCCACTTGGGAAGCAGCATTTACTTCACTCATGCCGGCACTGAGCCCTCACCACGGGAAATAGAGTAAAGCTCTCTCAGATCCAGGGGATTCGAGGAAGTCTTCATTAAAAATGCCAAATGTTGTCGATACCAAGCAGAAAGAGCAGAGAGGGTGGCGGGGTCCTTGACTTTTGATTGAGGTATGCACTCAAAGATAAATGACTTAAGCTTTTTAAGTCATCTCGCATGTTGGATAATGATAGCTTTAGCGAAAGCACACATTGACATCGCTGATCCCACAATTCTCAGAGACGCTTAAAGAAGTTCACACCCCACTGCTCATGTGCATTCATCGTATTTTACCAAACAGGGCCAATTGTGTGCATTTACAATGCGATAAACCTCATTATGTCTGCCCACTAACCAGTTGCGCATTATCTGAAATGGTTTATGGGGCTTATACAGGCCAATTTACCACAGCACTTGGTTCCATTGTTAGTCCATGAATGTGATGCTTGTCTTAGCCTGACTGAGCTAATGTTACTCCTGCTCAGAATAAGGATGCACTCTTCCTTTCGAGTCTTTGTATTGAGGTGATTAAACCCCAGGGATTTTGCGTCCACGGCGGGACATTATTGCTGTCACTGGTGCATAGCAAGTTGAATGCACCTTTTTGCATGTTAATCATCCAAGACTTGCTCTCGTGTTAGAAGGAGAAAATACTTCGGGGAGGAACTTAAATATTAAAAGCAAAGTTACAGCATGTTTAGAGAGGTGGAGGGTAAAAAAAAAAAAAAGAATTCGCCAATCTGTATTTCTGTGGATTGTGCTATGGCGTGATTAAGCACAGTCAATATGAAGTGTTGCATGAGTTAAAATTAAATATGGATAAGGCAGTGAAAATAGACACAGCTCAGAGGTTAGAACAGCTGCTTCGAGCCCTTGTTTCTGCTTGTGCATGTTGAGTGGTGACAAATTGATTCTGGTATTGGTTTTATGGCAGACGCGTTAAGAGTGGGGTCAAACAGAAATGTATTCTGTGAGGGTTAGCCGAAAAGAAAACCTGGAATATTAAGTGGAATATTAAGGCTGCATAATCATCTGCTGATCATGATATCCAGAACAAATTGTAGTACTGATGTTTCTCTGCTTATGTAGAATTAGATTTGATAATCTAGTGTCCCGATTCACATCTGCACTGACAGCTGAGCCTATACTCTTGTTTATCTCTGTGCTCTGTTCCCACTGCTACCACCATCCCTCCAAACAAAAATTCCATTATTGTGACAACTCTCTGAGGTGTTTGTAGATGCAGTGACAGGCAAGTCATACTCACTCACCGCATTTCTCTTGAAACCTAATCTCCAGCATGGCCTTGCTCACCCACTGATAGGCAGATAGTGGTGGGAAAGGCTGCTGATACACTCGCTGTCACCAGCTCCACTTGGAATATGTCTCCTCTCATTAGTATTGACTCTGTGCTTTTGGTTTTATAGTATCTCGCTCGCGACCTGTGAAAGATGAAGTTAAGGCAGGGCCATGATGCCCAGTAGCACTTGATTGCGTCAGGAACACGTCTGTTATCACTACACAAGCTAATGCTACCTCTAAGTGGTGATGCTCCACATAAAGCCATGTGTATAGGCAAGACTCAGGGGCTATTTAATATTTGTGGTTATTGATCGCGGCCCGGGTAATGTAATTTCACCATCCTTTTTTCCTCTTAGCAAATATTGGGGTTAAAAGGAGACCGTCACCCGTCGTAAATCCTCCTTCTTTTCTCATCTGTTTCCTCCTCATAGCTGTCTCTCTCTCTCTCTCTCTGTCTCTCTGTCTGACTCCTGTTGCCCATTGGGCAAGCGCCTGGAGCAGTAAAGTCCTCTGGCTGATGGAATTTTATGGTTGGCATCTTGGCAGACTCCTTCATTTCACTTTTTTCCTTGTCAGTCTTCAGGCAGCCCAGAAAAGTGTCTATATGGAAAAATCATAAAATCCTGTCCCTGTCACCAGCAAATTTAGATAACTAATTTTCAGATCAAATTATAAATCTTTTAACTTGGCTGGCTGCGGTGGCTGGCTGTCTGGCAGAGAGTAGCCTACTGAGCAGAAGTTTGAGCAATCGTAGCCTACTCATCAGTCTCTTGGAGGAGGCATATCAGTCTCTGGTGGCTGGCAAGGCCAGTGGAACCAGACAGTTACGGTCAGCTAAACCAAATGGAATGAGATGAAACGCTGAGTGATTCTGGGTCAAGTAATATGTTCATGTTCTATTACAGTCTGGCATGATTCTCAGTCAGATACCAGTAGCTTGTGCCGCTCATCTGAAATGTTTTGTTGAAGAAGTGCCGTATGTGTGTTTCGAGATACATCACTGGAAAAATACACGACTACTTCTGTCTCCTCATACGCAACTAAATCAGTCGCTTGACATACAAAATAATGAATGGTGCTGAACATGTGGTTGAATACAGGTGTAGGTGTATGTATGTATATATATATGTATATATATGTGTGTGTGTGTGTATCTATCTATCTATCTATCTGTATATCTATATATGTATGTGTATGTATGTATGTGTGTGTGTGTGTGTGTGTGTGTGTGTATATATATGTATATGTATATATATGTGTGTGTGTGTATGCGTGTGTGTGTATATATGTGTGTGTGTGTGTGTCTGTGTGTGTGTCTGTGTCTGTGTCTGTGTCTGTGTTTGCGCGTGCATGCACACATGAACATGCTTGTGTTCAAGTATCTGTGTGGGTGCGTCTGTGCCGTGCTGAAAAGCACTCAACTGCTGAAATCCTCCTGCATCTGTTATGTCTTTATTACATTAGAGAAAAGCTGTCATGTATTCTCGTAGAGTTCCCCCTAATGCAGTCATCTTGAGACAGAATCTGCATTGGAGAAATTACCAGTTCACTAAAACCGGAGATGCTGTGTGATTACTCTCTCTGATGATGCCTCACCTAGTCACCACCCCCCCCATCCTCGCCGCCTTTGCCCACCCTCTCATGCTCCTGTTGTCTGATTTCCTTGTTGAACATACATTCTGTAATATTAGAAATCATCCAAGCATGTTCTTTGTCTCCACAATGCCGCGTGGCAGCGCCGCCATGGGAAGCTCTTCAGATGAACTTCCTTTGGAGCAGCAGTGGGTTTATCCATGAGAAAACGCACATCACACACACAAATGTGCACACAATCACATTGAACACACACATGTACAGAAGGAATTTCTGCCTGCCTCCGCTTTGAAGCAGCCATGCCAGAGCTGCCTGTGTGTTACTAAATCCCATTCTCAAAGAGCGTTTTACCCCCCACGTCTGAGAGGCCCTTGGCATTGGCAGAGAACGCACACACAAAGACACGTACACAAACACAATCTACATGCCTGATGCAATGTTCAGTCACTTGAGCAAACAGACACATTTGGGGACATGAAACAGCATTGCAGTGTATCTGCTCTTATTAGTGTAACAATACTTTTACACTTCTGCAGTTCCTCTTCATGGGTTGTTTACTCTATACAATCGGAGGGAAGGTTTTCCTTCTGGATTGTTGCACTGCTGAACTATTGTTTGAGTATTGCCTCATTTTGATTTTTTTTTTTTCCTTTTCCTCTTGCTCTTCCACCAAGTATGTATGACAGCAGGAGCTCTCACACTGAAGGCCCATCTAAACCTGAGGTTTTGGGAGAGAGGAAAGCTCAGGATCAGAGAGACAGCGGTATGGGTGGATAGATGGAAGGATGAAGGAAGGCAGTGGCCCCATGAGGCACCTGGAGCTGTGGTGTTACTGAGAAATATGGTGTGTGTGCATCTGAAATCCTGCCGGCTAGCCTTTGGCATAGTCTGCTGTGTTTGTTATGTGCAGGCCTTGTGTGAAAAATCACCTTCACCCACTGCAAGAAGCCCAATCTTTTGGGCCAGTGCTCGTCAACATAGCTTTTAGAACCCATTACTTCCACTCCATAAGAAGAGTGCAAATTGTTTCTTTTATTTTATTTATCCTTCATTTAGCAACAAAGGTCCCATTGCGATGCAAAATCATCCTCATCAAGATGGCAGCATAAGCTCTTTCACATTAATTAATATATGTGTTTCATGTGTTAGAACACGTACAATACATAAGTGCAACACAAAGGAAGTAGTGAACGAAGTGAGGCATCAAGGCCACAAAAATATCCGTAGCACATTCCACCTGAAGTCAAGGATTATGTAAAGCAGCAAATTGGTTTCCTTCAGGGCAGTATGTAACAGGCCTTTCCGGATAGTCAAAGCAGTGAGAACTTGTAAGGCGATGGTGTCTTGCAGCTCATTTCCAGTTGTTGATTGAAATGGCAATTGGAAGTTGTGAGCGGTAGATATTTTGAAAGATGACATTCATACTGCACGAGAGTTGGCGTGCATATTGTCAATGTATGAGGTGTGTTTCTGAGCCGTCTGCATTCCTTGCTCTATAAGTTTGCTCTTATTCGCATGTCTCCAAGGCCATGCAAAACTCCTCTAGAAAAGAAACTCTCTATAGCTGCCCCCTTCCCAGTGTCATGCTAACTAATGTTAGAGAAAGCATTCTCTCCCTGTGTCACGTCATATATTGGCATGAACACAAACTGGGCGGCAGCTTCCACCGCAGTATTCCTCCGTGACCTGCCAGGATCAGCAGTAAGGAATGCAGAGATGGACATAGAAGAAGAGATGTCATTACCAGGCCATACCCCAGGGTTTAGCAGTTCACTGCAGAGGTTAACTGGTCTGGCTGCTCGGTGCCAGTTGGCATCGCTACCATTTCCCAGGGTATTTTTTGGCCCCCTCCTGGTATCCTCGGTAGTCTTTCTACAATTGTCATTCAAAAGGTGGCCAATAGAGGCGTCCCGCTGTGCTGAATCAAGTGTTGAAGACGCTCCATACGCATCCATCTGTTGATGTCTACCCTCATGAGACTGTGATATCCTTATTTCCTTCTAAACATGAAAGATCACTTGAAGCATCGGAATGGTTGTAAAGAAACAAGGCACTCTTGGGGGGGAAAAAAAGGTCTAGAAATAAAATTACATTCTTATAGCAATAATAATAAAACTCCCCATCTCTCTTTTATGACTCTCCAATAAGTGAGTTGTTTCTGCATCTCAGGACTGAATAGAGAATAAGGAGGCAGCACACAAAGCAGGCAGGCAGGGGCCCTGGTCTTTGATGAATGTCTCTATCTCCAGGCATTAGGTGTTCTATTTTTCATCGCAGGCCCTTCGGCCATGCTGGAGAGAGCTTGGGCCTCACATGCGCATTCGTGCAAGGCGCCACAATCCTCAGAGATGGTGACTAATCCAGGCCTACTGTCTGGGGGCGAGCGTGGCCGCTACCAGCACAGCCGAAAGGTCACACCTGTCAGAGGTGGGGGAAAAAAAGAGGCCAGAAAAGGAAGCCAGCGCTATAGTGGCCTCTGCTTGAGATGGTACAGCTTCATAGTGTCTCTGATAGTTTAGCTCACAGACACATGTGAAGACAAACACATTGACAGCGTGTGTGTGTATGTGTGTGGGTGTGTGGGGACGAGTGGCTGTTGTTGAAACAATTACATTTCTTCTTCCATTTCATCCTTGCTGACAAATCCCCCCCCTTCTGGAGAGTCTCACCAGCTACACCCTCATCTCATCCTCGTATTTAAGAATTTAATTCACCCAAGGTCACATTTTCTGTTGCCCGTATTCCTGATTTTTATTGTGTTGAATGGCACAACTGTTCTACTGTTCATGTTAATGTTGATATAGTTCAGGGATATTGTATTTGCGATATCTTCTTAATTAATCTTTTGCTAATGGTCCGCTTAATAATGATCTTCTTTTACTCAGTGCAGTCTAAATTGTCCCTTGTGCCATAGCACCTGAACAAAGCTGTAATTGCTCTAGTTTTTATTAATCTTAATATTTGTATTGGTTTGGTGCTTGGACACCGTTTCCCATACCACTGGTTTCTTACTGTCTGTGTCTCCAGCTACATGTGTCTACAGACATCTGTCTAATGTATGTTTGGTCCGAACGTAATATCTTCTCAGCCAGAAAAACACCTGTACTTTCTCGTCTTCTCATTAAAGCTGTGGAGGCCAGTTTCATCTTTTCCCTGTAATGCTGCACTGTTGACATTATACCAGTGTTTCTGGTGCATGGGAGGCACCGCTGCACCTCAACATCGGCCAGGCAGCATGCCATCGCCGGGGCATCGGCTTCAATTCAACAGGCAAATTAATCTTGCTTTGTTGGAGTAGTCAAGCCCAACCTGGGAGAGAGTTCGTTTAGCTGTTGCTCTGCTGATGCAAGTGCTTTCTCTCAAGTTTGGAGCCTCCATTTACAGGCAGTTAAAGATCTCTCCATCTGTTATTAGGCAGGGCCCGGACACAGACGCCTTGATGAATAGGTATTTCTACTGCTATTGAATGGGCCGCAGCCTCTCGATGGAGACAAAGTAATAGTGTGGATATTAGAAGAAACTGTTTTTGTTTCCTGAGACCTCAATGTGAATGCATCCAATAATGCTTGATTAGAAGGGGAGCCCCCCTAGGTTTGAGACAAACACATAAACGGCTGAAATCACATTGGCACTGCATTGCTCTTACTTTCTCTCGAAATCTATTTTGCTGTTTTTCTATTTGCGTGCACACAAACACATAAAGAGGCACAGCTGTGCACATGCATACACATGCTTCCAGCTCCTTCACACATACACAATGTGTTTCCCTTTCAGCACGGATCACCTCTCTCACCCTTATCTGTTAGCTGTGCTGTCTCTGTGATGAGAAGATAATCTCTCAGTATGGGTTTTTCATGGGAAGATATTTCATAGATCATGTTTTTCTTCTGATGGGGTAGCACCAGACAATTTGAAATCCTATTTATCTAGCTAACAGGGAAGAGGAGAGGAAATATATCTGTGGTTATTAGAGATGAGACGACCCCAATACAGACATGAGAAGGAGATCAAAGCTGACCGCCCTGGAAATAATAACTAAATCCAATGTACCCAACCCACTGCTTTGAGGTTGAGGAAATGCAGAGCCTTTTCTTGTGAGCGTGCATGTGCTTGTGTGTATGTGTGGGTATTTGTGTGCACATTCATGTCTGTTTACCTGTTCGGAGCTCAGTCTACTCCCATTTACAATCCTGTCCAAGTTGAGGTTCAGCACTGTAAACACACGAACACAGATACAAACACGCTCGCATACCAGCCGTTCTGCTTCTGGCAAGACCCATCACTATTCTCCCTGGGCTACTATTGTCGTAAATCATGCTTGTCCCCTCCATCAGAATCTGCCCACAGAACCTGTGCAGGGATTGGACATCATTAATGTCCCTGCCAAATCATGTTTACCTGAGCCCAGTTTTTGTCCTGCCTATTTTTTTCCTCTTTGTTATGTGTTGCACATTCTTGGCCGTTTGCTCTCAGGTTAGAGAGGATGACCAAAGAATGATGGGTAGTGGGTTTTGTGTGTCGTACTGGTAAGATTGTACACTATTTCAGTAGCAGAGGTTAAGTAAGGATGGTTACAAATCGTACCTTTTCTTCTATGGGCACAGGATCTGCTTTGGCTGCCTACTTAAGCTGTACAAATGCATAAATGTGTCAAGTGAATCAGGATGACCAGCATAATCAAGGAGTGACGGAGAAGGTCAGACGTCTGCCTGCACTTATAGATTTAGGGTTACAACTTGTTATATGTCACGCAGGTTTCCTACTTTAGTGGGCTAGATGTGAAGCAAGAACACCCCCCCGACACCAATAAAACAACAAGGTCATGCAAGGGTTTTACTCGCCACTCAAGCACCCTTCCATGGTAGGGGCAAAGGGCCAAGGCTAAGCTAATAGATTCTGACTGACCTTGCACAGAATCTCAACAAAGGGCCCAGAGCAAGAGGTGAAAAGGGGGGGAGGGAACAAAGCTGGAACCAATCTGCAATGTTACACCCCTCAGCTAATCATATGAACCACATGCAAAAATCACAGTTGTTTGACTGACCTAGGACATGCAGTAGCTTTCTGTGGCAGTGATACAGTGCACGATAAGTTAGCTGCTCAGATAAATGCAGGGATCTTGTGGATTGCCTTAAAGAATCTGGAGCCACGGAGCAGGTGCAGCAGGCCAGTTGAGAAGTTGTTAGATGAGGGCCAGACAGAGCTGTAAACTTTGGCAGAGACAGAAGCAGAAGCTTGGCTTTGTCATCCCGAATTCTGACAGCGGCATGCTCTATATAGACGTTGGAGACCGAGAATGACCTGCCACCATGGTGACACGAGTTCAGTAGGTGCAGCATTGCATCTAGAAGCAGAGACAGAGTTGATCCTTAACCACCCATACTTGCCTTGTTGCTCTTTTTCGCAGCTGAAATAAAGACAGCTGCTTGTGAAGCCATTTTCAAGGTCTGTTCTGATTTGACAAAGATGTAAAGAGCCTAAAAAATGTCTTTGTTTTTGAGAAATGACACTACACCACCCAAAACCTACAACAAAACTACTGACTGGACCACAAAGAGACCCAGTGTAGAACTAACTTAGTGTCTGCATTTTTGGCTGTGTGTGTGTGTGTAAACTTTTCAGAAATATCCAGAGCATGTGAGATAGCAAACCAATATGTAATATCCCTTGTTCTTATCGCTCTCAATCCCTTTAAAGTGCTGTATTAGCTTTCAGGCTTAGTCGTGCATCCTCAGACCGACTAGACAAACTTAAACCCACTTTTCTCTCTGGTTGAGGGTTCTACTCATGATCTGTTGCCTCACGTTATGTCTACACACATAATCTCTCGCAACTTTTTAAGTCAACAAAAGGTAATTGAAGTGCTTTTTATTCTCGACACCGGGGTTGTTATTCAGCTGAATCACTGGGGAAAACAAAGCAGGAAAGGAGAGTCTCAGTCTAACCTGGACCTTTTGCACCCGTAGCGTGTTTGCCCAATGTATGATTTATCCCTCATAGAGGGGGTCGGCGAAGGAGGACAAAGGAGCATAAAACAGAACACACATTAGAAAGCAGTGTCAGTTTTCTTGCTCATTTATTCATTGTTTCAGCATTGTTTTCCTATCTTCAAATCTTTTTTTTTTGTAACTTTCAGTCAGTAGTTGCAGCTCTTTCTTGGCTTCATACCCAAGCTCCCAGACCAGGAAACAAGAGCACAGAGCACAGAGTACATAGTTCATTAGGCCTTCACATTGCAATCAATGCAGCAGAGACCTCAGTGAAAACCTAAATTAGATCCTGTGTGACTTTACCTGCTTAACAGCTCACTTGATAACCCCCCTCCACTGTGATTCTGGGAGTACATTAGGGGGAAATAAGAGCCAAGATGGCTCGACATGTCTTTCAAGTTTTCTTCTGTCATTATTTGTCACTTTCATATAACTGCAGAAATTTGAGTGCTTTCTCGCCTCATCTGCATGTAAAATACCTCATGTCTTTGTGCTTTCGGGGAACTTTTGGGACAATATCGAGCCACCTGCTGACCTTGAATTGATTGGTGAGTGGTTGGAGTGTAGTGCATTATCTTGAAAGCAGTGTGGGTGAGTCAGTGCAAGGGCTTATTTTTAGGTTGAGTTAGTGGAGAAAAAAAATCCATAAGTCTCCATAATGATCTTATTGTTGGAACTTCAGCTCACAAAAACTGGTCCATAAGCTGATTGTCAGTCTGTTGCACAGTTTTTTTCTTTTTTTTGTGCAAAGACATGCTTTCTTTTATGTTATATTTTTACAATAAATCATAGTCATTTCTTGTATTACACTGCTGCAAATAGACACGACTTAAGATTTCTTTCTGTTGCTGGTGTGCACTCAATTTTACTCACTCTACTTTTCTCACTCTCTTCTACCTGACTTTCAGCGAGCTGCCTGACATCTGCTCCTATCTTTATAGAGGTGTCATTGAAATTCAGTGCAGACATGAGTCCTGCAAAGCACAGGGAGAACTGCTGAGAGGAATACTCTGCACCACACACACAAACATAAACCTCAGAAACGTAAAAGTACGAACACAGGCGCGCAAGCGTGCACGTACAAAGACGTGAGTGATGTACGCACATGCACACACACACAAACACCAAAGTTTTATGTTTCAGGCTTTACAGCATTCATTCTTGTCAGGCATTAATTAGCTGTGGCACGAATGGCCTTAAGTTAAAGATACACCCAAAAATGCACCGCATTATTTAAAAAAAAGTAATGAAGTTAATTGAGTTAAATTTGGGTACATTTTTTAACAATCTGTGACACCCACAGTGCGCGTAGCTGTGTATGTGCTGAATGCATGTGTGCTTCGGGGTGTGTGCTCTGTCCAAGTTGCTGCAGCTCCGTGAGAATCAATAGGGCAAGGCCAAAGCTCTGACCCAAGTGGCTCGAGACATTAAAGTTCCACAGCCTAAATTCTTCCCTCGTAAAGCAGCAGATCATGCACAAGCTCCAAAACATATCCATTAGTTACTGTAACCATCAGAAGTTTTGTCTTAGGCTTGTTGGATAGTAATTAAGACTAGCTGCCCACTCTTACCCCACTCTCAACAACGATGTTACAGTTTTAGCTCTCATCTACCCCATCCCATTTCTCACAGCAAAATGGTGAAACACACCGATGCTACTTTAACCCTAAGTATGGCTACACTGGAATGCAAAGCGCATGTGCTATGCGTCAGTGTCCACCAACATAGGCAATTGATAACATCGTCCCAGCGAGGTGCGGACCAGTGCGAACGTCAATGCAAGTCCATCAGAATTAAAGCACATGCGCAGCTCTTCTCCAGTACGCCATGATTTAATCAATGAATCAAGCATCAAAACCAAAGTTTACATCCTGGCTGTGTGAAACCGAAACCCCAAAACCACTCACTTAACGCAAATACATCCAAGTAACTGAGCCATTTTAGCAGCCCATTTAAATTAAGGAGACTGGAAGATAGATTTTTAAAGCTTGTGTGTCAAAAAGAAAATGGTATCAATGAAACATGATCTTGAAAGCTCGTGGCAACTATCCAGAACCAACCAGCACAGCATGCTTTATTCAATGAAGGTAACATGAATAAAGCATGGTGCACTGTGGAAATCTTGTGCAATGTGTTTAAATTTTAATGGACAATACCCTCACCATCAAAATTAAGAGAGGAAATGGTTGAGGAATATTTACATATATTAATATATTTAAGTAAGTATGGGGCTATTTGCATGATCTCTTTTAGCATTGGTAAAAAAAAAAAGAGTGATTGGTTCTTGCAGCAATAATTTATCTCTGTCCAGAAGTCCTCTTTGTTCTACTCAGTGTGTGTTGCTCAAATGGATCTCTCTGATGTGCCAACATGTCATTTCATTCATATGTGGCTCCCCACCACCCCCCTCCCTCTCTAGCACCTATATATGTGATTTTTTTCCATTTTTGTTCAGCCTGAAGTTGTTTGCTACAGGTTGGCTTTTATTCTTCTTTGCTTTTGGATTGTGTGAGTGAGTGTTCAAGATTGGGTTTCATTGATGTTATTTTCTTTTCGACATACAATTTTGAAACATTTGAAACCCATCTTATGGTCCCCTCAGTTCAAAAGGGTTGTTACTTGGCTTCATTTGGACTTTTGGAGTGTCACTTCCACATAGCCAGGAAGCAGACTTTGGGTTCGACTTAACCCCGGTTTACTGGTGGGGACTGCTTGGGTGGTGCAGTGATGGAGAATCCAGCTCTCCTTGACTGGATTTTCTATCATTGTGGACATCTTTTGGCTGCTGTTTGAAACACTGATGATGGTATATTGCCGGTCGACTTTCAGTGGGATTAAAGCCAAGGGAGTTTGCTGACGATGCCTGCCCTCCCCTTGTCCAGATCAGGAGCACGGCCAGTAGCACATGTTTTGTGTGTGTGTGTGTGTGTGTGTGTGTGTGTGTGTGTGTGTGTGTTTTCATCAAAGCCTGAACTGGCATGGGTCAGGCTAAAGTTAAAAGTGTGAAAGAAAAAGGAGGTGGTTGGCCGTTTCACCCTTGTTGTTTGCTTGGTAAAGGTCAAAGTGGAAGTATCACAAACAAGTTA
Organism: Chaetodon trifasciatus; assembly: GCA_037975065.1. Taxonomy (NCBI): domain Eukaryota; kingdom Metazoa; phylum Chordata; class Actinopteri; order Chaetodontiformes; family Chaetodontidae; genus Chaetodon; species Chaetodon trifasciatus. The sequence goes on from JBBMOE010000045.1 coordinate 1,425,359, forward strand.
ACCTTGAACTGACTCCTACTTTGACTTTGGCAAGATTTAACTGGTGGAAGGTTGCAACAAAAGCGCTGCAGGATAAAGAGCCGTGTTTTCCATCCTTATTGTTACCACAACACTTGCCAAGCAGTTGCCATATAACACAATGCAGCTGGGAATTTCTTTGTTGAACGGTTGTTGTAATCGCATTGAATATTTTAGCCATTTGAACATTATCTCTTGCACCATGAAAAACATACAATTCATAAGGACAGACTGATAAGCATTTTTATTATTTGCAATGCAGCCTCTGACAAAAATCTATTGCCTTTTATTCAGCTGTCCAGATCTAGTTATTCCTGATGGGGCTGAAGGAATGCATTTTACTTCTTTGTTCATTATTGTCATTGAATGTGTTGATGTGTGAAGCCATGTAAGGCTCTCTCTGTAAGCAGAGGCGCATCCTTTATTCATTACTGCATGATAAGTAAATTTTAGATGGAAGAAAAGGGGGGGGGGGCTTGTTCCTTTCTGTTTTGTTTGAAAGTTTAAAACCCATTTATAAGAACATGGCCTTTCTTTAATAAAAACATATTCCTGTATAAATTCCAGTGCTGAATAAATAAATCTCATATCTATTCAGCCCCATGGTTGAGCTGCCCCGTATTTTTTATATTTTTTTTTTAGATCTGACCTTTCAATGTATTTATGTATCCACACGTACACGTACACTCAGCACACATAAATATGGAAGCAGCATACTCCTGCTTGTAATTAAATTACTGTTGCAAACCATTGTGGACATTTTTGTGCTGAAATAAAAAGGGAATGGAATTGTTTAATATCCTCAGGTTTTGTGGTTGCTGTTATCACTGGGTGTTCTTGCTTCGGACCTTGGGGATCAACACACGCACACACACACACACATAAGAACACAAACACCATGATGCCTTGGCCACTGCCCAGTGTTTCTTACAAAAGTGAACCCTGCAGTGTTATTTTCAAGCTGTTTCCAGCCTAATACCTCATTGTTTCTTTTCGTGTTTTCTTCTCACCCTGCCTCTCTGTTGTGCTGAGCTTGTCTCGCCTGGACACAGGAGATGCAATGCCACTAGCCTGATTATTGAGAGAATGTTGTAGGCCTAATTGTGTCCGTGTTATCAGCGAGTTGTAGTTGGGCACACATGAGAGAATAAATCTGTCTCTAGATTTTGTTTTCGGACCACAACAGGCAGAAGATAGAGGAGGAAAATAAACACAAAAAGAAGAAAAAGCCCCCGATGGGTACAGATGCACAGGCGTTTTTTCATAGCTGTCACCCAGGGTTTAAAAACACCTCACTGTGGACAGAGTGAGAGACAGCGACAGACAGATAGGAAAAACGAAGGAAAAAAAGGAGGAGTAAAGAGACTGAATTGGAGAGAAAAGGGAGAAATGCTTGGCCACATGGTCTGGTGGGAAATCCCCCACTGAGCTGGGAGCCCTGCGCCCTGGTGGCTAGATGAAATGTCTTATCTGCCGACGGCAGGACTCTGTCCTTTAAGGGGGGCTAGGGAAAACTCATTGTCCAGCCAACCGGCATCTCAACTGATCCGTGTTCCCTTTGACCTTTACCACTGCTGCCACCAACACATGCCAAACTTTAGATTGCGTTAAATGTGGGATTGCTCATTTATACAGCATCTCTCATGCGCGTGTGTGTTTGTCGCTGCAAACCTTAATTCCGTGCACAGTTGTGTTGTTGTTCATAGGTCATGTGTGCATCATAAGGGAAAGGGTGAGACGCATGACATTTGGATCTACCTGTCTATAGTCTTTCACCCATTCTTGTGCTATCTTTCTTCTCAACTAATCTAACAACCCCTAATGAGCAGGAAATTAAGTTGTTACGTGGCTATCATACAGCATGATATGCACTAATTGCGCAGATTGTATCTGTGTTATTTTTACAAAGAGCAGTAGGGTGCTCTAGTAATTTTCATTAATTACACACAAAGAAGGAGTAATTAGATTTTTCATTACTCCATAACTTTTTGTCTACGACTTTTTTGGGAGTGTGGGATGGGACTGAGGTGTGTGTCTTAATATGTTTTGATTCATTACCTCCCAGGAACAGTGTTGTTGGCATTATATGAAAATATTGAATTTACCTTTCCCTCAAGAATGGCCTTGCAAGCTCGCTGCTCTGTAACAATCGCACCATTAGGTGTGGTGAATGTTTTCTTGCATATCACTCTTCACTCACAAGCCGATGTCATTTTTTATGATATGTTCTGAGTCACCTTGAATTAGGATGAAGACGTTCGAATTACTAATGGCTTCTGTGCAAAAGCGTACCATTCAGAACAGTAACACAAGCAGTGTTTTAACGCCATCATTCTCTGTCAGAGTAACAAGAAGACTATGAGAAATTCAAGTAAACAAATCAGTAGATAGACAGAGTTGCAGGGATTTCTTTCTGTGTATACTTCCACTACAGTCTTGGCTGTTAAATTTTTGATTCTCCTTAAAGTACAGCCTCAGAATGTCAGAATAAGCTGATAGTGTAACATCTGTGCGCTTGTATAAAAGGCATGCATGGCTGCAATGAGTCGCTCCATTCAGATGAATACACTGCTGCAAGGGAAGCATGCATACAGACTCAAAGCTTTGAGTGACTTTCATACTGGCCATCTAAAAAAAATCATGTTAGCATGCTAATCTCATGTTGTGATGAATCACAGAGAAAAGATTGCAGCACTTTTCGGCTTCTGTTCTTGCGTCACTTGCTAATTGCACCTCTTCATCACACACACAGGAGAGAATAGAGTTGGGAAGATGTTGTTTAGAAAATCGCATTGAATGTGCATGTGTCTGAGAGAGGGGAAGATTTAGCAAGGCAGACTGAATGGAAGAGGCAGTGGCAATCAGCTATCTCCCAGCTCTGGCTTCCAGGCCAGACACGTTGCCGCCATGCAGTTTTCCAGTAAGCTGACAAAGAAGCTGAATAATGTATCCATCAGTCTGCCTGAGTCTGCCGAGCACTGGGCACTGAGTAAGCTGCCAGCTTGTTATAGGCTCATTACAGGTGAAGATGACATGTGGAGGTGCAGCCGCCTTGGCATTGTCTCCCTGCCCTGCCCTCGATAGAAGGCGCAGCACTCAGTCACTCCCCATGGCATGGAGAAAGGGAGACAGAGGTGATAGAGGAGGAGGGAATGAGCCTCAATGCTCCCCTAACCCCCCAAAATGAAATTGACAGGCTCGCTGAAGTAATTGCTCCCAGCACTATTTTCTTTGGCAGGAAATACTGTTATCGACAAATAGGGGATTCAATAAGCGGCAGGAGATGAGGCTCCAGGCTGTGGTCAAAAGGCTGTGTCTGTCCTCTACTGTTGAGGTTGCAGTGTCTCCTGATGCTCTATCTCTCTGCACTGCCCTTTCTCCCCCATCGTCGGTCTCTCTTTTTGTATCAAGCCCTTACTTTTTCTTCTCCCACATACCCCCTCTGCTTCCTTTACGTCTTACCACCTTGACACACGGTACCCACACAACATCTCTCCGCCTCCCATCCCTCCATCTTCCCTTGCTCCCTTACTCTAGGGTCTTTTTTTGACCATTTTCTTCTCTTGACCATTTTTGTGAGCCTGAAGGGGAAAACTCTATCACCCAGTAGCCAGCAGGTAATGCCCCCTCTCTCTAATCCTCAGATTGTTTCTCTGCTGCCAGTCTGGTGGTGTAATGTTGATATTATCCCAAAGGATTCCATTGATTTGGGCTAGGGTCATGAAAAAGCAGTTTATGGTCAGTGTCTTTGGTTTCCAGAGGTCAGAGCATGCGGTGAAACCAGAGCTCTAGCTTTTCTGGACATAGTGGTATGCCTGCTGGGAACCACTGAGAGGAACATAAATACAAAGTGGGTGATGTACTTCCCTCTCACTGCCCAATGTATTATTGAGGGAGTAATGTTCTGAAAATGCAGTCGGCTAATCAGCCATATCCAAAAGTGGAGTCACAGTGATGTAAGAAGTGTATTTACATTTGAAACTCCTTTTTTTCTCATACAGTATGTTCTCCATCTTGTTTATGACTGATTTCTCTGCTAAAAGTGCATATATTTACTGTTGAATGTTAAAGTTTTATCAGTGGGCTCTAAGTTGTAGTTAATTTGGAACTTGAGTTCTTACTCATGCCTGCAAGCTGTCCTTGACAAAGCCGCTGAGTACATTTCATCAAGCTCCAACGCCACTGAAGGCAAGCCTCGGCCAAATGGCAAGCGATTGGTCTTCAGACTTGCATGAAACCCACCACTGTGGCTTTAATACATCTCACCTGCCATTATCTTTCAAGCTTTATTCAGCACACTGCTGACACATCGCCTCTCCACTGTCTACCCAACTCGGTTGTTTTAGCATTTGTTATTCATCTAAACCGAGCCTCTGCAGACAGCACTGAGTTTTGAAAACCTTAGCCTTCTCCACAGCAAAAAGAGAGTTTGTGATTTGACTGGTGAGTGCAACAATCAAGAATGGTATTTTCAGAAGACAAGCAGCAGATTACAGTCACCCAACAATGTTCAGCCTCAGAATATAAATACCAATTGTTGTTTATCTTTTTCCTCGTGCCTTTCGGAGGACAAGGAACATTGAGATCCAGTCTATCTCGTTCCAGCATTCCTGGCATGATTGTACTGGACACATGTGATGCACTGTTCCATCAGCTGTTTAAGTGGTTCTGGTTCCAGGACTTTTGTAGATCCCCGTCCAGGGAGTATGAGCCCCGCCGCATAATGGAGACTGTAGTGTCAGCCTCCTTCTCAGTAGGGAAGGATCCCCTCTTGAGGATCTATAGGCCTTTTCTACTAAGTGTTTTAAATTAATGAACACTCTTGTGCTGAAAGGGGCATCTGTGCAGCTGCCTCATGATCCAGATACAGATGAGGTACAAGTTCAGAGTCGAGACCAGGGGTCTCAAAAGTCTTTAGCACAGCATAGTGTTTTTATATTGACAGTGGGTATCACAACCGAAATAAAGATTAGGCTCGAAGCACATTCCAGCATTTGGACATAACAACACACATTTGACCTCTAATCTCCACTTTTTCCTTTGAAGGAACTCTGAGCGGGTAGTTTTTGTTGACTGGCCCGTTAGCGGTCCCCTGCAGAGTGGTGGCAAGCTACTGGTCGATACACAGTATGTCCAGAACGTGTTTTTTGGATATCATACTGTTGATAAATCTTCTGTGGAGGTTTGCCATAGCCACTTTGAATAGTAATGGCAAGTGGAAGAATTTTGCTTTGTAGTTCTGTGAGAGACATCTTGTTATTGGTGTCTGTGTACAAGAACTATTTACTTACCTGGTTTTGGTCTGATTTGACAGTGTTCACTCATCAGCAAAAAAAGTGTTTTGCATTCACCAAAGTTAGCCTTCAAAGGTTACTTTTCATCTGTTGTGTCTGGCCAGATGTTAAAAAAGCACCTTTAAAATAGACCTAGCTAACTGCTGAGCCTACAGTAATTTCATTATGCCTGGATTGGCTGATTATCATATCATGACATTAATTCAGAATGCTCTCCCACATCTTTTTTTTCCTCTTTTTGGAGTAACCCCTGGAGGCATACTGTACCTTGGTTGCACATGCCCTATTTGAGAACCCTTTTTAGTGAGACAACGGAAGATTAAAAATGCTAATTACTTGAGCTGTGTACATATTAAAGTTAATAAAGTAGATTGTGGCTTCACAATTCAGAGTCTAAAGAAGGAAATTGCATGCTGTGGCAGACACAGGGAAACACACACACACACAGTCACAGTTCATTGACTATTTAGGATGAAATTCCTGAGTGCATTTTCCAAAAGCGAGTCAAACAAGAATGACATGAACTTTTTATGGAGTGCTTCAAAAGCGCTGTGAATCAGGGATTAAAAGCTCACTGATTTAAGTATTTAAACAAGCAGAAACATGTAAGCGTTATGGTTGTAGCTGCTATAAAGACAGTTCTACCTTCTGAGTTGTACCTTGCAAACTCAAAGTCCCAACATTTCACTCTGGGGTTTTGTTAAGTATCTGGAGTGTCACTGTTTCTCCTCTGTCTAATTGAGCTTTCACATACAGTATATCTGGGGTTATCAATTTTATTATTTTTTATTTTTAGTCCCACCGTAACAAAAAAAACATGTATAAATTGTGTCAGGGAGAAATGTGCAACAAAGAGTCCCGTGGTAGGTAATAGTTGAAGAATTTTGATAGTAATGAGAAGGATTCTTACCTCTCCCCATGGCCTAATAACTACCTTCAGTCAGATAAAAGCTAAGCCAGTCACTCCTCCACATTCACACAACGGTGCTTGAGAAGAAGATGAATGGCGTAAGTGTTCGTATAGATCAAGGTGAGACAGATAAAGAAGACTGAAGCACAGAAAATGGATTTATTACGAAATCAAACTATAGTTTGGAAAACTAGACAATTATTTGAAAGTACACTGTCAGATTTAACTTGCTTTGAGATTTTGCTTGTGCTAGTACCACAATAGCAGAAAAAAATGGTTAAAGTCATGCTAGGCAAGGATAGTATAATAACAATAATGTTTATTTATAGAGCACTTTTTAAAATCCATTTTACAGAGTGCTTCTCAAAGGCAACAAAATGAAACAGACAAGTCATCATCAGGTTTTAAAGGACAGCAGATAAATAAAAAAAACAATTTGGTGTATAAAGACCAATACAGTCTCAGAAAAAATGATAATGTTTCATCTATGCATAACAAAAGGAATGGTGTAATGAAAATGGCATTAGCAGATCCTGGTTTACATGTGTTTTGGTGTTGCTTACAAAATGTCATACTCATAAAAATAACTAATATGAGGCACTGGGCTGTGTGCGCTTACATTTCCACTTTGAGACACTGAATGCAATTTAGATAGCGGCTGTGGAAGAGGCACCACTCCTACTTGGTTTTTGCAGGAATCACCTCTGCGGGTTGATTTTATATCAGCTTTATCCGATCAAAATGTCTTTATGTAGCCAATCAAACTATGAACTCTGTTTACTCCTAAAGCACAGATTATTGTTAGCTGGCGATCTTTAGACTCCTCTGCTTTTTCCAGCCAAAAAACGGGCTCTTTCATGTTGACTGTGCATTGTAGGAGAGCAGCAGGCCTCTCTTTTCTCCAGATAAATGAGCTAGCTTATTACTTCCCAAACTGCCTATTAGCGCAGCTCACTTTGTGGGGAACCAGCAGTCCAGGGATGAACACAGTGAAGATGATTCCGTCTGGCAGTCTGGTTCAGACATATGCGATGCTGTTTCTGCAGCTTGTTTTCTAATTTTGTTTTGTCTAGTACCTTGACTCAACCCTCACCTGCAATGTGGCTCATTCTGCAACAGAACTGGAAAATGACTAATTTAACACAGATTTGTTCTTGGAGCTTGTGCTGGGAGTTCAGATAATGTGGTAAAATTTATAAATTTGCATGTAGAGCTTTTTCTTTATTTGTATTCCTCAAAATTGATGTCATTTGCTGGACTGCATGGAAACAATGTCAGACCTACAATAGACTCAATCAACCTTGGAATCAAGCTGTAGCTCTGTGTAATGCGCAATGTTGCCTTCACTGTGTGCTGGGAGAGTGTGTAAATGTGTGTTTTCCTGCTGTGGCGTAAGTGCGTGTATTGCTGCCAATATGTAGTCTCATTGTGTAAGCATCAGTGTAGCAACATGTCCCCAGAGCCCTCTGTGGAGATTATACAGAAGAATCCATTTACTTCAAGCAGGAGCTGCCACAGATACAGCCTGTGTTCGGCTCTCTGAGAGGTTAGTCCATCATTAGAGTTTTGGCTGATTGAGAAAAGGAGGATTGGCCAACGCACCTCTGGAGCGTCACTCATCCTGTGTTTTCCTACATCTTGTTTTTAGGCTACGTTTACACGGAAACAATCTGAACATAAAACGCAAAAGTGGCGTTGCGTTCTCACTTTTTTTCCGCGTTTAGACGAGCATTTTTTGGGGGAAAATCTGCATGGGCTCTGCATGAGCTGGGTTTTTAAGATTTCCACTCTGGAGGGGAGTTTCACTTTTTTGGCGTTTTTAAGTCCCAAAAACGTCTAAATGAAAGGCACATCCGATAAAATATTTCATCATTTTCACTCGCGAGTGTTGTTGTGTAAACGGGGCCTTAATCAGTTTTTATCATGCGCACCTTTGTGATAACGCAGACTTAAAGTCAAAACAAGTCCTAACATCTGAGAACAGAAGACACTCCCTTTGAAATCCAAAGTCCCTTCATGGCATTGTTGAGTCTGTTCTCAATGGTCTGACTTATTGTAAATTTTTTTGCCTGTAATTGTTCATTAACATTTCTAAATGATGTATTCAGGAAGATGAATAACGCAACTGATACATGGATGTCCTTCAACGGTGTTCACTGATTTCTGTTGTTATTGATTGTTGTTTTTTTAATCACATTACCGTAGGTGTTGAGGTCATAGTGTAGGATGGTAATGTAATAACTGCCCTGTTGATATTTTGCTTTCAGGGCGGACTAAGAAACAGCAAGCATGAGTGTACACTTTCATCCCAGGAATACGTCCATGAGCTGCGTTCAGGCATCACAGAAGAAAAGCTGCTCAACTGCCTGGAGTCCCTCAGAGTGTCTCTCACGAGTAACCCCGTCAGGTGAGTAACTCCAGCTTTCTTCACACACTGCAAACTGGGCCTCGCACCTGGGAATTTTTTCAATGTTATTTGCAAATACCACAGCCCAAAGCACTTTTTTGAGTGTCTTATTGTTGGAATGATGGTAGAATTTTCCTCAAAATCAAGAGATCTTTTTTTTTTTTTTACTTCTACTACTGTTTCTACAGTTTTAGTTATACTAGATTTTACAGTCCCAAAATAATTAAGATGAGCATCGCTCTGTCCCCCAGATGTTGCTGTTTTAAGTATCCTTTTGGACAAAATACTAACACGCACAACAGGTATTCACAGCCGGATACATTTCACTCTATTCAGGCTCCGATTTGCCTACTTAATGCAGCTTTGTCAGTGAAGAAAATGATGGCAACAACTCATTCTTTCAAGCGAAAAGGGAGCTGGAAGGACCAGACTCAAAGTCATCTCGATAAACTAGTTTTTCAGAAAATGTGCAGTTTTGTTTGCGATTGTTTGAAGTGGAATCATGACTTCAAAGAAACAGATGATTTCTCTATAGAGGGAAAATTCACGTATTTTAATGTAAAAAAAGAAACTTTTTTCTTTGATCCTCTTTGATCCAAAAAAAAAAAAAAAAAAAAAACAAGTTGAAATGTGTCTTATGTATGTTCGGTAGATGAACCAGAAGCACTTGGGATGCCATGTATTGTGAACGCAAATGCCATTCTGACTGCACCGAAGAACCACTGAGCTGCGTTTGTGGTGGAGCACAACACAGTGGATTTTCATCAAAGCTCAGACTAAGTGACAAAGTGCAAAGACAAGCACAAGGTGTATTTTTCCTCTGTTGAGCAGCATTTGCATAGTGGACAAATCTGAATGCACGGTGTTGACTGCCGTCTAATCTCAAGAGGATCTAAACACAATCTGCAAATATCTGCAAAGGAGGAGTATGGAAAAGTATTAAAAAAGTACTTTGGATACACACTCCTATCCACAAAGCATCTAATCAGTTTTTTTAGCAACTGTTGTGGAGAGGTGTTGATTCAACTGTGTGGTCATTTTGGGGGCAGCAGTTTGTTTTGCAGTTGAATTGTATTGCTGTCAGGTGTTTCTATTAATTTGTCCACCCCGTCTGTGTCAGCGAGGGTACGCTAAATGACAGAAACATCTCTCTGTATGATGCAACACAGTTCAACAGCACCACAAACTACATCCTCCAAAATGATCAAACAGCCGAAGCAGAAGGGCACTCGGGGAGCGGAGACCTCCGCCAAGGCCAATCGTCGACTCTTCTCTGATATGCAAATCTGCAAGCGCAAACTTCACACTCAATATTATCACTTGTTCTCGTGAAGCGTAAAGTTCACATATTTTTCTTAATGTCTCTGGTGGAGTTTACTGCGGGCAGTTCCCATTGGTGTGAGTGTTTCCATTTCCACAGCCAAACCTCAGTGTGTGAAAAAAGCGTCGTTACAATAGCGGCGATGTTCCAAATGTTTTGGTTCCCCCATGAAGCCACTGTCCCCACGTGCTCCTTAACGACTGCTTTCTGTATGAAGTTTGAGACTTACTGGTACCCGTGAGTTTCGACTGTGATGTGGAGTCACCGTATTTCTACAGTTGACTTTGTTTTGAACTTCACTCCCATGAGCCAGTAGGTTTTCTATAATCCTGCTGACAGACAAACAGACTTGGTAGAAAACATAACCTCACTTTCAACAAAAACTGAACATTGTAAACTTCATGAAGGAAGGATTTATTGCAGGGATGTGTAGGTGTACCTAATAAACTGGCACCTAATTGTATATGCATCTGCAATGTCTTAAAGATGAACAGCAAAGTATTTTGCTCTTGACAGCTCTTGCAGTTTATTTGATTCTTTTGTCTCTTTATTTGCTTTTGGAAGGGAGAAAATATGGCTGTAATATGACTTTTTCCAGTAATATCCCTCTAAATGTTATCCGCCTTAATCAGACTTCTGGAAAACGTCGTTTTCTAATTGGTTTTGTGTAAAGGAAATACGTTGGACCTGTTCCACGTAGATTGATTAGCTGGGTTCGACAAGACAGACACACAGCATCAACTTTTAAACAAGCACACAGACTGGTGTAGCTGACCAAACGAGCACAAGCTCACAGTCACTGGGACTCATTCCAGACCTCTCTGTCTATTACACTCTAATTGATAGGAAGTCTAGTTTTCCACATCAGAAGGCCAGCCATTCTGAGACCTTAATAAGCACGTGACTCTGTGTCATGTGCACAACCTGCCTCCAATCTACCAAACTAAAAATGGCCAGTGCCTGCACTTCTTCTCTTTAGTCTGTTATAACTCTATATAAAACTGCAGTCAGACATAATTTGATTTTTGGGGTTTTCAGCTCTGTCCTGTGAGCCTTGATTGGTTCTTGACTCATTCATTACGAGGCCTCACTGATTTTTTTTTTCTTTTAAAGCCTTGTCTGTACTTGTTACCCAAATTCTCTACCTTCTCTCCTATAAATGGGATCTTCAATTTTAATTTGGTACCACTAGTACAACGGAGCCCTTAGTGACAGCGGATCCTTTAAATTATTTACCAGCCCACTGTTGAGGAGATGTTTCTTAATGTGAATCAGTGAGTGATGCATATTAAATGGTCGTCGGATGAGTAGAACACGTTTTTTTTTATGTTAACCCTGGTACAAAGATAGGACCCGCCAGCTCGGCCCCAGAGGTGCTTTTATTTAATCTGTGGGCTGCTACCAGCATTGCTGCTGCATCCCTGCTTTAAGTTGTCTGCTCTGGCTAAAATCCTGCACAGTCACTCCAACAACAGATGGCCCACACAGCCATTCACATATGGAAATGGATACAGTGGACATTTTCACTCACAGCAACACTCTTCTTCCACATCAAACTGAGGGGAGGAAGTGATCCAACCAGGGGGATCCGCATGACATGTTGGTTTGATACCATGCAAGTATACAGGGGTATTCAGTCGGAAGAAGGTAACTTAATTATAATTAGCTCAAGATACATACACAAAGGAACCTCCACCAACACAAATTAGCATTTATGTAAAGTGTGCTGTATAGTATAATGAATAGCGAAGTAATTATCCCTCAAGTGATTGCAGAGCTGTGAAGTCTCACAGTTTCTAGCAACAGTGGGGAGTCAAGTCAGCCTGTCCACACAGAAAGGCCAACCGGTGCCGAGGGGATATACAGTAAGTGAGGCCAGGCTTGCTCTGTGGGTGTTTTAAATGGCCCGAACCTTTGACTGGCCTGGAAGGGAGCAGTGGACAAGTCGCCTCCCACTGATGGCCAAATCCATCGAGGGAGAGGTCCACCTTTGGGTGTGTGTGCTGAGGAGGACAGCGCTGGTGTTGACCAACACCAGTCCCTCGCTTGTCGTCACGCCTCTCATTATTTCTCTCCTGTTGAAAGGGACTGATTGTCTTCTTGAAGTGTGGATAAGGTTACCCCTAATTAATACAGTACGAATGCACTTAATTGTCATGGATCACAACACACAGGAAACCCACAGTTGGTTTGCTACTCTTCTGACTCCACTATGTTAATGTAACCTTTGTACGGTATGTTGTCACATACTGAAAATAACCATGACGTAGATGCCAGGGCAGTGCATTCATGCTTGTTTTAGTTTACTCCTAAGAATAATCATCAGCTGGCCTGCTTTTCAATATTGGTATTTTGGGGACCTGTGTACATATATAGAGATGAGATATACTAGTAATTTGTGTGTGGTATGCTACTATTTATTTCACTTTCCTTGTTGCATCTTATAGTGTCGAGCATTGAACAGTATTTCTCATTATAGAGACAAACTCCCATTCCAGCAGAAAAGCTGGTGTATAGCTGGGAGATGATTACTCTTTAGTTTTCCTGCAGCTGAAAAGGCCAGACAAACTTTGTCTAACATTGTCGTGACTGTGTTCAAACGATTTGCTGGTAAAGAGCAGAATTATAAATTTGGGGTCTGTGTTTATCAACCGTTTCGAGGCTGGAGGAATCAGTCCGAAATGGCCCGAAATTCTCAGAGGGATCCGTATGTTGTCCTGAACTCTGTTTGGCATGGAAATAAAATAAAACGTCTTTAATTGTGTTCTTGAACTGAAGTGCTTGTCAGCAGGGTACAAATCCTAAGACAGACTGAAAACCGTATGCGATGACAGAACGTATACTGTATGTTGTTATTCTTCAAGGTTAAACGTAGAAATCGTAGAAAAATTGTAAAAACATAAACAAAAATTGTAGAAAAACATAATTTCTTGAACCTCGGCAGCCTGAGAACGGCGGAATGTGTGTAAAATAATAATAAAGTTATTCTCTGATATTGCCGTCACAGGTTTATTGCAACAAAAAGCCAAAAGATATAAATCCAGATAGGAAAGCGTTAAAACTCTGTTTTGATTTATATTGTTTTTAACTCTTGTAAAGCACTTTGTGTTGCATTATGTATGAAAAGTGCTATATAAATAAAGTTTTATTGGTTGATTGATTGATAAACATTTTTAAAAATTTGGCTTCTCGTGCAGGTAATATCGAGAGCAGTCAGATTTTCTTAACCGCTGTTCGTGTTCAAATCAAAGCTGAGAGACACATCTTTGTATCACACTCAGGAAAGCAGGAAGAGATGAAAGTAGCAGTAGATATGTTTTTTATTTAAGTTCATTATGAAGTAAATGCTGATTGCACAGTGTAGTAGCTATAGAATAATGACACCATCTGCGTTTAGATGGGTTCCCCATAAGCCTCGCTTTCTCCATGCTGTTCTGTCTGCCACCGGGTCCAATCTCCAGGGAAAATAGAGGCCTGATTTACAGCACAAAGTCAGGCCGACTGGATCGATCTACTAGTTCATATGAAAATCAACAGGCAGAAAATATGTTATCACCGTCTCTGTGGCACGATACCAACCCAGTTTGCTTTCCTCTGCACATACCGGCTAATGTGAATGTTTTATTCAGGCCTAGTTGACAGTTTTCTCTCAAACTATGCTGTTGGTCCATGTGAAATTAGGACAGTTTCTCATTACCTCTTCAGCGAACATGCTTCTTGCTTCTTCTCTTATGTCCAAAGTGGGGTTGATCATTTTCTTGATGGAAATTTGGATACGAATGCAGTGTGTCCTGTGGTGTTGGTATTTTCTGGACTCTGGGGAAACAGAAGCGATCCGGTTGTCTTTGCAGAGATAATACCACAACGAAATATGATCGTGGGAGGGAAAGTTGAAAAATTGTCTGTTTCCTGTTTAAAAGTTTTCATTATGCAGTCAATGTTGTAAACGTGATTGAAAATTTTGACCGTCAAACTGGGCCAGTTGATCATAGACAAGTGGTAGTAGCATACGTGATTAACGTTCTAGAGCTGTCTATCTGTTGTGTGTGTCCAACCTCTTTGTCCATATATGTATCATGTGTTGAAGACCAAAGAAATATCAGTATCATTAATCAAATAATAGTTAAATTTAGTCCTGATCTGTGATATATGGTGAGCAATTTTATATTAATTCATAGTATTTGCAGCAAAAGACTTATTTTGTGATCTGTGTTTAAACACTAGAGACATTTCCAACGTTTATGTCATGATTTAAATCCAATTCAGAACTTTATTTGGCGAAACTTAATTCTGTTCACTGACATGAAAGTCTCACCATCAAAGTGTTGTTGTTCTTCACAGTGAGTGCTTACCACTGCTTTTTGTTTTTCCTGTGATGTTTGGGCAGCCTGCTAATTTGCTCCCAGAGGCCTGTGTTTGTCTAATAGTTTAATTGGCTAGGCTGTGCACCTGTTTGGCAGCACAGGTGGCCACAGGGCCATTGTGCTGAGGGCCTTATCTCCCAGGCAGTTCCACACAGGTGTGTGGCATGCAGCCTTTGCAGATCCACCCACAGATGGCATTGCCTGGAGCATCCGCTGCTTTCTCTGTTTCCACTCTCTTCTCCTCAGCTGCCATGTTTTCCACTTCTCTTTCTATCAGAATTCCCCCAGCCAATTATTTCTCCTCTACTTCATTCTCCCCACTTTTAATTTTGTCATTTGGATACTCGCTTCTTAATTTAGAAGTGTCAGATTGACTAGCCACTTTTCATTAATTTCTTAATCCACTGACGTGAGTGAGATGCCAACTTACAGAAAATTACAACCCTCTTATTTTTTCATTTAGCGGCAGAGAAGTCCTGCTGTGTTTCAGTCCGACGTTCTTTTTCACACTCATTTTACAGGTTATTTCCTCTGTCTGGCACATGTGAAAACCGCGTCAAGACCCGTGTAAAAATATATCCAGGAGTTTGATATCTCAATAGGCAAAGCGTCTTTATGTTTTCTTTACAGTCGCCGAAGCAGAACTTTTCAATTTTGCATCATGTATGTTTAAATTTTGTCTTCGCAAGATTCATTTCAGCTCCGACACAGTGAGATTTAAGCTCACTGCTCATCTGACTCCATCAACAGACTCCAATATAAGAATAGGAGACTGGTCTTAGTGGTTTGGGCTGCAGAGCACACATCCGTGGCCCCAGCATTTGACTTCCCTATGTTTAGCCTTCAGCATTACACTATGACTCTGTCAAATCCCGACAGTGACTTCCATATTAGATCTGCTAGCTCTCAGATCCCTAAGACATATTTAAGCAAAATTGAACTGGGCCCCTAACTTTTCATTATGTGAAATCTTCACGGTACAAGACAGACATTTTCTCTGGGGCATTTTCTTGTGGGGTCTTTTTGTGGAGGCGGGAGGCATTTGCTGACACCGGAGTTTCTCTCTGTGTCTGGGTACTCAAGGTGTGGGTTGTTGTGATGATCTTGCTGCTCTGCCACGCAGCGTGTCTCTGAGTCTGAATCAGTCTCACCAGCTTTTCTCAGTTGAATGCTTGTAGCTGAGCACCGAGGGTTGCATGGAACACTAGTAATGGGCTTTTTATGAGCTTTGAAGTTACTATGCCTGCTAACATAAAGCTGCTCGTCCTATTGACTGTCTGTCCTAATGCCCGGCTTGATAAAGCATTGAACAACACACTGAGAAACACAGACATTTCTGCCAAGAACGATTGGTGGTGCTCTCTGTATAATGATGGAGCAAAAAAGACCTCAAATTCCCTCATTCCCTCATCTCATAATCTTTGACTGTTACAGTCAAATAAACTCTTATATGACCAGAAATATTATTTCTAGACCCTCAAACTACAGCTTAATCTTACTTTTTGATTTAAATAGTGAAATGCCTACTGGAAGGTGAAAAGATATTACTGTACTTGATGCTATTACATTTTATGTTTTACTCACTTACTCATACAATTAAAGACAAAAAGGCGTCAAAAGAACCCGCAACATGGGCACAGATGTTTTTTATTAGTAGCACTAACAGGTATTCATACATCCCCTACTCTTCCTCCCTTGGCCTCCTCTGTCCATTGTGTGCACAACAGCCTGTCAACACCAGCACAAAGCAGCACATCCATCTGTGCATCTGTTGCTGGAGCTGATCAAACATATATGAGCATCTAAACGTCTCACAGGTTTTTTTTGTATAACCGCCTTGACAGCTTAGGCCAGGAGTCCGGTCTGGCACAGGCACAAAGTGTGAGTGGTGGCTCTCAGTCCAACTGCAATGAGTGAACTGATGAATGATACTTGTGTGAGGATTTTGGTACAGTAGACATCAATGGGCCGGCTCTGTCTGACATAGATTCTTCACAGAAGCGAATAACTCTTTCAACTTTGTCATTTTTGATGTGGAAATAGCTCTCTATCTCAGTGAATCATCCATAATTGATCCTCTGTATTCACTTTGTTATCCTGGACAGTGCTTTTGTAAGCTCAATCAGACTCTGTGTCAATTTGAAATGGTTAAATATAGCTTTAAAAACCAGATGTCCTTAGTGGAGTTCAGGGGGATGGGCTACCTCAGGACACATGACAGTCTGACACCTTTGAAATTTCTGGATCAAGCACCATCTCTTCCCAACCCATCACTTTGTAGAGTAATGGAAAAATAGCAATTTGATTTTTTTTTCCCTACCATGACGATCAAGATTTAACATCCTCCAGGAAGAGATGAGGAAGGAAGCAGGACAGACGCAAGATATCCAAAGTCTAACCTGTCAGCGCCATAAAATATGACCCCGGAGAAGTAAAGTGGAGGTGGAATCTTTCCAGTGGGGTAATTTTCTTTGCACTACGCTGTGGGAGTCTACTCTCAAGACTCCCAGTGTTATTACAAACCGCTGTCACCTTCCAGGCCTCTGACTAGTTTGCTCTGTGGCTTTTCAAGGAGAAACAAGACAGGAAAGATTTGGAAATCACATAATTATTTAGCAGAAGACTGAAGACAAAGGTTTCTCTGCTCTTTTAGGTTTTTTTTTCCCCCGACAGTAACAAGTAATTTATACATTAATCATTACACATGAATCCGCACCGATTTTTGTCTTTTACTTTTCAGGATGGTACAGTCATTCTCATTTCATAGCATTCACAGATTTTTTTATTCGACTGTTAAATTTGGCACGAATGTTACGACAGCGTCTTCAACAGACGTGACGAGCAGTCATAAATGAGCAAGTTAACTAGTTTTTACCCTTGCGGCTGACTTCACAGTTGACGTTCGCCCTTCTTCCTCAGAGGCAATGAAAACGATTTTTGGAGACATAAATGTCCCCAGTGTCTGGGTATATTTTAAGAGTGATGCCTATTTCATTTTATGACACCATCTGTTAACCTCCAAGATACCCATATCTGTTACGGCCCAAAGTGATACATTCATAATGTAGAAATATCTGTTTCTAAATTTGGAGGATATGATGCCTTTGGACACAGTACAATGTGTGATATCGTGTGTTTTTGAGTGTTAACATTTTGAACAGAACAGCTTTATGAAATCACCGGTATTTATATTATTATATCCTAAAAAGTAGACGCAAACTTCTAGAAGTATTCTCGTGTTTTCTGGTATGTGGGACATGACCCGGAATCCCATGTGACCTGAGCCCGTATTTAACAAACATCCGAGCGGGAAATCTGTCCCATCTGGTCCAAATTGACAGAGCAACGCATATTTGTTCCTACTTTTAAGCTTAGGAGTGAAAGCATTTATCAACTTTCCCAACCTACCAAAGTCATCTTGCCTGCTTCACGGTTGAGGAGCGATGCAGAGCTGTCCTGATGTTTTAGGAGTTCCCAGCAGATTTCAAATAATGGCACAGACATACACACACATTCTGGGAGGTGTAAACTGACACTTGGCGAAAGGTTTTATACATGTGCTGTATAAGGTGACGGCAACAAAAGCTTGAGCAAAATGGCGACTTTATGGCTTTGAAAATAGAATCAGTTACCTCAAAGAAGTGCTTGCCACTGCGTTTCCCTCTCCTCCTTGAAAGATGAAACTCATCTCTGCAGAAGCCTGAGGAATGTGCAGATACATCACATCAAACCTGATGATCCTTACTCTGATCTTCCACAACACATACAGATTTAAAGTATACCGAACAATTAAATTAATTGGTCTAATCAACCTGCAATCTGCCAGTAGTGCTGCTGTTTTCTGCCTACCGTCGCCTGGCAGTGAGAACTGTTGTGTAGGAATCCTTCTTGGCGTTGAGGGGATAATTAGAAATTTCAAGAGTGTTTTGCACTCTGTGGGTGGTAGTTTCAAAGTGACTGGGGAGCATAGTGTGCTGTCAGGCGTCTGCACTTACTAGTTGATTCAATTCTGATAGAGACCTGCATTCCCCAGTCTCTCACTCTCCTTTCATGCACATGCGGGCGCACACGATTGCTGCCTTCACTGAGTTTTGTTTTGCATCCCTGCACATACAAACACTCACAGACACCTTCAGTTCCACCAGGAAAAGCCTGTGTCGTAGGCCTGAGCGTCAGTCTATGTCAGAGCCACGGTTTTTCGAATCAAGCTTAGATTCAGACACCATTAGAAGTTCAAAGTGCTCCTTTTGAGTCCTGCACTGCTGCTGTTCCTGTGCGTGCTCGGCTATGCCAGCAATCACTTTCTTGGAGAGTTCACACAAGGAACATTGTACCAATATCAAATATCACAACCGCTTCTCTTTTTTCTGTGAACAGTTCCTTTGCGGTGGCTCAGTTTTAAAAAGTTTTTTTTTTTGTTATTATTATATTATTATCAAATATCATTTGAAGAGAAATTATTCCTTCAAATAGTTTATCTGTCAAGTAAAAGGCCTGTTAGGTAGAAGTATTTTTACGATGGCCAGCCTAACATCTGCTGTGATGCATTATATTTAAGATGTGTGCCAGCCTGAGGCCTGCAGTACAATCAGAACAGCTGATGGAGTGACACAGCACCTGTCACTTGGATGAAGAGAGCGGTGTTACCTGGAGTTACACATGAAGGATATCAGCTGCTCATTGTTCTCCTTCAAGGACAGCACAGGTCAATAGTTTTGGCTCTATGTGTGCGTAAATGCTGGGCACACGACATCTGTGCACTCATTGCATTTTAGGTAGTTTTTCGGCAACTTAATTTTACCTTGGTTCTATTATATCGATGAACTCTCAAATTTCTATGAATAAGGGTCAATAAAATACCAGAGGAAACGGTGAGTAGAATGCTGTGAAGGATTTTGTAAGAAAAATGTTCTTGCAATTGATGCTTTCAGGTTCTGGACCCACGTGTGTGTGTCTTCTTTTGTAGAGTGTTTCGTGTAGTTTCATAGCCAGGATGTGAGATAAATTCATCAGGCTTTCCATGACATGAGATTATAACCACCTTGAGTCCTTCACAATCTTCTAGATTGTGAAATAGTAATTTTTAGATGAACTATGAGTGTAGCTCTGGGGAACAGCAGTGTCAGACTGTTTGTCCAGCACAGGTCCAACACTTCCGGTCACTGATGTTCTATCTGAGTGCATTCTGTCTACATGTCTGATTGAATGGCATGGGTTTTTTATTTAAAGCTACAGCTAAAGCTACATATATATACAGCAAAGTATTACTGAGCCTAAGTACTGCAAATGTTACACTATTGGTGTAACAGTGGGTGACTTTCATTCATGAATTAGTTGTTGGCTGAAACATTTTGTTTTTGAGCGTGTAAAGAGAATTTGTGCTTCGTGAGACCTCTGACATTGATGGAAAACTGTAATTTTTGTTTATTTTTTAGTAGATTTCATAGAATGTAGGCTAAGAAAATAAGTTAGGTTTTGTGTTGCTTTTTTTTTTTTTTTTTTTTAGGATTTTTGCTATAAATCATATCACCTGTAATTTTCATGATGTACATTTTATTATTTTGAACCAGTTGTTGAATACTCAGCTACATTATCTGTTTTTGTACTGGTAACACTGGTAAAACATCCTCATTGTGTTTTTGTCAAAGGTAAGCAGCCTATTGAGGGAGAAAGCATATATTTCCATTAATTTTATGACTCTAAAAACAATACTTTACAAACCTTGTAAGAATATTTTACATTGTTACAACCTTTAATACTGAAATGTTAGTGGACGCTTTTCAGTAATCAGATAAATCAAAGCTACAAAGGACACAATAGAAAAAAGAAAAACATGTTGCCTAATAATAGCTATTTCTGAAATTTCTTACTTTTTGAGATGTGATGAACAGAAAAGTGCAGTTAATATTTTATATCTAGTATCTGTCATCTGATATGCCTTGTGCATTATTGTTATTTCAGCAGCCTATTAAATTGATCAGAGTATAATGTAGCTCCATGTTTGGCGTGCTAAATCACTAAGCAGACGCTGGTGGTGCTTGGTTTCCAGCTATAATGTTCAGAGCTATTTGTTGCACAGAGCTTTGAGCCTCAACTGGAATACTGTGGCAATGAATAGGTCAGTAGTCCCACAGAGGGACAGTTGTATGGCTGTGTCTGTAATACAATATGAAAGATATTGCACTCGCACAGAAGCTTTCAATAACAAAGCTCCCCACCTAGCCATGATAGAATAATAAAACTGGTCTATAGACTGAAATCAATGCGCGTACAAGCCATCTAAACACGAGACCAGCAATCAGTCAAACAGAAAGGGTGAGAGAGTGTCTGTCTCTCACTTTTTCTGTGGCTGTTGAGTCACTTACTGTGGCTGCTGATGCACCGTAATCTTTTCATCATGTACTAACAATTCCCTCGCCAAGTATTTGCAGAACTCTACACACACTATGCGTTGTTTTCCACACTCATAGATACAATATTCTTCCCCCGCTTTTTGTAAATACAGAACTATATACACTGTAAGTCAGGTCAATCTTATTTATATAGCTGAGAATTTGCTTCAAGGGGCTTTACAATCATCTGACAGCCTCTGTCTGTGGATACGAATTAACTCCCCTAAACTTTGGGAGATGTTTTGGAGGGAAGGAAGAAAGCAAGGGAGAGAAACAGAGGTAGGATCCATCTCTGAGGATGGATACACATGCAATAGTTGTCATTTGTACAGAAAATATACTGTATATGGACTGTATGGCGAAGAGTATGGATCCAGGAGGACCATGAGCAGCTTTGGGTCTCTCCAGATAGGTAAGACATGAGCCTCCTCTCAACCACGTAGACGTGGAGGAAGGACAGGCCACACAAACACAGAAGAGGCAGCATGGCATTCACACAGATGGAAGAGACAGACATGCACGCAGCGGGAGAGAGAGACATGGGAGCATGCAGACACTGTTGTATTCCCTTGAGCATGACACTGAACACAGCCAGGAATAGCACAAGAAGTAGCACTCTGCCCACTCTGGCAACATGTATGGATACTGCTGAGCGCATGTGACAGAGGAAGTAAAGAGAAACCGGTAATGAGACTATCATGTGTGAGGACTGACGTGCTATTGCAGATAATTTTGTTGAAGTGAGGAACCTTGAAGTGCGGTTTGAAGTGAGCTGTGTGAAGGCTGTCTGAATGATGAAGTGAGCAGGTGATTGATTGAATGGCATGGGTTTTTTATTTAAAGCAGCAAAGGCTCACTACTGCTTACCTTGAAAATACTGTAAATATAAGACCAGAGATAGATATAGTGCACACGCCACCATACATGCTCATATTTTCTTATGGTGGCTCAGTGTGTAACACTGTCACCTCACAAAGAGATGGCCTCTGGGTAGACTCTGCCAGCCATGATCTGGGGTGTTTCTGTGTGGAGTTTACATGTTCTGGGTTTCCTCCAGGTTTTATGTCTGTCTGTATGTGTGCATATTTGTTAGTCCCATGATAGACTGGCGACCGGTGCAGGGTGTACCCCACCTCTCATACAATGCATGATGGGATAGACTGGAGTCCCCTGTGACCCTGAACGGGATAAGCAGTATAAAAATTGGATGGATGGATGAATATTTTCTCATACATACTGACATTTGTTATGTCAGCGCATGTCAGAAAGTCAATAACGTCTTTCAGTCTTTAGGGAAACAAATGTCATTTGACAGAAAGACAGATTGGCATCTCACTGCAAGACATTTTGACTTTATTATATTAACAGCAAGTCCACCACAAAATGGACTTTCGATGAGGCTGAAATGCTCTTTAGTGAGCACACACCTTGCTAGTAAACATCTTGTTTATATCTCAACACTTGTTTTTGGGCTAAACTGCAAGGTTTCCATTGCATGTAATTTCTAGCAGTTAGCATAACTACAACAATAATTGCGTCAAGCCAGTAGAAATCACACAAAATATAAAATAAGAAATTGCTTCCCTCAGACCAACCATGAATTTTTCATTTTGCCTGCGGGATTTACATGATTGCAGAAAGTAACACAATTTGGTGGCACTTAACTAGAGGATTATAGCCATCAATATTAGATGAACAAGTTCTCCCCCAAGTTAATGAAATCCTTGGATGTATGCCCACATTAGAAGAAGAGACTGATAAGGAACAGATTTGATCTCGTGTTCCTTTAATGTTGAATTTCTACATTGGCCCAGAAGTACAAGTACGTTATGTTTGACCAAACATGAGCTGTAGCAACAATGCAAGTGTTGCTGCTCAGCTTCCTGAGCAGCAAGAGTCGTGTGATTAGAATACCCAAATACTGGAAGCTTGTAACCTTTGCTGATGCTAATACTGGTCAGCCAGCAGCCTGTTGCAGTTGATTGTGACAGTATTACTACTACAACCAGGAGTCGTAGCAGTAGTGTTGTTAGCATTGTTATTTGTGTTAGCAGTTTTAATAGTATGTAGTCCACTGCGGCAGTTTCTCTGATGAACAGAGATAAGGGATTTCATCGCCTCAGGACAAGCACTGTAGAAGTACCATCTCTCATTTTCTTTGTGGTAACTTTGGGGACATTTAGAAGGCAAGCTGCAGAGGACCTAAGGGTATACGTGAGGGGACAGAAAATGATAGACAGTCTGGGATGTAGCGAGGAGTCAGAAACATTAAGTGCCTTAAAAACCTTGAGGACAACCGCATTATGTTGCAACCTGCAGCAAGACATACATTTTTGATGAAAGATATTCTGCACAGGCAATCTCAATCTGTCTATTCAGTTTCATTCCAACAACAATAGAGAGAAGGTAAACACGGAGCAGACATCAGACATTTTCCACCAACATCTGCTGCCAAATTTCCAATTTACGTTCCCACTTAATTAGTGCAACTTCTCTGTTGAAGGTATTTATTAGTAAAGCTTTCTGACTTGTGAAAAGTCGCTACTTGTGATGTTTTCCAACAAGTTGTGTTTATGAAACTACGTGTATTAGTTCTTGACTCATCTGCAGCTGCGTTTTTAGCTCTCAATTAATGTAATGATGTTCAAAAAAGCATATGAATGTCAAAATATGTCATTTCTGGCCTGTGAGTGCCTGAAAAGCACCAGAGGTGTAACAGAATGCTGTCAGCCACATAAAAACATGACAGTACTACTTGAAAAACTGAAAAATGGATCGTCACATCAATCTCAGCCAATTGGCTATGTGAGGATTGTAGAATGGGAGTTGTCTTTTTTTTGAGAGTTAAGTGAAACTTTGGCTTGCTCCAACCACTGGAGTGGTTTGTCACTCTTTCACTCTATTGGTTACAGTCAGTCAATGGATGGCTTCCCTGACTGGTTGTTCTGCGACAGCATCTGTGTATGAAAGCTCATTCCCAAACATACCAGATGCTCAGTTTCTCTTATTTTCCTCCAGAGCCTCCCTTCTGTTCTGTTTGGGTCATCATGAGAATCAACATGAAGACATTCCTATCTTCATTTTATTTAATGTTTTATTATTAGGTATTAAGTTTAATGGAGATAAGATCTACCTGTAAAACACACCCAGTTTATTCATTGTCATTTTGCACAAAGAACAGAGAGGGAAGAAAGAAAACTGGGTATTAAAGGGGCATCCTGGAACGGCTCAGTCGTTCACAAGCAAGGATGGAGTGAGGTTCACTACTTTGTGAACACATGATTGAATTAAAGATATTGCTGCATGGGCTCTGGAACACTTTGTAAAACTGCTGTTGGTAAACACAGTTCACTTGCAAATTATTCTGTTTTTAATTTCAGTTTTACACAGCGTCCCAACTTTTTGGGAATCGGGTTTGTAATAACTACAGTAATCTCTTATGGTATTGTCAGTGTAACAAATGGGAGCCCTGTATTCTAAATGGAGCTGCATTTTGAGCTGTTTTGTTGTAACTCTAGGGAGCACACAGTGGAGGCACAGAGAAAGAGAGTGAGCATGTAGTCATGATTAGGACATTAAGAGATAAGTTTCAGTAAGATACGCTTAATGAAGGCATAAACACACACTTTTTGAAGGTAGAGAGAAACATGTTAAGCATACATACTTCCTTGCAAAGCACGACATGATAATTATGTGGAACCTCTGCTTGTCCTTACTGCAGAGGACAAAGCATTTTTTTTTTTTCCTTCAGTGCTGTTCACACACACACACGCACCTTGTTGAGGTCGCACACCATTCCCAAAATCTCATATTGCAGTTACGCTGCGTAATAAACAGAATTTCTCTTCGCAAATATTGGTTCCATTTCCAGCTCTCTGAAGACTGACATTACCATCATTACTAAGGAGCATAAACAAAGACTGTGGATTTACTGAATTGTGCTCCCTCAGCCATGTCGCCTCCTCTCCCTCTTTGTTGTCCCAGTCTCTCATTTACTCCTACCACCTCTGTATCACAAATACATATAACTGCATTATTATTCTGCAGTGAACTGAGCCAGTTGGTTCTTTCCTCTGTTATGGCCTTAAATATGTGCAAAGCACATGCTAGAAGGCAGCGTTCAAACTCGAAGGCTCATTGTCAACAGATGTTCATAAATTTACAACAGTGTGATGTTTTGTTTGTATTAAGAAAACAGATCATCATTATACACAACACTAAATATCACTAAGTTATCAATTGGTTTCGCTTGTCTGCTAATGAAGTTTGAGTAATGGCAGTTGGGGGGGGTTGTAGCATGTGCTAATTTCGTCACAGATCAAAGACATACCTCACCTCAACTTTCCCAGTTGCCTCAGGCTAATGCATCTCATCCCTAATTGAGGGTCTCTTCCGACTCACCGAGTCAATACAAATGACTTTAATACTCAAACCATTATTATTTCAAATTATTGTCAAAAAGGCGGGATAAATCATTGACTTATGCCCCATTAATGTCAGAAAATTGCTCCATGCATTTTGCATTATTGACAGTTAGGGCCTTGAAAACAAGTAATGCTAATGACATAATCTGGCCGCGGCCACACTGTCCCTCCCGCCCTCCTCCCGCCTCTCTCTTCCTCTAGCTTAGACAAACGGGCTCATCTGCACTGGATCATTTGCCGTCTCCTGATACGCTGTGGTTTATAGCCAATTATCTCTCGCGATCCATTATCGATTACAGTGTTATCTCACTTGCATTGCTTAATCTTTTGGCACAGGGACATAGCAGCTCACAGGGGGGCCTGGATACAAACCGCTGAGCGATGGGAACACTAGTTAAGATGGATGGGTGTTCATTTGCTTGTAGATGGTTACAGTTTAAATGCACACTCATTCAGACTGTGTTGAGTGTCGGAGGGGGCAGGGTGGACTGATTTCCTCTGAGGTTAATACAATATTGTTTGTGTTTGCATCCATTTGTCAATCAGCAGGGCTTACAGTAAAGCAGCCAACCAATGACAACTTTGTTTGAATATTGCGTGACTGATTTTTTTTTGTTTTTTTTGTCTGTGTCTTCTTTCTAGTTGGGTCAATAACTTTGGTCATGAGGGTCTTGGTCTCCTCCTGGATGCTTTGGAGAAGCTGCTGGACAAGAAACAGTGAGTGATCACCTATAGCGGCCATATCTGTGTCATTTATGTAGCAGCAGGTTCTGTTCATTTAATCACAATGTCCTTTTTTTTTTTCAGGCAAGAGAGTATTGATAAACGGAACCAGCATAAACTTATCCAGTGCCTGAAAGCTTTCATGAACAATAAGGTTTGTATGAGTCAGTGATGAATTGATTGATTAGTTAATGACTCCATGTCAGCATACCTGCATGATGAAGTGATATTGCATGGAAGCAATCATGAAGATGGTTCAAAAAGAGTTAGTGTGTGAAATTTTAATATTAATTTTAATTATGTTGAAATTATCTTATAGAAGATGAGTGATGTGTATCAATGACTAAACAGCACAAACAAGGACAGAGGCCGCTCTTTGTGCACTTAGATTAAACATCCTAGACGTTTCTAATGATAGCCCGGGCAGCCATGTTTCCAAGCCCGCTTTGAATCTGGACTCTGACAAGCCTGGGACAATGAGACAGTAAAGTGAAGCTAATTTTACCGTTTCAAGCTCACGGTCTCAGATCTTTTAATTATCCTTTTTAGGAAGGTCTGGCTCATTTCTCAAAAGTGGCACACATTTCAAGGATAGATGAACTATTGATATTGCTTCCCTTAGAGTTAATCCCCACACGTGGTCATCTTTGCCCACTCCTTCAGTTGCGGGGAGACTAGAAGGTACAGGAGACTATAAGTATTTGTCCCTGTAGTCCTGTCCTGAATTGAATTAATTCATCATCCTCTCCATTTTTTTTTCCCATGGCCTCGTTGTCCCTCCTTAAAAGAAAATTAAGGCTAACTATAATTTACGTACATTAGCGCTTCTATGTGTAATTCATTTTTTACTTGAAGTGAAAGTTCCCCATGAATGCAAATGCTCTCATTATTTATACCCAATGGACCTTTTCACCATCCCACCTCCTCCTCTCCATGTCTCACAGTATGGACTGCAAAGGATCCTGGGAGACGAGCGGAGCCTGTTGTTGCTGGCCCGAGCTATTGACCCCAAACAGACCAACATGATGACAGAAATTGTCAAAATCCTCTCTGCTTTCTGTATTATTGGAGAGGAAAACATGTAAGTTGATGTCTAATTACCTGATAATTTGTCACATTCGTTTTCACACATCTTGCTCTTGCAGACCTTCTCTTGTTTTGCATGCTATTAAAGAGACATCCCCATCATATGCTCGCCTACTCAACATCTAAGTAAATAATTTATTAAGTGTTGTGCACCAAAAGCTGTCCAGCCTGCGTGTGCTTACAAGACACAACACACAACTAACCAGAGCAGTAACGTAGTGAAAGCTAAGACGTATCATAGACCTCCATACATGTCAGACTAAAAATCTGAACACAGTGCTGCTCCTGAGACGTTACATCTATAAGGCACAAACTGCATGTAAGTAAATTATGCATATATACATAAGTAAGGTGAAGATTTTGTCTCAATTGAAGGGTCAGTTCATGCAATTTAAAGCTTCTTTTGTATTTGCAGGGTTTTTGATATATTTCATGTTTGACCAGCACCTCAAAACCTCAGCCAATAAAACAAAAACTTTCTGCATTACTGGTTTCCCGCTCACCGCACCAAAGTGTGGGGAAGTAGTTTAATGTAACGTGTGCGAGCCGACGTTTAAGCATTCAAAGTTTTCAGTTTTCTGCGTTCAAAGTTGAGTTGAGGGACATATTTTCCCATCTTTCGCAGTAAATCACAGCTGATATGGAAACGGCACAGCACCATTTCTAAATCCTGACTGATGAGAAAAAAAATGCAATGATGAAAGCGATATGGTCCATCTCTGCTATGTTTACATGCTCTGAAACAGCAAGAGGGAAGGCGACCGCTGCTTCTTGTAAACACTGGAACATCACTATTTCTTCAATCTTCTCCCACTGGGTGGCATGTACTCAGTGATTGGACTGCGTGCATACATGTTTACCAACTGTGAAACATACAGTTTGCTGCATTTACAGATGACCTCAGGCAGTATAGAAATCTTTTGGGTCACATGGTCAGATGATGCAGTTCAGTCTCTTTAATGTGTGGAACTACTCAGTGTAGTTTGCCATGGACACACAACCTGTCTGACAGCTTATAAATTGGATTTAGGGGAGTGTTTTTTATTGTTTCCCACAGGGCCAGACTAGAATAACAATGGCGCTTCAAAGTCAGTCTGTATGCAGTGGTGGAAATAAACAAACCCACAAATTCTGTTGGAGAAGCTGAGTTCAGCACTGTGTCTCACATCTTTGACCATCCAAATAGGCCTTTATGCTTGTGGTTCTGTGACTGTCACGGTTTCCAAAATAAAAAGTGCAATCCAAAAGTGATAAATGTTGAAGTTGCAGAATATCAAGGAGTGTGAAGCTAAAGCTCAGTATAAATTAGTTAATTCAATTTTTAAGAATTGCATTTATATTCAGTAACTGCTCCAAAAAATGCACATCTGTTAAACAGATGTTTGGCGTAGCAGCATATCAACCTTTTTGTCAATTATTGTACTGAATATTGCAATATGATTTGGAATACTTTGTGCACTGTTGGGCCATATAGTATCTGTGTTTAGCATCTTTAGTTAAGAGCATGAATCTATACTGATTCATCTTTAGATGTTGTGATGCTGTGCATTATTGTTTGAGGGCTTGTCCCCTTATTCGGGTCAAACGAGTTAACAGTTTCCACTGCAGCACGGGTAGCAGAACCTGCTGCAGCCTTTGACGCTGACACAGATGGAATTTCTGTCTCATCTTAGCAGGCGATTGCTCTAATGGTGTTCTGGATTCAGGTTGTACAAAGTTTACTTCTTGGACAAGTTCTACCGAACTGTCAGGTCCTTGTCAGGAAGTCAAAATACAGATAACCAATCCCATTTAGCTTGATCAAAGTGTTTTTAAATAGATTAATGCTCAGTCAGCTTAATTCCATTTTAAGTGTGGCTTATGCACATAGATGCGGCTGAATCTGTATATAATCAATGCATTGATGCAGTGAATGAGCAATTAGACCCATGTGAATGTTGTCTATTAGACAACCCCTGCAACACTCAGATGCAGACTTCTGCTGCTTGCATACAAACACACTCACAACTATATTTAACCAGATACTGGGTGTATAGATAATAAAAGTCTCCCTCACTCAGTCTCACTTTCTGTCTCTCTCACCTTTCTCAAAGTATTCAAGAATAGGTTGAAGTAAACATGGAAATCTTTGCCATGATCATAGCCCTGCATTAAAATGTACGTATCCTGTAGAAATGACAGCCAAAGGAGCTGAGGCGTCACTTTCTTCCTCAGAAACTTCTCTGCCTACCAATGTTGTGACGCTGGCTCATGTTCAACACCCACTTCAGCTGACAGCATCAAAAGGGAACACGACAAGTTAAGCAGATCTATCTCGGCTGTTTTGAAGCGTCGTCTGAACTGGCTTTAAAGCTACTCAGTATGCAGCTCCCCATGCTTGTCTGTGACTTTGTAACCCCTATCACAGAGCATGGCCGTTCCATTTATCTCTATGTCAGGCTTACTCCACACATACAGTCGTTTTGGTCAGACACGTGAACTCCCTCACTCAATAAGGAACTGTGTTCCCATTGTCATCCTGAAAGTGTTATTTTTTGGGTTGATTTAATGTAATAAAAATGGCAGCAGGCCTGTGTGTATGTGTGAGTGCACACTTTTGCACATGCATTAATTGGCTGATCCCTACAGCTGATATTTCAACATCTGGCTGAGTGGGACTGTTTATTTCTTATTTATTTATTAATTAGGACAGCAGCGGGGGGGGGGCTTGTATATCAGCCTGAGAGTTCTTTTGTACCCACAGGAGTAAGAAGGTGGAGGACAGGGAGTTAAGCTGTTGAGTTTCTTAATTGATGATGACCACCTGTTACCAATTATTATGTACTCATATTGTAAATCAGGATTTACGTAGGTGCACATAAGACATCAATTTGCTTTTATTGCAGTCCTGTGTGTGTGTGTTTGTGTGTTGAGCACAGAATTTCTCTCCCATCCAGAATTTAGTGGCTGAAATTGTCGAATGGTCTATTTAGCTGAGCTGCCTTGAGCCTTTGCAAGTACTCTAATTTGCTTACCTTCTCAATAGGTGTATTTGCACATTAGTCTGGCAGTCCCTGCAATAATTTGCACCCTTTCTCACCCAGCCAAATACACTCTACCACAATTGCTTTTGACAACTGAACACATTTGCAGTAAAACCCTGTTTTTGTCTAACATCACCTTAGTAACAAGCACGATCAAGTCAAAATTGAACGCTGCAGCAATAGTAGACCAGATTGCATATAAATGGATGGAAAGCAGCAGCGTTTGTCAGGGTGACCAAAGACTGGCCGAGCAAATGTCCACACCAACACACAAGGGAAGATAAGATACATGGTGTTTGAGCTGGAAATTGTGAGTAAATGTCCTGTCAGTGAGGTGATAAAAGTGTTTGTTGACTTTTGTGTTGTGGCTGCTCCCTGTTCTCTGTTTTCTTCCAGCCTGGATAAGATTCTAGCTGCCATGACAATCGCTGCAGAGAGGAACAATAAAGAGAGATTTGCCTCAATTGTGGAGGGACTGGAGAACCACGAAGCCCAGCAGCTCCAGGTTAGGAATCGCACACCCAAAAAGCAGTTCACATAAATGTCTAATATTCATCACCCACTCATCACTGCCCTTTTGTTAGAATCATTCTTTTGAAGGATAAAAGTGACCTTTATGGTTCGTGGCTAATACAGTAACCACTATTACCCCACAGCACTTTTCTCAATACTGCAGTATTCTGTGGTACAGAATACATTTCAGGTTGCCTCGAACAGTCGTACACACCGACTCACGCTACCCAAACTTAAAAAGAACCAAGCGACTTCTTCACAAAAGCAGCAGTTTTGCCATGTAGAGTTGACAGAAACCTGACACAGTCCAGCGTCATTCACACAAATTCTGTTATGTCATGAAGACCACATTTGATGCCGGGTAAGACTGAAATTGACAGTTGTGTCACTCCAGGGCCCGTTGCACCTCAGCAGCAGCTGTCTTCATACATGTGTTTTTCTCTGCTTCTCTTCCTGTCTTTGGTTCGCTTGTCAACCTCACTGCACCTCTTGCACATGATGGGATGTGATCACTGGGCTATTGAAATGCACCCCGAGCTCCGTCACCACTGCTTTAATCAAAAACACCTGCTTCTACTGAACTACCCCATTCTTTTTGCGAACACCAGGAAAATGATAAGAAAAAAAGGAGAGACGTTGAGTTCCTCTCTGCTTTCTGTCTTCTTCCTCTCTTTCTCACATTTTCTCCTCCTCTCACTACCTTACTCATTTTTCTCACCTCTGACAAATACCTCCCCTTGCTTTTTTCCATGCTGCTGTCAAGTTAGGTCTCAGAGGACACGTGAAAGGGCAACTAAAGCACCATACCTCTCTTAATTTTCACTGCTGTTCTTCAGCAGCAGGTAAAACTATACAGGGGCAATAAAAACACTGCTTAAAACATGTTTTTGTGGAACCAAAAGCGGGGAATTACTTAAGGAATTACCCATTTTAACTGCAGGGATTGTGAAGTCATGAAGGAAAAGTCATGAAGGAAACTGATGAGGCGGATGGTGGAAGTGAAAGTAGATATTCTTTTATTAGGAGGCTGTTGTTTTTCCTTTAAATTTTGCCATTAATGAAATGAAGCTCTGCTAATTGTGAAGTAAATTAAAATGCTTTGCTGATGCAGGGGGTTCAAGGAAATTAATAGACTTTTTATCCAAAACCTGTGATGGGCTGTAAAACTAGACTTTGCTAATGTGATTAAAATGTGTTTTGCCGTAGTTCAGGCTATGCTCGTCTGCTGAGCAGGAGAGAAACTCTGCGTTTCAACTTAAAAACTGTCCCAGCAGTGCTGCTTTTAATTACGGTGTTTGGAACCACCCTGTGGCACCACTGCAGCTCTGTAAACCTGACACAAATAATGCCCACCGTCCCCAACACGGCCGCTTCCCACTCCCCGAAACATGACTGAGGTATGTTTGAGGTGCTTGATGTAAGTATCAATCTGTATGCAGGAGAAGAGAAGGAATTTTTCATGAGCTCCATGGCTTTCTTCACTCACATAAATTCTGTGAAGATTTGGTGGAGGTTCTTTTATGTATCTGGCCTCTGGTGGTTACAGTAAAATGTCAGGTTTCAGTGCACAGATCTTGCTCAGGGGCCCTCAAGCTTTTTTTTGGGAACATGCCTGGCACTACCACCACACACTCAATGGCGGCGCATCCTTTACTGCAACAAGCTGGTGTTTTTCCCAAGGGAATATACACCATGGTATAGCTGTGTCTCAACATTCATCCCCCCTGAACCATCTTCTTGGCTCCCAAATGTGTTCGTTGTATTGCTGCTGCAGCTTAATGTAACAGAAAAACAAGCCAATACAGTTGATTTCTTTTGTTCCGCATTTTATCACACGAACACTCAAAAAACTGATTTGATTGTCGCCCGAATCACACGACTTACCGAGCGAACGAGCGGAAAAACATGTAGTGGGCAAAGCAAGACAAAGAGAGTTGTTTCCTTGCATTACGTGGAAGCACCTGCATTTGTTGTTAGATAAGA
Organism: Chaetodon trifasciatus; assembly: GCA_037975065.1. Classification (NCBI taxonomy): domain Eukaryota; kingdom Metazoa; phylum Chordata; class Actinopteri; order Chaetodontiformes; family Chaetodontidae; genus Chaetodon; species Chaetodon trifasciatus. The sequence goes on from JBBMOE010000045.1 coordinate 1,457,817, forward strand.
ATTTACACCTAGAAAAGAATGATGAAACTGACCCAGGAAACCACACAGAATCAGCATTGTTGTGGCTCTTATTAATAAGACATGCAAGCCAACAGTACAGGGTCAAGGTTCCAGAAGACAATGTTTCACATCGTCCATGGGAATCCTTCAGCCTGCTATTGATTGTCCGCTGAAGGAAAACTGTCTTATCCATTGCTTGCTCCCCTGAAACACCTTACTGCTCATTATAATTCATCAGCGATTTCCTCCTTACTCCCTCCTTCACCCAGCACACACACAGAAACGCGCACACACACTCCGAGGCTTTTTCTCTACCAATAAATCCATTAATAATGCACATCTGGTCAGTAGACACACCAGACCTGTACTTTCTACCATCTCTCTGCTGGCCTCTCTCAATATACCTTTCTCCCCTTATCCCTTTTCTCTACTTTTGGTTTAGGGAGTGAAATATGAAGAGCGAACCGTCTCTCCAAAACATATTTATATTGCAGAGACCAAACACAAAATTTACAATTCAGTGACATAATCTCAAACTGATATGTTTTGCAAAAAAAACCATATTTTTCTGCGTCTCCTTTCTCATGTCTTTTTCTCTCTGTGTCTGTCCTGTGGTTTGTCCGCTCCACAGGTTGCTTGCATGCAGCTGATCAATGCGCTGGTCACCTCCCCGGATGACCTGGACTTCAGGATACATCTACGCAATGAGTTCTTAAGATGTGGCCTCAAGAAGATCCTACCTGTGAGTTATCAGATAGCACAGAGTTTGATTGTTCACATGCATGAAATATTTAGTTGAAGTTCTGACTTTATGTTTGCTTTTTCCTGTGTCATTCAGTCAATTCAATCAATAAGTTCACCTCACTTAGGTCAAATTTCTGGTCCTAACACAGCACATGTATTGCTCTTTGAATAGCTTTTAACTGCCCCGAGCACATCGGTAGCCTTACAGCATAGCACATCACAGCTTGAATGTATGCTGGTGCGAGTGTTCAGCCTTGATGAAATTCAAAATAACAGTATTTCTCAGACAATAGTCAACACACGGCCAGCATTTTCACTCATGCCACAACCTCAAAATAAATGCTTTTATGTAATTGTGTTGAGAAACAATCAGGCAGTCGAAACAAATGGTGTAAATTGAAATCCTCTTCACAAGATGACACAAGTAAGAATAGGTTTTCTTTTTATCCATTTACCTCGTGGCAGAGGTAGAACTGGTAGTGGCTAGTGCCATGTGTGATGCAGTGCCAGCACCTCATCACGCAGGTCGTCCTCGCATCATTATCAGCAAACCTGCACATCTTCACATGAGGCGAAGGCAAATGAGCTCCAGCTCATCACTCAAGCTCTCATTTGTAGCGAGTGGGGTGAACGTGTCAGAGAGCCAGTTGTTAATAAGTCATCCCAGCTGCTCCTGTTGATTATTACTGTCATTACTTTAATTATCTTCAATTCTGCCCCCTGATATGAAAGAGTCTCAGTGTACAGTCATTTATGAAAGCCACGTTCACCGTTTTTTAATGCCGACATTCAAACTGACACTCTTTCATCTAATTATGAGTTATGCTCAGGAGTCAGCGTAGCTGTTGGCAAAGAAAAAGTGAACTCCAGCGAAAGAGAAAGCACATTTGTTTTGTTCTCATAGTCCTTGACACATGTATTTGGCCCCCCTCCTCTGCCCCCCCCCCCCACCCCCACCCTTTTTTGTGGCATTGTGCACCTCCCTCTGAACCACTGTTCCTTAAGACAGATGGTGCACCCAAAAAGCTGTGCAGGGTGATTGATACCTGCAGAAATTGGGTTACATTTGGCTTTGTCTCCGTCTGTAAACTCTGCTGCCGGTGATTCATCGAGAAGTGGTAAAGAGCACTGCCGTAGCCCCTCGTGGCTGGAACAGGTGTGCAGGAATAGGAACTGTCTGGAATACCTAGTGAGAGCGTTCAGGGTGTCTCAGTTCCTAGTTTTGCAATTTTTTATAACAGGCCTGATTAACACTGACATGTAAAAGTTTGACAAGATTAAACAACACAAACACAAGAGCAATACATTGTTACAAGCAATATCTAAGTGATTCCTTGCAGGTGCCGGGGCTGTTAATTATAATCTACAACTCCAATTCCAAAAAAGCTGGGATGCTGTGTAAATCATAAATAGAACAGAATGTGATAACTTGTTTATCCTTTTTGACATATGCTCAATTTAAAACAGCTCAAAGACAATACATTTAATGCTTTACTTCATCAACATCATTGATTTTTGTAAATATCTGCTTATTCTGCCTGCTTGGAACAACCCACAGGTAAACAGGTTCATTGGTAACAGGTGATAGTGTCATGATTGGGTATGAAAGGGGCAAGTTCACCACACTGTGAGACACATGATTGTATAAAGGTTATTACCACATGGGCTCAGGAACGCTTTGTAAAACTGCTGTCGGTAAACACAGTTTGTTTGCAAGTAGTTGCATTCTGTTTTTATGGAAAACACAGTGTCCCGACTTTTTTGGAATCAGGGTTGCACATTCCAAGATGACCTTTTGTGTAACCTCATGTTTTCAGCCGTCTCCTGTATGTCAAACTCATCCTAGGAGCTAAAAGAGACAGAGGAGCTAGACATCCAGCTGAAGGTTTTCAACGAGAACAAGGAGGAAGACTCTATTGAGCTCTCACATCGCCTGGATGACATCCGCGCCGAGATGGAATATCCATTTGTCCTCCCTCTGTGTGAATATACAGATGAATAGACCCGCAGAACTAGCAGTGAGAGATGAGTGTATATTGTGAGTTTGGTCAAGCTTTGCAGGCTAAAGCCCCTCATGGTTTGGTTCATTAGAGAAGGCTTTGAGGAGCCAGAGCACAATATCCAGCTCTATCTCTGACCAGGTATACTAGGTAAATAGCCCTGTCATCTTAACCTCCCACCTCTTCTTTCTTCTTTGTATTTACCCTTCTCTGCTCCTCTTCACTTTCTGTCATTTGTCTGTTAGTATTGGGTTAAGTAGAACTGTTGTATGACTTAAGAGGAGGATATCTAACAGACATATGCTTTCCTAGTTTTACCATTTACTAAGCACAAAAGACAATTCATACTATATTATATAGTCAAGGCTCGAGTGTTGTTACTCCTTGTCCGGCTCTCTGCCAATGTCCATTTAACTCTGAACATGCAGAGTAGAAGTTGGTAAGGTGAGTAGTAATTTAGTCCAGAGTTGGGAACTTCTTCAAGCATCCTAGAGAAGAACCTTTTAATAATTCACAAATCTCCTCTGAGGCTATGTATGAATGGCTGACACTGTGAGCAGACAAACCAGACGCTGACATTGTTATGCAGATGTTCATTCCCACAACCTTTTTCTTCCACCAAATCCCACAGTTCTAGTACTGGCACAAAGTGCTGCTGTGAGTGACAGTTTCTGTTGACACATGTAGGTGACTGGAGGAGGTTGTGCGTCTGTGTGTGCGTGTGTGTGTGTGTGTGTGTGGAGAGAAGATGGAGAGGAAAAAAAAACTGCACCTGGATTAATGATGTGCTTGAGCAGGTTCACAAATGAGGAAGGCCCAATGTTTGTTTCCAAGGACAATGTGGTATTGATCTGTGAGCTCTGAGCATGATTCGAATGCCCAGGCTACCTTTTGTCCCTTTGCTTGTATAGAACACACACACAAACACGTACGTATGTGCACGATATCACGCAGGTAGTACCTCTACTACCTGATCATTGCATGTGTCTTGTTTCCCTCTGCAGTTTCATGAATATTAACCTGAGGAGTTTCTTCTCCTCTGTGTCCGGCCCAGGTCCAGGTGCCGAGGAGGTGACTCCAGGCCACTAATGAATATTAATGAGCTGTGGAATGGTGATTGATTGACCCCACTACTGACTGGGCTACGTCACACTTGACTGCCACTCATGTTTATTCATTATTTGGAGAGGGAGTGTAAAGAGAGAGAGACAGAGAGCAAGAATGAGCGTGTAGAGGGGGGTGTCATCGAATGGATTGGCATTCTACATTAGGTTTGTGTCTGCAGCTTAGTGATAGATGAAGCTAGTTGGATACTTTCCCAGTCTGAGCTCCTTCTCATGTCCTCTCAAATGCTGCTGTGGTGAGGCTATAATTGAATCTCACAGGATTGGTAATTCTCCCAGGCTTCATACTCGGCTAATACAAGGGAGGGAAATGATACTGCGGAGGATCCCGTATTCCCATCCCTCTCCCTCTAAAAATTTGATATGGGATAGGAGTTTAATTACAGACATTGTTGAAATTAATAGGAAAAGTGTCAAACAGTATTTAAAAGAATTGATCTCCTCCAATTGCTGTGGCTGCAGATTGTTTTGTGTGGATGATAGTATGGGAAATGGAGAATGCAGTCAAGTGCTGTTTTTTTTTTTTTATTGAGGAAATAAATGATCTGAATTATTGATAGTCTCTTACAGAGTCATCCCTCATTAGCTGTTGATGAAACCTGACGAATTATATTAGGAAACAAATAAAGCATTGACAAAATCTCCTGATTAACCTTTAAATACGTGTTAGTCGGACCTCTCTAATCTCCCATGAGTTTTGGATGCATAACATTATGTGTACATCCATGAAATCAGCTGTTATAACACATTAGCAGTGGTGGAAATATTAGTGTTGCTCTGGTGCTCTGTTTATTCCTAATTTTGTCTGAATCCTCGAGCTGTGTCACCTAAAAATCACAAACAGTCTGTTTTCATCATCTGTTTTTGCATGTGCGTTTCACTATTTTCTGTTCAGAAAGCAGAAAGGAGGGGAATCGCAACATTTGCTGCCACGGTGTTGAATATGTCACTCCACTGCTCTGCAGTCAGTATGTTGTGCTAAGTAAATATTTTAGCACATGTCAAGATCTGCTCTTCATGTTACGATGGCAATCAGGTTTTTATCTCTGGGAGCTTAACAGGGCACCGTCTCCTCGGTCTTCTTTTTTTCTGCATGTGTGCACATATCTGAGAGGCTTATTTTACTTTTTCAAACAAGATGAGTCTCCATGGGGAAATCCACCATTCTCAAGCAAACAAATTAAATGGGCTCCAAATCATTCATTTTCCTGGGTTCTTTAATTCTTAGAGCTACACTCGTAGGAAGCTATTAGAAGTTTGAGAAACATAAATTTAATTATTTCTGAATTAGCATTGCACTACAAATCAGCCATTAACATAGAAATTGAATTTTGAAATATTTTTAACGTGCAGGTACATGCGTATCTTCCTCTATACTGTCTGCTGTGTTGGTATTGCTTTTTTTTTTAATTATTAACACTGCATTTGGTTTTGAAACAGAGCAGCCCTAAACAGTGGGTGACTGTAGAAACAGAGACAATAACCTAAATAATACAGTAATAATCAGTATGTACTATATGAAGAAGTATGTCAAAATATTAGAGCGCAAAATAAATATTTTATTAAAAAAGGGGGGATCAAAATGACAGCAGAGGGGTTCAGGGCCAGAGCAATGTGGAACATATTCATTGTGTTAGAGAATACAAATACATTAGAGGCGTAGAGAGATAGCTTAGCAGAGATGGGTCCCCCAGAACATGTAGACCAGATGTGTAAGGACCATCTAGGCCTGTAATCTATGATATATCTTCATGAATAGCACTCTGTAACATCTGTATGAAATGAATAAGTGGACCCTGATCATCCCCACATTCCAGCATGTGGAGATTCCTCTAAGTACGCATCGTTGGCAGTGCTCTTGCATTATTTTACCACCATGATGCTAACATCAAACATTTTGTGCTTTGTGGAATAAGAGGCATCACTAACAACCAGTTTTTTTTTTTTTTAAACAAATGCTCAGCAAATAATCAAGAAATATATGTAGTGTAGGACATTTGAACAGGAAGAATAAAAAGAAAGACTGAATCTGATTTAACATCTGTTTTAGATGTCAAAGCCATCACTACTTCCTCCTGGGGAAAGCAAACATAAGACACATAATCAATACCTTTTGCAAATTTAATAACATGAATTTTTCGCTCCTGAGTACATGTCACTTTCAATCGGAAAACTGAACCTCAGCCATATTTCTGCCCCGCGAATGATCGGCTCCCTGTCATTCTTTCCTTAAACATTCAAACCGGTGAGTTTTTCATGTAATTAATTTCCTCTATTCTGAAAGGTTTGGAGTGACAGGTAAACCAGAGGGAGCATTCTTTTATTGCCAATCCCCCTCCTCAAGTTAGCTGTTTACACTGTTTTAGCTCCCCGGAGAGAGAGAGAGAGTGGATAAGAGGAATCACATCTCCGTTTGCTTTTGCACAGTGATGCCTGTCAGAAAACCTGAGGTGAGGAACTGGGGAAAATAGATATGTATGTATAAAGAAAACGAGATAATACAACTTTAAGTGTTTGCAAGGAGTTGAATGCACCTGAATAATGAACTCATATTGAGAAGTTCATCAGAATTAACTTAGAAACCTAAAAAAATAACACATTCATAATGTTGTTTTCCTTAACCTTGCTCCTGTACTGATATGAATGAAGTGTACCATCTCCTGTCCAACATGGTGAAAGACACTGGCTCAGAGACCTACTTCCTGTCAATCCTCCAGCACCTATTGCTCATCAGGAATGACTATTACATCAGGTAAGTTCTAAGTTTTTACATACCACTCGCTTTTTATTGACTGATGGCTTCATGATGCTTTCCCATGCTGATGTGCTTGGATGGTCTTTATGTTTGTTTTTTTCAACAATAGATATGAAACACCTCATACATCACACTGAACTTATTTGTTCATTACTTACAGGAAATTGTTATTTCCTCTGCTGGTCTGTGTGTTTGTCTTGGACCAACATATCTTGAAAAGTAAAAGCCAGGTTGAAATGTTTTCCTCCCGAAAGTAAGAGACCTATTAATTTTTAAAAGCCAAGCTTGAACTCCCTTTAAATTACCACAGCTTTGTGTCATTTACCCTCAACTGCAGTCTGTGAAAGCAACATCTCTTAGCTCGCCCCTCTTATTCATTCATTCAACATCAGTTTTTAAGATAGAGTGGAAAAACTGAGTTTTGGTGAAACACAGAACACACACTCGCTTAAACATAAAACACAAATATGCAAAAACAAGTGCTAAAACCCAACATCTAAGCCCATGTAAAACAATGTAGATCAGGTGGCAGCAATGATATAAAACCTGGAGTACATCCAACCCATTCCCCACCGATTAGGACAGCATCGCTATTGACCACATTGGCTAACGATCAGCCTCATAGGGGTGTATGGAGATGGCATGAGCTCTGTTCTGGAGTTTCATGTGTTGCCTGGCTGGAGGTGAAGATGAAGACAACGTGTTAAAAACTGTCTCCACACTGCACTCTATCTTCTATCTGTAAGTCTATTGAACCACACCCTTGTTAGCACTGCAGAGCTGTGCAGCGTGAGGTGCTGCACAGGCCTGAGCCTCGGTGAACTGACACTGGAAGGGACAACAGATTCTATGAGTAGGGACATCATTCTGAATTTTGGAGTTATTAAGTAATTTTAAACTGTTTTTACTTTGCCTTTGAAGAGCAAATATGTCAGTGAGTGGACAGGAAGGCCGCCAGTCCTCTGAATGGAGTGACACTGATGAATTCACTGCTGTGTCAGACCTTTTTTGCAGAAATAAGGCTTAAAAAAAAGGAAAGCTGGATGAGGATGAGAGGAGGAAGATGAATTTACCATAGACAAGTTGCTGTTCCCTTGGAGTTATGAATAATGCATTCCTCATCTATTCGCAGGAAGTGAGAAATAGAATTCGCATTAACCAGCCAGTGCAGCCACGTCCACCTCAGCTCCAGTGTCCGTGTGCCTCTGTGCGAGCCAGCAATAAGAAGGGATCAGTGCCGATGCTCTATAAATAAACGGATGGTCTTTTTAAAGATATGTTTTTGAAATATTTTTTTTCTTCCAGCCTCCATCACAAATGCAAGGACACACCCACGCATGTGCACACACAAACGTTAACAGCAGAAAATCATTCTGTCTGAGGCTTTTTATTCCCCATACATCACAGCTGTGTGAGTTAGGATGATGGAGGATGCAGTCATATAGTACATGCAGCTATTTACAATAGATACTATCTCTCTTTTTTCACTCTTTGCCCCTAAAATTGCCATCTTTTCATGTTGTGGTCAAAATTGGGTGAATGTGAAATAGCATAGCGTGTATTTAACATTTTGCCTGCTTTGAACAAAAAATAGGCAGATCAGAGGATGTGTGGTGGCGATGCGTGCCTCTAGTTGGAATCCTTTAATGGTGGCAGGTATGCTGCGTAAATGTGTGACAGACTTTGGCTTTGTGATCAAAGGAATGCATGTTTGCTCATAATATTCTATCTAAAGTAAGGGATTAAGTTGTTTTTATCATTGTATGTACTGGAATTGATAGCACACTTGGTACCTTGATTTGTGTGTGTCAAATAATAATCTACATTAAATGATAATTAAATAATTTGATTAGTGTTCTAATAACTCTAAGAGGGTCTACAGTGGGCAAACTGTTGAAGTGCTCTGTCTACTGTCATTCCTCCTAACACAACATTAGTTGTTGCTCTCCCCTCCGGGGCTTGGTTTATTTTTGATAATTAATCTCTCACTGCAAGCCTAATGAATGGGAGCACATCAAACCCACCCAGTAAATATAGAGCAGATCTGCTCTTTTGGAGCCTGGTGATATGGGGATTACACTGGTTATGTGGAGCAGAGCTGGATCAAGTGGCTGGGGCTGTGCTGAACTGCAAGCTATCATTGGAAGAAATGAAGGTGCCAAAGTAAAAGAAGAGGTGGGGAAGGATGCAGGGGACATATGCTAGCTTCTGGAGCCCAGCCCTGCCCACTGTGGAGGGGCCTGACAGTTCTGGGTCACTCTCTCCGTCTCCAGTTATCTCCACCCAGCCCCTATCTGCTTGGTGGTGGCGGAGGATGGAGGACGAAGGGAAAATAGGGCGGCTTATTGAGATAATAATGTGGTGTACATTGGTGACAGTTGTAAGCCGAGTGCCACAGCGCTTAAGCCATGCAGGGCGATGTGTGAGCTTTCACCAGCTTGTTCCAATCATGAGTGGGCGAATCCGCCAGCTCAAGCTTAATGTATGGCATTTCATGCTTTCAAAACAGTGCACCTAAATGCTGATTTATTCTTACTTGCTTTGGCTCAGAATTTTGTGTTCTTTCATATTTCTGTTCATAACATGATATGGCCTGTCCACCCACGAGTTAGCAACAGAACATAGACTTTGAATTTATGGGCAACAGTGAGAGTTAAAGGCTCAGAAATAAACTTCATTTCATGTTTTTTTTTTTTTTTTTTAATAATAGTTTTTTATTAATAACAAGTTCATCATGTTCCTTTTTATTTCGACATATTCTTGGATGTATGTGCTTTTTTGGCGTTACACAAAATTAACCCACCCGACAACAGACACTTTGTTCACAGCTCTGCCTGCTCACATCAATTATTACATCTTAGTTACATTAGTGCTCCTTCCCCTGCGTGCTTTCATGCAGCGCCGTCGCACAGACGGGCTTTGATCAGACTTTGAGTTCCTTATCTGCATCAAAGTTGTCATAAAATCTTCTCTGAATCTCTCAGTTTCTGTTATTATCATATCAATCTAATGGACAATTTCAAGAAGATGAAATGGCCTTAAACTACAGCATGTTGGCCATACAGGGATTTGAGGAACTTCTAAACTGGTTTCTAAACTGAGGACAGGATTTTTTTGTAAATTAAAGGAACAGATCCCACTGGAAGCACATTTGGAGTGTTGTACTGTATATTTATGCTTTGGGGCTCGTAGAGGACCACAGCCTCGGCTCTGTGTGTGTTACTTAAAAAAGAGATGGTGTGATCATTGAATCGGAAGGCTCTCCCTGCCTCAGCTCCTCATACTCTACTCCTCCTACTAGTTATGTATTCATCGCTCCACCAGATTTCATAGCGCCGTACCTGAATTGTCCAGCCGTTCACACAAATGCAACAATTAGCTGGTCGCAGCCACACGCAGCTGTGGTCATCTCTCCTGGTTTTACAGTGTTATTCATGAGCATCATTAAGGGTCAGTGTTCCACATGTATCACCCCATTTCACATCTCAGCTTCCAGTTTACAACAACTTGATCTTGAGACTTTAAGGAATAAAAAGTAAGTTTTTCATCTGTTGGGAATTCAAACATCAACTTCTGGTCAATGTCATGCTTAGAAAATAATTATTTCTCAGTTCAGAGCTCAGTTTAAGGTGGCATTGTATTTGCTAAATGTCACTAGCAATTAAAGTTGATAATGTTACTGAGAAAAGGTCACACACCAACCTGTGTGGGACTCTTGGGCTGATTCAGGCGCCGCGCTCGACAACACCGAGCACTCAGTCACACTCCTAACCGCCTGACATGTTTTCCCGTCCATTGTGCTTTTAATTACGCACATTACACTGATTAGATTTACATTTCAGTTTTTATGGTTGCTCTAATTGGCAAAGATGATTGCAAATTAGGCAAGAGGGCAAGCGTAGCGTTGGCTAGCGTATGTCACCTTGAAATGGACAGACTAACACAGACTTGGGTTCTGTGTGCCCATTAATCTGCTAATTTCATGATCGGGGTGAAGCAAGTGATCAAATTTAATAGGGTGCCTATTTTCTCCAGCAGCACCCTTTTTGACATGGCATTTTGTGACCTCTAGCTTGGATAAGGGAATAATTTGTGGTTAATTAGCCTTGTAGGGTTTGTGTCACTCATATCTTTCTGCAGCTTGTCTAATTGTTCTGCTTTATGTCTTCTGACCCCCCCAGGCCTCAGTATTACAAGGTGATAGAAGAATGCGTGTCTCAGGTGGTCCTGCATCGTAATGGGATGGACCCCGACTTTGGCTACAGTAAAAGACTGGACGTGGACTTCACCCACCTGATTGGTATTTTTTAAGCTGCTTCATATTCACTCATTAATTTAGCACATGTTGGAAAAAGTCTAAAATGTGTATAAAAGTCTTTAGAGATTCTAATGCGCTGAAATCATCCTGAAGATGGGTTTCCTTTTTCGTTTTAAAAGACATGCTGCAGGAGGTATATCACTGATGTTGCTTAGAATGTTTTGATACCTCGCAGTCATTCTCATTATCCCAGATCCCCCCGGGACTCCTCTGACAGACACCCGCCGTGTCCTGACCTATAAGATGGGGTCACCTAATCATTGATGAATAATGCAGCGTATCTGGCAAAATGAATTCAGTTAATTCCTAATCATTTTAAATGTCTCTTTCTCCTCATTTGTAGTATATGCCAGACGTAATCCTGGAATCATGGAGAAAACATCTATTTGCACTGCATTGCTAATGGAGAATCTTTTTCAAACAGAGAAAAGAAATAAATAACACCACTTTGTCTCTGTTGTGTCACTAACAGTTCTGTGACTTGCCAACAAAGGGTCATTAAAAGTTTCTAAACCTATCCACAGAGGGCTGCTGCTGTATTAAATAAGTTTTTCACTCACTTTGCTGAGATTTAATCAGTTGACAAAAACTTTTGAAGATGTTTCGTTAAATCCACAGAAGGGACAGATGCCGCATCCACATGGGTTTCTGAGAGGTGCCTTTCCACCCTTTTTCAATTTTCTGTTTTGTTGTTTGTCACATACACATGAAGTGTTGTTTCCTAAGAACAGTTATCTTTCAGAGGGAAAATGTGTTGCGTGATATGAGATCTAACAATAGTTTATACAGTACATCGCCCTTCAAATGATTAATCTACGTTGTAATTGTGAAATAGAAAACATGTATTGAAAGAAAAATTGGCAAAGTATGCAAACATGCTCATTTAGTCGTGTACTTAAGCTATGACTGTTTTTTTTCTCTTATTCAAGTCACACGCCCTTAAGCGACAGATAACAGGTCACAGTTTTTAGGTGATGATTCCCACCTTTCTCAGGGAGAGCAGGGTGAAGAGAAGATGAGGCCAAATTATTAGTGCATCTGCATGAGCCAAGAGTCGAGCAGCGTGACTGACGTCCCTGTATGTGAGACGTATTCAACGCATCATGGAAACCCTCTGTCTCATGCTGTCCCTTTGTCCCAGGGTCAGCACAGCAGTTGCATCAGCAGGCAGAGCTGCCTGTTTTATACTGTCTTCTTTTTTCCCCAGAACATTTCCCAGACATTTTATTTATATTAATTTTATTATTCAGTGACTTATGCCTTTCATTACAAGCATCTGTTTTATTCAACCTTTCATGGAGGACATATGTGATGAGAAAATATATAGAAAGATATTTTAAATAGCAATCTTGGACTAACAAACCTTGAAATGCTCGGTTAAATCGCTCACTTGAGAGGCAGCAGTGAGCTGGTTTTCCCTCTCAAAACACACCTGGAATTTTTTAAGTGTTGTGAAATACACCTGTGACAGTTTTTAAGACCGTCCGAAGTTGTAAACATCTCCTGGACCGAACAGACTTCTCAAGAAAGATTTCCAATCATCTGAGCTCTATTATACTTTGATAAACAAGACCCAGGTCTAATAGTAAAGCACCCAGACGTGCCTTTGAAGCATCTCATGACCGCGGCTGTGTTGTCTTTCAGATCAGTGTGTGGATAAAGCCAAAGTTGAGGAGAGTGAGCAGAAGGCTGCAGAGTTCTCCAAAAAGGTGAGACATTAATCACTCCAACAGCCCCTCTGGTTGGCCGGCTCCCATCAGGAAAGTTTTTTCTTCCTCAGAGCTCCCAGACAAGCTATCGATTTTCCATGCCCTGATCAATACCTGGCTGTGACGCTACATGATCCGTATCAGCATTACAAGAATCAATGCCGATGTTCTGATGTATACTTATTTGTGCACAGTGCCGGAGCAGAGTTAAGTTATGTGCAGGCTTTTCTGATTCAGTTCTGCATTTTAAAGTGGGCCTTTAAGGGCTTCTCTCTTTATCCTACAGTTCCCTTTGATCTAATTAAATTGATTAATTATTTGCTTGATTGCTTGTATTTTTTATTTATTTGAGACATATAAAATGCTAAATTAAAACCTTACCCTACCGAGCATGTTATTTGTAATATTTAAAAGTATCTTGAGGAGCCTCACTACCTCTGTCTGGCGACACCAAGGGGGTCCTGGGTATGTTTTCTTATTAAAAGTCCTGTCCCACCAGCCCACCGTGCACCCTGCTGGGCCAGTGAAATCATCATAGCGACATGGCTTGGTTTCTGCAAAGGTTAGATCCATCAGCATACATGAAAGCCAGGCCTGAAACAAAGACAAAGGACAACAGGGCTCTAGGGCCAGGAGAGCTATGAATAGAAATCGGCCAGAGAGTGTAAGACAGCGTGTTTTGGTGTCTGTTGATGTGCCCTGTGGCCATTCTCTGGAGACACCGTGCCGCTCACCAACCTGCCATGTGTGTCTGTTTACACAAGTGTTTGTTATGTGCACATAGACAGAACTCCTGTCTCTTTTCTTGCAGTTTGATGAGGAGTTCAGTGCGCGGCAGGAGGCCCAGGCCGAGTCTCAAAAGAAGGAAGAGAGAATCAAAGAGCTGGAGGGGAAGATCCAGGCCCTGGAGTCCCAGGTAAATCCATAAAGAGAAATCCCACTACTCTGCAAAATAGTGTTACATTCCCCCGGAGATCCTTTATATTGTATGTTTTCCAAAAGAGGCATGAAGAAGAAGATAGTGAAAAAAAAGATGTCCAGAAGCCATTTAATCAGCTTTAAAGTGAAAAACATCTCATACAAGCTCGAATGGAATAAGACTGTTTGTCATCACAGCAACTAGAAGTAGTGGAGCCCACTAGACAAAGGGCTGATTTGGTCAGAACGATACCTTTCCACCCCACTTACAGATGTGCTGCTGCTGTAAGTGGGAGTGATCATCCATGCAAGAGCATTTGATTTAATAAGGGGTCAATCTCCTTCTTAAGTTGTAGCTCTTTTTATGGGAGAATTGCTCTATTGAAGCTTTTCCTGTGTAATTCTATCATCACAGAGATGGATTGCATTTCTTTTCCTGGCCTCTACATCATTTCTTCCCAGGCAAAACCGTCCATTTTGAGCAGAGAAAATGACTGCTATTTCCCCCTTAACCCAATTTCAAACACTTTAGTGCTGCCTTGGGACAAAAGGGCAGTTTGCCTTCCTGCTTATGGAATTTAATATAAACCAGCATTGAAAGATGGTATAGCTACATTTACATCAAAGATTGATTTTTATTTTATTTTTTTATTTCAAACATCCATCTCTGGTTGCTTACACTCCCCGTCTGATAAACTGCACCTGCATGTGTGGTCCAAGCATCACTGGGACTTTCCACAGTTAGTCCTCCAGCTGTCATTCTCAGGTCCACAACAAATGCAGTGATGTAGCACAGGCGCTGGCTGTTGTCCTGGCCAAGGTCATACAGTGTAGTTTCTCCGTAGAACTTATTTTGTGTGTAGGTTTCACTCCTGCACACTCACACCTGAGTGCTGTGTCACCATTTGTTACCTGCATTTGTACCCAAACCGGTTCATCACTCCCTCTATTCCTGATTCCTGCCCACCTATTTTAATGAGCACATCAGAATCTGAAGCTCCTTTCTTCATGCCCGCCCTTTTCCTCCTTTACTCGTCTCCCTCTTCCACCTCCTGTCAGAAATGAATGCATCAGGCTGTGTTACCTCTGCTTGCCCCCTTTCCCTTGTCGGAGCTTTTTATGTTGTGTTTCCGACTGTTTTCTTCCCCATAACACACATCCCCCTCACCCTCCCCTGGCAGGCCTCTGTCTTTTGAAGACTGACTGACTGTGGTGCATGAACAGGTAGTGTAGAGCAGAGAAGCCCTGGAGAGTCAAGCCCTCTCTTCCTCTGTTTGTCTGAATGCTCCTTCAAAGAGCGGTTACTGCTGGAGAGCCACACATCAACACACATTAACCTCGGCAGGAAAACGTGTAATTTGCTTGGCACAAACTTACATGAGTGTGGCCATAAGGACTTTACATATCCCCTATGCATCGCAACAGGACATAAGTACAGTTTATTAAGTGTATGCAAGTCGAGCCAAAGTTACTACACTACTATTGAGCATACGCAAACTTTGCTGTGACTATGAGTCCTTTTAATCTGTTCATTTTCACTGGCCTGAGTGGCCTCACATATTAATTTAATTTTAATTAGAGTTGATTTTGGGGCTGTCAGGGCTGAAGTTGTTTTTTCGTTTTTTTTTTTTCTTGAAGTATCCAAGTTCTGTAATAACAATTCAGTTATCTCCTGTTTTTATTTTTTATTTTAGGCAGGTGTTCACAAAGACCATTCAATTGGTACCTCAAGCAATGAGCAAAACAACAGAGTCATCCTGTCAGACGCTTGTGATTCTGCTACTTGAAGAAGGCTAAGCTGAAAGAGTGTGTTTTGCAACCTAATCCATGTTTGACACAGTGCTGTAGAAAGCCATTAACTGTGAGAGCGCAGAACCTTTAAGTCGTTGTGAGGACACGCATTCAGTTCGTCCATCAAAGCTGCGGTGCTATCACTGCCGTTTTGCTGAATATGAATGAAGTGGGAGCTAACCCTAACCTTTCATCTCCTAGACAGAATTCCTGTCAGATATCAAAACACATGCATGCCTGAGTCGCTTCTCTTCACCTAGTTTGTGAACCAACACATTTAATGAGAGTCTTTCTCTGGGAACTTTGGCATTGTAACAAGCAGCCTGTTTGATGTGTCTGTTTGATTATCCCCCAATTGAGTTGAGTGGAGGTTCTGCCTGTAAACATCAACAAAGGACACAGAAATCACAACAAGTGGAAATCATCCACCCTTTCCCAAACCTTTGCTTGCAACCATTCGAGATAAAAAAAGGAACCTATTCATTGAATTGGCTCTGGATGTGATGAATAATGTAGCACTGCAGTGGTACATTGGAGCACTCTGCGCCATCCCATTAATAGATTTTAACAACCTGGCGGTCTTGTAGCTGACCCAGCTTGGCCCCAAGAGGAGCTGGAGGTGTAGCGGACCACTTTCTCTGTCTTTTACTGCCAGGCTGCCTTCTGCCCTGGCTGATTACAAAATTTGACTCAACTGATAATGACATGGGGTCTTTAAGCATTGACATCAGAGGGACGACTACGGCGTCGGCGAAACATTGCAACGGGTTGTCGTAGTGGTGGAAATCAAATATCACTAGGCAACATTTGACTCCTATAACAGCCGCTTAGATAACTACCTGCTAAAAGTTTTTAGCTTATGGCAAACCAATTGTAATAGACAGTCGGGCTACAACATCAGGAAGTGTAGTGACAGAATCACGCATGCGCAAACTAGTTTCTTCCTTGAACGCCACAGCCGTCCCTTCAGCCATCACTGCTTGCTTAAAGACCCTAATGTTAAGCCAAACCCAGACTGTTCGGTTCACTGTTGTTCAATTGTCTTCTGCATGTGTCCTTACATTCATGATCCTCCAGAAAATGGTGGTCAAAAGAGCTTCTCTGAAAGCAAAGTGTACTGCTCTAAAAATCTCTCTGGCTTGTTCCTCAAAACTGAGATATCTCAAAGCCTCTACCTTTTAATCTCCGAGGATGAAAGATGAAATGAAACTTCCCTTTGCTTTAAATATTGCACTTTACTACCATTTTCTAAAATTCTTGCAAAATGAAAGTTCTTTTTAAGTCACCCCATTAAAAGTTTCCATCTTCTTTTCCATTTTACACATTAAATATTTAGTTCTCCACAGTCCATAGTAAGATGTGTTCTGTAGGAATGACTCCATAAAAATATTACGTTTCAGTTGCTGTGGAATACGCTCCCTTCATTTTTCTTTTGGCAAGGTCGCACAGAGGGAAATATCAAAGCAAAATGGGTACATTTCTAAAACAAAGACTGCAGAGTGAAATCAATGCCCATCACACATCTAAGAGTGTTAAGTTGAAATGTATTTTGCGATGCCAAAAATGAAAAAAAAGGGAAATGGAAGAAGGGTTTTGAAGGTGTACCAACTGTCAGTGATGCTGTGCCTTGTTCCTTTCATGCTGCAGTCAGGGCTCTGCATCTGATGTTCTTTTGAAGATAGATTACATCTTGTTTTAGGTGTAAAAGTACAGTACACTCTGCCTTTTGCACATCAAATAGCTCATTCAGACAAAATGGGAATATAACACTGTACTACCATTGTCATTAACTGTGTACGGGACATCCTCTCTCTCCTGCACGACTCTTTTTCCAGCTTTTTTGTGTTTGGTGTGAGTACTCTTCCTGTTCTAGTGTTCTAGTGTGCTTCCTCTTCTCTGTCTATCTAACCCACCCCCATTTGTGCCTCTCTGTTGCCCTCTGTGTCTGTGGTGTATTCCCATGGTGTGTGTGTGTGTGTGCGTGTGTGTGTGTGTGTTGTATCTGCACAGTTAACTATTGAAACAGACAAGCTCAAAGAGGCTCAGAGACTCATCAGGGAATCTGAAGCCAAGGTGGGTGTCCTCCTTGCATGCGTGACCCTCGACATGATGTCACATTTAGTTACCTGCAAATCCAAGTTGTGTATAAAATGAACTGGATGCTTCAAAACGTTTGTTGGAGACAATTAAGAAACTGATTGTGGGAATGATCTTCTGCCCTCTCTGTTGTGCCCTCTGCATGTCTGCCCCACTCCGTATTTATTTTAAGGGTACTGTTTAAGTACCTGTAAATTCAGCTTGTGTTTGATATGAACTGACATGCAAAAAAAAAAAAAGAAATCTCAAACTGGAATGCTGTGTGTATGTAGTTGAAATTTACTCTGATTTAATAGCAAATTTTACAGAATGTTTTGCCTAAAATTACTAATCAATCAAAACAGATGACATGCTTTTGTTGAAAACTATATTTAAGACCTTTTTTCCATTCAGATAAATAATATAACAGCTGGAAGCCATGCTGAACTCTGTGGTGGTTTTAACTAGACACATTTCCTACGTGTTTAATGCAATTTTCATAAGTAAACACTTTGTGATTGAATTCCTCTATCAGAGATGAGATTGGGGCATAGATTTAATCACATAGCGTTCAGAGTTAATTACCTGCCATGCTGACCTCCCCACTGAGTCCAGAAGACTGTGAATCCAAATTGGATGGGTTAGATTTCATATTAGCCTTGTCTTTTACTTTAGACAGAGCTCCAGATGGGCTCTGCAATAGTAACATCAGCCAAAAAGCATCAAGGAGACCTTCACGGGCTGGCGAGAAACACAATATTAAAATATGCTGGATGATATATACAAATCAGCATATAGGAAAGTAATTGGGAAAGGAACCTTTGCTGTAAAATGTTGCTCGTTCTAAATGTCTGTATGGACAGATATGTTTGTGTATTTTGTCTCACATGCTTACATAAACATATACTGTGCATACTCAGACACTTATACAAAACATGCACGGGCTGCTTAATTACAATGCAGAACATTAAGTCTGATGTTGTCACATATGAATGCAGTATGAAATAACCATTATCATTTAAGGCAAAATGCACAATTTGCAGCTTATGGATGTCTTTATTTTAGATATTTGTTTTGGTGTCTGAGGAACACGAAGCAGCCAGTGGCAATGGTATTGGATCCCAAGGGTTCTGTGAAACACTGGGCTTATTATTATTGGGTAGATCAGAGAGAGAGAGGGAGAGAGAGAGAGAGAGAGATAAAGACTCGGAGGGCCCTTCCGTATGGAAACAACTGCGTTCTAATTTAGCAACTAATTTGCTTCCATTCTCTCACATTAATCTTAAAAGAGAAAACGGGCCACAGAGGGCTCGAGATTGACAGACATGTAATCATTGCATGTGGATTTTCACTGAAGGGCTCTGGGCGATCTGTGCAAGAAGCTCCTTGCAGAACACCTTTTTAATTTTGGCCCTAATAAACAATTCGCCAATGCCATTATGTAATAAAACACAACGTAATGTCTTTAAATATGAAGCCAGTCACATTTGCGCGCACAATCAAATGACTGGGGGAAAAGCACAAAGTGGGGAATTGCTTTTGGAAATGAGAAGTGGAAGTGGAAATGCTTTTTGGTAAGAGCCGCCGTCTAATCAGCTTCAAAGATCAAACCCTGTCTAAGCTTGGGTGTCTGTAATTGTTGTATTTGCATAACTGTTTTTCTCTTTAACATTTTTCTATTGGCATTATCACTGACTATCACCGGCTACCTGTGTATGTGGTATGTGTGATAGTGCAGACATGCCAAAGGACTGAAAGACTTTGTCTTATCAGTCTCAGGTCTAATTACATCCCTGTCTACTGTGTAATAGCCTGCCATTGTGAGAACTCATGACGAAGACTTGATGGGAAGGCAACATTCTTATCTTTTGTAAATTAAAGCAGTCATCGGTCACAGGTTTTCCTCCAACATTTTGTGGCATATTTACATATATACCCACAGGGATTAATATTTCTGAACACATTAGGCCAACCTTTTTGCCAGTGCTTCATAGAAAGCAGCATTTTTGGTTTCTTTCAAGATGGATTCCAGTCATCTTGTTCTAAAATCAGATGAGCTGGTTTTGTTTAAGATCACAGGTCTAAATATGACTTGTATCTCCAATGGCAGGTATATTACACCATTTGATTGATAATTATAAATGGATGATTTCAGTACAGCTTATGCAACCCATTTGAAACATTTGAAACCCATTGTGACACCAACCACAAGGTAATGTAACATAATGAAAATTATAAAAAAAATACACAAATCCAAGTTTGAATTGAAAATGTTCTGATAAATCTGACATGATGTGAATATGAGCTGCACAACTCATTCTCAGTCTGATATATACTGTAGCATTCACTCAAGTCCCATTACTAGAACATATCCTCACACTGCAGAATTGCTTTAGGGAGTCATTGCTTTTTCAAGATTTTTCAACTTCATGCTAAACAAATTAACTTCAGTTGCTCTAAAATACTCATGATTGCTCCCCCCCTTAATAAAACTGACCTGTCTTGTAAACATACAGTATATATGGTGTTACGCTTAGCCCAAGTATGCAGACAGTTTAGAGTATATCCCAACTTGTAACTGAACTCCCATGTATTTTCATGTCAAACCATACAATAGATATCAGTAAACAGTGTCAAATAATTTAACTTTTGCAGCCACTGAGTTTGAGTTCAACACCCATTTGTTTCATTTAACAAGCTAAACTCATTAGGTACAAGCATTTTTTCCTAATCTGGTAAGATGGAAATGTTCCTGAATGTCGCCGCATGTGTGAGTAGTGAAGATCATGAGCGGCACCTTTACTTAAAGGACTCCTAGCAAAGTCGACTTGGCAAACATCCACAAAAAACTGTTTTTAAACTTGTGGTCATGAACTTTTTGGATAGTAAAGTCAGGAGATCAGGAGGAGACGTGACCTCTTCATGTGGTCTGAACTTACAAGCAACACTCACACAGAACCTGGTAAGCCTTGATGTAAAACTGCAGTGAGCTGGTCGACTGTTATTCTCACACACAGACACACTCACATACACCCAACTCTCTCCTCAGTCGAAGATCACGAAAAGTCACTAAGATACTGGCAGTAAAACATTGTTTTTCACAGCACAGAAAAGCTTCTTCACTGACACAAACAAAGACATCCACCTTCTGCCTATCAGTGACCTATCAGACTGAGGCTTGGTCAACGTGTCGGCCATCTTTAACATTTCTACCCTGTATTTGCAGATCGCAGCGGGTCCCACTGCGCCCGGAGCACCGCCTCCTCCGCCCCTACCAGGGGGTGCAGCAGCTCCACCTCCTCCTCCACCACCACCTCCGCCACCTCCACCTGGTGGCTGTCCTCCCCCTCCTCCGCCTCCTCCTCCCCCTGGCCACGCCGGCATTCCGCCACCCCCTCCACCACCTCCGCCCCCAGGTGGAGGACCTCCACCTCCGCCACCGCCTCCTGGTTTTGGGCCTCCACCTCCTCCGCCTTTCCCCGGGGGCTTTGGTGGGCCTCCGCCACCTCCTGCGTTACCTGTCGTCAAGCTGCCTTATGGACTGACGCCTAAGAAGGTCTACAAGCCAGAAACTGTGATGAAGAGGGTCAACTGGACCAAGGTATGCTAACCTGAGCTGTCACTCACTGTAGCTCCCATGTGATTGGTGAGATGCTGTTGCACTGCTCACATGAAATATTTCACAGTCTGTTTACAGTCATGCAAACTTTTAGCTCTGGATTTAGAGGTTTTTATGAAGTAACCCTGAGCAATAAGAAGATGCCAAGTTGAAGATCCAAATCAAAAGGTTTTCTCTATTCAGACGCACTCTTAATCTCGCCAAAGAACCTTTCAGCCACAGGACGCACGATTCCACACTCAGCACTCATCTCAAAAGATGCAACAGTAAACAATTTTCATTGCTCAAATGTCCTTGGTTTTTCAAGCTCTTTAGCATAACTGAATGAAGGTTGGGTTGTGTAATATTCCATCATTTGAATATATTTTCAATAGGACATTTTCTTGCGTGTGGGCTCCTTTTTTTTTTTTATCACAGCTAATTTATCCATCGCCTCAGGAGTTCTTAGCATTAATTTAATGGTTCTTTGCTTGTATGACCTTTCGCTTCAGTCTTCAATTACTGAACAGCATCCAGAACATCAGACTACTTCTTTTGACATCAAGTTTGTGTTGCGCAATATATTTAATGGTTTTAGTGCAGTTAAGTTAGGTATGAAAAAGGAATTTTGTGTTGAGGGCCATTGTCGTTATCGCTTCATGTTTTTGTCTGGGGAATATTTTGGTTGCTGTGGTACATTATTTATTCAACAACAGGCCAGCAAACGACACAAATGAGAAGAAATGTGAAAATGCAAGTCAACGTTGACTGTTGTATCGTAAGCAGCATGCTACAGGTTGAATTTCTGTCAAGGACTCTTTAAAACGGCATGTATGCAAATGCTTCACTCTGTGTGGGAGTTTCCTGAGCAGTAAGGAAAGTTATTAATACTGTCATACAGCAGTGAGAAATATCAAACCTGTGAGAGACACAGTAAGAAAACAAGATTTTTTTGTGTCTTAATGCCAGGCAGGCCTGTTTGTGCCTTGATATTTTAAATATTATTAGTCGTTTTCTTGTGCAGTATCTACATGGTTTTATGATTTGTGTGCATGCAGTGACATGCAAATGCCCATTGTCTGGGAGGCGTACAGAAAGAGGTTAATGTGCAGGAGCATTAACCTTGCCTCCACAGGAATTGTAGTTTGGTGATGCAAATGAAATTCATCACCACCTGAGGAAAAACAATCTGTGTCTCCTGTGTCGATTAAGAGTCCTCTGTCTTTTCTATGTGCAGCAGATGGAAGTATGAGTCTACCAGGAGCAAGTATGATTTGCTTGTGTTATGAAGGAAGAGGAAAGAAAAGATACTTGTTATTTTTCAGGCATCCCCTCTATCAGGAACCCCATACATGTCTGACGAGAGTATGAATGTATATATTTGTGAACAAAAATGGTATTCAGTTATTACTAGACAGTGGAGTTTCATCAATCAGTCGAAGGGCAGCTGTTGCATTCATCTGTACACAGGTGATGACTACTTACATACTTAAAATCATACAATCTATCTTATATATAGTGCATGTATACATAACCTACTTCAAGTGACATATTCTCAGTCAGTAGTGACAGCGTTTACATGGGAAGAAGTAGCCTTTTTTTTTTTTTTTTTTTTCACATTTGCAGTTATTTTTCAAGTGCTCCAGTCAAGCAAGGGATGTGGTGGCAGTGCATTCTTCGTCAGAAGCAGTAGTACAAGGCACTCATACAGGAATAGATCAGCTCAGGCACATACTGGGAAATGCCAGCTTTGTTTAAGTGCTAAATGCCTGTCAAATCAGCTTGAGTTATTTTTTCCCCTGCATGTTCTTCCATATTTGTGCGTCAGTGATTCCCACAGAAAATTATTAGCGAAGATAGAGTATGGGACTGTCCACATGCCAAAATAAACAACACACACACACACACACACACACACACACACACACACACACACACACACAAAATTGTTCNCACACACACACACACACACACACACACACACACACACACACACACACCAAATTGTTCTATTTCGTATGCATCCCTCCTGAAAAAATAAATTAATGTAATCTTACCACACTAATTAAGGATATTTGTACACATGTGGGAACGCCAGAACAAAAGGCAGCATGGATGCAGTGGGGTTAAAGAAATAACTGTCACGCAGAGCATCATGAGACGGGCTCATATTTAAGATCAGCGTTAGCTCATTAGCTCAAATTGTAAAAAAATTCCTTCATTCAAACATAGAAATTACATCTTTATTCTGGTCAGGCTCAGCAGGAAACCCTTAAGAGTCACCATTTATGGCACCAAGTCAGGCTGACGGGATCGACCTTCTTGTTCATATGAAAATCAACGGAGAGAAAATATGTTAGGACCGTCTCTGCCTTTCATTTTGTACATACAACATAAAATAACATGTTACCATTCACTTTTCTCAACACATACCAAAGAATTTCCATCTCCGTTCATCTCTCCATTACAGACTGAGTGAATGAATGAACTCACATTTTTCCTTCGAGTGTTTTCTTCGACTCCCCTCTCCACCCTCCGCCATACCCCTGCTGTAGTTACTTGTTTGCATGAAGCAATGCTCACTTTGTGTTATTGCCCCATATCAAATTATGATGATTTCATTTTACCTCTGAACGTACTTCTTGGAGGTGGAGAACAGAGTGTTACTGCTTCTCCTGTTGCTATTTACCTCATTACAGTGGTGCCTCCAGACACTAGTTGTACATAACTATTTAGTTTATCTCTTTTTGGATGTTGGAAGCAACATGCTGTACTTTTTTTTTTTTTTTTTTGCGGAAACACACATTTAAAAAGTGCTAAACTGATAGGTATCATAGCTGTGAGTTGGTGGTTAGCAGTAGTGCCCTGACACTGTTGGGCTTTTGTTGCAGGTTTATAGTAAAAATTGTGATACTTTTTGTGATACTGCAAAATATCCAAGAAAAGTTATGCCTTGTCTTTATTGGAGGACTTGATGCCATTAGCTTTGAATACGAGCCACTCGCTTCAAGGACAGTTTATACCCAGTGGTGTTGTAGCTGCATTTTGAAAGAGCCATCGCACCCAGCACTTGAATCGTAGCCTTTTCTCTGTTCAAATGCAAGATATTTTGTGACATCAAGAAACTGATGTCCTTCAGGCAGCTGAGCAGGGAATCTAAAGTGCTGATGTTATCAGGAGATGGTGAAATGTAGAGTTGTGTGTCATCCACGTAGCTATGCTGATTATGTGATGCAGCTAAGTAGACGCATGTAAAGATGAAGTGATGTGGTGCCAAGGTAGGAAAACTGAACTGGCATTTTTGTATGCGTTATTAGTTATACAACTTTCTCACATATAATACCGTTGATTGTAAGGTAGGAGATTGTTTGGTAGCTACTTAGCACTGGAGGTGTTCTTTTTTAAAAGGGGCCTTCTAGCAGATGTCTGTAATGAATGGGGAAAAATGCCACTCCGGAGAGAGCTGCTCACTATGGTGAGTAAACATCTGCTAAATGACTGAAAACAAATTTAAAAAAGGTTGCAGGGAGTGGATCAAGGGGAGAGGTGGATGATCTAATTTGGCTCGTAACATCAGTAAGCTCACTGAAGCTCACTATGGAGAAATGTTTAAATGTGACTCCATGCAGAGGTGGACTAGCATCAAAGTGGCAAAACCGTTAGTTATTTTTGGGAAGTAACTTTGTATAAGTAGCTGGAGGAGGATTAGTCAGTTGGTTAATGACTGAGACAAAGAAGTTTGGATTGTTCTTGTGGCTATCAATAAGATTTGACAGGATTTTCTGGTTAGTTTCATGTTTCTGTTGCAGTTCAGGAGCACAGATTGTTTTTATTGGAGCCGTCTCTGTCGGTCTGGAGTTCAGTTCTTCACCATCTCCTTTCAGCTTTACGGCAGTCCAGTTTTAATGCCACCATTGCTCCATGGAGCTTGAATTTGGCCAGTCATTGTTTTCTAATAATTCTGCTTGAGTTGACCTGTTTCGTGTGTTACTTTACAGTAAATGATGGTGAGTAGTAGTTCTTCTGACATCAGTATTCAGGGAGATCAAGGAAATGGCCCATTGATGGCTGGGCTTAGTAATATGATGAGTCGGGACAAAAGAGCATGAAGGTTGATGAAATGGACCGTACTCAAGGAAACAGAATGTCATTGTGGATATTGGAGTCACCACTTTTAATTACCTTATCGTAATTAGAGCAAGTTAAGCCGATCTGAAAATACAGTTGTAACACTAGGTTTATTCTGCCTCACTGTATGAAAAAATAGTGTAAGTTGGTGACGAAGCTTCAGGAAGGGTAAAAGAACCAGCTGCATCCCACCATGTTTCATCAATGTAAAGGGCATCCAGTGGATGACTGTGGCAGTCTGTCATGAATGTCTTATTGGTCAGAGAACATATGCTGTGGAGGGCGGGTGGAATGTAGGGGCAGCGTAATGGGCTTAGTTGAAATTAGATGTAAATTGGTGTGTGTGTGGCACCCCTCGTTTCCTGTGATCGAATATCAGAGATAATAACTGGTATACTTGTAGGTAATGACCACATCTGAATGCATAAATGTATGGGCAGTGGATGCAGCTGGGGTGGAGCTGCTGCACAGATATATGAGCAGAACGAGCTGCAGCTTACATAGATTTAAGATTTCACCGTCTCGCTTGACACGACTTTCCAAAAAACATTTAAAGCGGTTATTATTATTATTGATAGATGCAGTTATAGTAGTAGTAGTGATGTTGTAGTAGGTGTAGTGCTGTAGGAGTTTTGATAGTGGGATACAAAGCATCATGTTATTGGATTTTTAAGCTACATCACAATTTGCTGTTTCACCACTTTCTCTGAATTAGGCTATCACAGACATGACGGCCGTGTAGCACTTTGAGTGGATCGTATGAGAGCAAATAAAAGAGCACAGAGACACTTTGTTATCTACACTCAGCACCACCACCAGCTGATGTTGAACGTTTCATAAGCTTCCCGTGAAAGCACCTTTTGTTGCCACTGTAGGACTCACTGTTACACTTATCACCTGGTATCACCCTATCACCAGCTGGAACTCTCGGTCTATACTATGTTGCATAAGTGTTGCACTTAAACCTCTTTCTGTATGTAATTACTGTGGTTTTTAGGAGGTTAATGGCAGCAGTTTAATAGCCCAACTCCTAGTCCAGACCCTCGATAAAAAAGCTTCAACAGTGTCACACTGAGAGCTCTCACCAAAGCACTTACACCAGTGTACAGCAGGTGTAGTTTAGTGCCACGCACATTATTAGCAAGTAATATGTACAACATATTAGATGGGTTTGTTTATGTCTGAATCTCTGAGGTTTGTCAGATTTCTTGAAGACAAAGGTGGCGAAAGCAGGAGAATGAGCGTGGAATGTGTGTACGCCGCTAAAGTGAGAAAAAATCACCATTTTTGCTTACCAACTTCAGATTAAGAAAAGGACAAAGGGGCACAGAGCCTGATGATATGAAGTGAAGACAAGAATGATGAAGGAAAAGTGCTTTAGGTAGGGTGTGGTTTAGATGCGACGACAGTGAGAGAGGCAGCTCTTTGTTTGAAAGCAACAATGGTGGCTCCCAAAGAGGTTGGCGTAGAAGCGGCTGTAGCATCAGTTATATCAGAACTGGAGAGTATTTCTTCATTGAAAGAAGAGCAAAGAACGCAACTGAAGGCTTTTCTCAATGGAAAAGATGTTTTCACTCTTCTCTCAATTGGACTGTGAAGAGTCCTGCCACAACATCACACGGCTCATCGATGTGATTGGGTGAAGTTAGCCCGTGATGGGCAGTGATAGACAGATGGTTCATCCAATCATCTGCCAAGTGTTTTTTGAATGTGCCTGCCCTTTTCCTAACAGTTTCCAAGGACGACTTCCCAGATGGTTCTGTGTAACAAACCATCTGGTGTGTGAGCAATTGAAAAAAAAAAATTCTGAATTTTGATCACATGAAACATATTACAATAAAATTATTAAAAAATATTAATATAAAATTGAAGGAACATTAAAATCCTATAAAAAGAGGTATGTCCTATTTTTAGTAATACAATACGGTATTGATTTGTGACATGGAAACTATAATACTGCAGTTATTTTCAATTCATATATCAATGTAAAATAAGTGCACATTAACAGTCAAATAGCTGTGCTACATGAGGACAATTTTGCCTAATTTTTTAATCACAATTTTCAGTAATATGGGCACAAGTCAGTCACAGCGGTATTAAAAAAAAACACTGGTTTTGTGTCATTCAAGCAATAATTTGCTGATGGTCCCTAATGAAACCCCTGTGGTAATGATCCCTAAGAGAATAAAAACACAAAGGATTTTTTGGTTGATCAAACACTTAATTTATTACAATAACTCAATTTTTTTTAATTGCACTGATAGTGAAGAACTTAATACCATAGATGAGCAAAGGTACATGATAGGATAACCTTTAATTTTTAGAATATAATATACCATGAAACTGCCACACTACACAGCCAAAGTAAATATGTAACATAAGTCTTGTCATTTTTAGAAAAAAAACTTGTTTTTTTGTCAGAATTTTCAACAAAGGCGGCAGCCGACGACACAGAGCTGACCCGCCTTTGAGTTAGATACGTAGGAGGACCCTGTCTGTACACTCCTCCTCTCTCTCGTCTCTTATGTAGGGGTGAAAAAGCGTCCCTGTGGCCTGCTGTCACCTCACTGTGTGTAGGTGCTTCGTAGAGGCTTTGCTGTTTCAGGCAGGTCCTCGGAGGAGGGGTGCATAAACAGGTGTGCTGAGCGAGCTGAAATTCCCATATTCATTCATCTCAGGAGGTCACCAAGAGCTTTGGTGTGTCTGGTTTAGTCAGGGTCCATACACACATCATCATGGTCATATTGTGATTTGTCATCACATGAATTTTTTGGTCTTTATTGTTTGTTGTTTGCTGCTCAAATACTGGGGATGTGCACACACAAAGGCACGTGTGTGTCCGCACACAGACAGACACACACAAACCCCATCTCCAGTGAGAAGAACTTTTTGAGTGGCAGGTTGGTGGAATGGCGGTCTCTGATTGTGGTGATAATGGAATCCTTGTGTCATTACAGATAGTGCCTCAGGAAATGGCAGAGAATTGCTTCTGGATCAAAGTCAAAGAAGAGAAGTTTGAGGATCCTGACCTATTTGCTCAGCTCTCCCTCTGCTTCTCCTCGCAGAGCAAAGGTAAGGAGGCGTCATCTCTCTTCACCCCTTCCTTAATTAATCTACACACACATGCTTCATTTAGCCTCTCCGGCAGTAGATGCCAAGCCACTTTCATCTTGTGACACTTTAAGAATTTCTCACTGAAATGTTAATTATCTTTAAACCAAGCACTTTTTCCCACTGCATTTGAACACCATCTATGTATGCTCTCAAGTCAAATCTCAGTGCCAATTAGGGATACCAAGGCTCTCCGCAGTGTTTGTATACTTGTGTCTTTGAGAAAGCTCGAAATGCAATGTGGCTGCTCATTGTGTTTGTTGTTTGTGCGCAGTGAGCAGTTTCAGATCAGCGTTTTTGTGTGTGCACGTGGGTGTGCACAGACTTGAACTTGTGCATACACTATATCTGTGAACCGGGAGCAGTTATGCTTGGTTTGCTTCTTGCCTTTTCCAGTCCAGTAGACCAATCCTCCATCAGGGAAGGCGGGAGGCTTTTGTGAAGGAAGCTCTGGGAGTTTTCTTGTCCTGGCCAGTTTGTTTCTCAGATACACAACCAGGCTACCTAACTTGCTGATGAATAACACAAGCAGTACAGAGCGGGTTTTTTATAGAAGAGGGAGTGTGAAGGCACTTGATGTATTCTTCCCATGACAATTTGAGTATTTTTCCACTTCTTTGACAGTGTGTGTATACGTATGTGTGCACGACATCCCTCTTATTCTAGCAGCAGCAGGAGGGGAGAAGTCAGAGGCCTGTCAAGTGCAGAACGGTCAAATCTGAGCTCTGTCAGGGTGTGTGGACATAACTATACGGAGTCCTCCAACTTTTCCCATACACTATACCCACCCTCTGTTTGGACACCAGTCAGCCCACCAGCAGCTCCTTGCTACATCTTTCTCACAGCCTCCAGGTCGACAAACTAGGCTCATCTCTTTTTGTTCTGTGAAATAAATAGCAATTTCGCCTCAGCTGCCTCAAGGTGATTTGCCGGCATAATACAGATGGAGGGCGAATGTGGGCAGGAAAGAACAGTTGTTGCAAGGCTTAATGAAGTGGCAGGGATCGGCCTTTTCGTCTCTCCCCAGAGCATATCTGCCAGACACTATATTTTTTGACACGTGCTCTGTGACATTTCTGAAGTCACTGACAGACACCTTTGCAACACCTATTTAATTACTTTAATTTTCATTGTGTTCTTTTATTTGATTCATAAATTGTTATTAAGGGGGATGCAATTAGCATTTGGTGTTAGTAAATCAGCAACGTGTTTGCAGAGCACCGCCGCCGTAAAGTACATTTTCAGATAGATTCTTAAAGTGAAATACGACTTAACATTTGGAAGTTGCACAGACACAGGGTTTTAATTCAGCTTTAAATGTCCTTTTAAATTCTTTATTAAATTCACTTCCTCACCCACTGGGCTTTAAAAAAAAGCTCTATAGATAGTCCATGTTCCCGCTGGCAGGGTAGGAATTCATGATCCAGCATTTCCCTTGGGAGTTACCTTTGCTGGATCCCTATCAATTACCCCTGCAGCGACTTCACTGAATCAGCTCTTTTCCCTCTATTGTTGAAACAGAACATGATTTGCTCATGAATGAAAAATGCTGTTTAATGTTTGATATCTACCCCCACCCCCCCACCCATGTCAGTGAAGTTGAAAGTCAATGAGAAGGGCTTTGATGTAGATGGTATTGCAAAAAAAAAAAAAAAAGGGTTCTAGATGGGATCTTCCCAAAATGAGATAGTTGTTCATTTGTTTTTCTCTTTCCGCCGTTTCATGATTCATGCAGTATAGTCTTTCAAACACATCTGAGGATGTGGAGCAGCGAGTGAGCTCGAACATTAAACGTTTTGTCAGAAGGATCGCCGCCTTATTTCCTCTCTGAATCTGACCTATTTGGGTAGCGAGTCTCCCTCCATCTCAAGCTAAATTGGTTAACCGGTACTGGTGTAGTTTAAAGCCGTGCTGGAGGTGCAGGCGGAGAGGCTTGCAAGATGAATTCCTGTGGTCTTGCACTCTCATTGTAACCTCTCAGTGTAACCACGGACCATAAATCCTTTGTGCTGATTTGACAAACAAGTCACAGGTGAAAACTGACTTCATTTGTCTGAGATATTGCCACCGCTTTTTTTTTTAGCAGCGCGCACACACATACACACTTGTTGGTATTTCCTTTGCTTCTTTGTGGTACCTCCATCTTTGCCACATCTTAGACGTGGATATTTATAAGTAGAGCACACTTCAGGGGACTAGTGTATCGTGAAAGATGAGGCAAGCAGGTGTAAATGCCTTCCCTGCAGAGCTGCCCTCAGAAAATGGTGCAAAAAGGCTTCTGTTAACTCCACGTTCCTTGGGATTCTTGCTTGTTACTTGTATTGTTGAAGAACAACACTTAGGCAGTAAAAGCAAAAAAAAAGAATCACTTTAACAGCCCCCAATTTTCAGATGCTTATTGCGCTCAGAGGCCTCTAAAACAACTGAGAATGCAGGACTGTCATCTCCCCTGCTGCTTTTATGAGTCTCACTGTTTAATGAGTTTCTGCAAGAAAAGGAAATGATAATCAAGAGGGATTTCAAGCTCGGCTTCAATCTTCTAAAAGTGGCTTTTTACTTTTTTCCTTTGACATTTATTATAAAATGTTTCTGCGGCCTGATTGAAAATTCAACACATGTCAGTTATTAGGTACTCTGAAGGCCAAAGACGTGTCACTGATTAAGCCATACAGGCAACATCGAGCTGCATCTCAATTCAGGACGGCGCAGGAAAAACACATTTTAAAAAGTATCAATCACAATTCAGATACACTGGAAACGTCCTTTATAACCACTCCATCAGATCAACAATATTCATCACAAGTAGCTCTGCAAAACAGCAGTTTACACACATATATAAAAATATAACCTTTATCAACCACATAACTCAGGAATTTAAGTTGTCGGGTAAAGCACAAATAAAAAAGAAACAATATTGTTGTTTATGGATACACAATTATTCATATCTATGCATCATTAATTAACACCTTTGAAAATAAAGCCGAGGTTGTAAAGAAGAAAAATGAAAACAAAAAACATCAAACTGCATTATCCTCATTTTACCTTTAATGTTTTAGTCTTGCTGGCTTAAATTAAGGTAGAAAATCTGCACAGGGGCGGCACGGTGGGGCAGCAGGTAGTGCACATGCACTCACAGCAAGAAGGTCGCCGGTTCGATCCCCGGGTCAGGCAGGGCCCTTCTGTGTGCGTGCATGCGTGGGTTCTCTCCGGGCACTCCGGCTTCCTCCCACAGACCGAAAACATGCTCATTAGGTTAATTGGTGACTTAAATCGTTCTTCAATATGAGTTGTCTGTCTGTATATGTTGCCCTGCAGTCGGCTGGTGACCCCCCCCCCCCCACAGACAACCCCGAAAGGGATAGTCGGGATAGTCGGGGTATAGAAAATGGAGGGATGGATCTGCACAGATCCTTCACTCAAAATCCGTTGCATTGTTGCTTCACACCTGAGAGAAAGCACAGCTGTGTCTGGTCACATATGGCCTTTATCAAGTGGAAATTAGATTTTTGATTCAGATTAAACAGTTTCCACATGAAGAGTGTTTTGCTGATATAGCAATAAAGGCACAGTGAATTATCCTTCCAGTGTAAGCTAATGACTTAGAAACACTAATGCGGTAAAAATGAGAATGAAGCTTCATTTAAACTCTGTGATAAGTCTTGTTTTTCAGCTGTAACATGGCTCCATTGTTTTTATACAGTGAGCCTTAATCCACTTTGTAATTTTAAGATTTTTCAGTGGCATGCCGCTTCCTGTTCGAGTGTGGGGAAAAAGTAGCACCTTCTCCTGCGAGATGAAAATGTGTTACACTTAAAGCTACAGCTCAGTCACTGATGTCAAGGCAGGTATTTCACCTTTGGCACCATCGCGTGCTTTGTGATGGGAAAATTGTTCCTACCCACGCGCAGAGCTCAGCAATCTGTTATCAGCGACACACATCTCTCTTCTTCTCATCTCTCGCTAACCACCCCGGGTTTTCACATCTTTTCAACTTGTATACGAGACGTCAGACGGGCCCTGTAGAACAACAGACGTCATAGTTATTTTATTTCCCATTAAAACAGTTTCCTCCCTCTGCTTTCTTTCTCTTGTCCTTTCCCCTCTTCTCTGGCCTCGCTCGGCTGTATCGGCTCTCTCCTCTTACTTTAGCCTCTTCTCCATTGACTTGGCTCTCTTTTTTTTTGTTCTTTTACCCTCATCTCCCCTCAGTTCGCTTTATCAATCAGTGGGTTGTGCCTTTGTACGGCTCTTTGGGATCAAATCAGATTCACTTCGGGATTGAATGTGTGTAGCCATGGCCTGCTGCATTTGAAAGGCAATTCATTCAGCTGGAACTTTGCAGTTCAATTTGAAACAAGATTGATGTTGGCAAACTTCACACCCCCTTTCTCCCAAAATGTTTCCTCCATTGCACACACCAATTGCTGATGGACAAAGGGCATATGCCACTTTGTAATGGTGATGTCTGGGCTTCTCAGCAGAAACAATGCAACAAAAGATGAAAAGTTACTCCACAACAACTGAAATCCTTGAATGTGCTGTATATTTCAGTGTAGAGTTACTTTGCAAATATTTATTAATTTCAGATGAAGTAAGTGACTACATATATTCAGAGCTCACACTGTTTTAAACATGAATATATCCTGAATTTATTTTTATTTTTTCACCAAGTGGGTTGTTGGGTGGCCCAGTGAATTAATACATTTTATGGTTTGAAAGTCAGTCTCACTTCTGCAGAAAGAGAGAGGCTTAATGAAGATGGATGTACATCCTGAAGGAGGAATCAGAGGCTGTAGTCCACCCCTCTGAGCAGGGTCGTTGAGACTGTCTTTCCCAGCATCCCTCTGTGTTAATGATGCTGAGGCAGCTAATGAACATGCTTAGCCAAGTGCTTGTGGTGAACAAGGCCGAGGGGGACGGGTAGAAGCGTTACCAATCCAAAAGAGCACCTTTGGAAATAAATCTAAATATTTGTCGAGGGAGGGAAGGAGACAGAGAGGCATCGAGTAATGGTGTAATAGTGAATAATAAAGCAGCTCTTCGCCTGGAGAATTTTAAGCAGGTTTGTGCACATCATGTGTGGTATTTCCTGTCGTGTCTTTGATATATAATCCATGAAGCAAAGTAAAAATGTCTGTTTTTTTTGTACTGATGTTTAATTAATTAGTGCATTTAAATTGTATTTAATCTTTAACATGTTTTGTTTTCTCTTAAACTTTTTGTTTCATTCTGTTTCGACAACATGATGTTGTGTTTAAAAAAGATGAACCCTCCAAAGGTCAGCCCTTCAAAGGGAACTTTGTTAAAACCTTGCTTCAAGTGATGGCTGCTGTCGTCCTCCCCCTCATCACATGGGATTTGATCAAAACCCTCGGGAGTTCTCCTCACTCTGACACCCATTTTCCTTTACCTCTCTCCCTACAGCACCACCCCACACACACACACACTCTCCCCACTGAGCCAGTGTGGTGTGCACACCAGCGGATTCTCAATCCCTGCTACAAAGCCCCAGCAGCAGGGCGGTAATGACCCTGCCACAACAGCAGTAATGATGGAATCAGTGGGGGGTTTAGCTGGCTCTCTGACTCTCCCTAATAAGTCCCCTAATAACTCTGTTAACATCAGGGCTGACCCGACCACCAGATCAAACACACTCACGCATGGTCGGCCACCTCACGCGACACTCAGCAACCTCTTAGTCGGACAAGAAAACTGTTGCTGACCAGCGCGCCGTGTGCTCGGGGCCCCACGGTGCACGTTCAATAAAAATCTATGGAAGCGAGGTTTGGCCCAAAGAACACAGTGGCAACAATAACTGCCACTCAAATTATTTTAATCCTGTTAAGCTGCATTCATTCCCTAACAATGCGCCTTGTTGATAGAAACCTTTGAAAAGCTTGTTGTTCTTAAAAAAAAAAAAATATCCCAAGACTACTGTTGGAGCTCTGCCTTCTCTGATAGTCACAATGTAATAAAGGCTTTTGTCTAACGAGTTTAAGCTCAACTCAAGACACTGCAGCCCACTGTGGAATAGTCTGCCTTGTATTAATAGCATGTGTACAATGATAAGCTTTTGATATGTTCCATGTGAGAGTGTTGGGGAGTCAGGCTTGATGGTTTGCCACGGTTCCCTGGAGAGCAAGGCTGTTTATTACTGATTCTGTTAACTGAGAGGAGGGAGCATCCACCAAGGCAGCTTCCTGTGCGTCTCTGTACAGGGCTTTTCTTCTCCTCCTGACATTGCTGCCTTTCTCTTCTCTTATCTCGCCCTTCTCCGCTTGCTTCCTGAAATCATCTCTTTGGACATGGCGGTGTCCATCTGGCATCGGAGCCGGCCTCGTAAAAAAAAAAAAAAAATCCGCCCACTCACTCTCTCAGGCTCATTGTTTAACAGCTGCAGTCTCCCACAGACAAGATCACAATTGGCATTTCACCACATACGCATTTCGTAAACTGTCACCAGCGTATGCGAGTAGAGCGATGCTTGTCTTCACTGAATTGTTTGGATGACCTAAGACCTTTCCTCACGCTAGTCAATCACGAATTGTGGATTAAATGCTCATCATTACTTGAAGCTAACTAAAGAGGATATTATCCAATTTTGGGCAAGAAAACCCTCAAATGGTATAATTTTTCCTTCATTTTAGATGGAAGGCCATTAATTGCTGGCACAGGCAGGAGACATTTGTCTCAATAAAGCACAAAACACCCTGATGTTCATTTCTCTCTGTTTGGGGCAGCCAGCCCACTGTGAATATCACAGGGTCAGCCATTTTCCTTGCTCATCCCTGCACATTTTTAATATATCACATATGAATGGAAATTAGGCCCTTAAATATTAATGACAAGTAATTGGTTTATTGTAGGAGACTATATTATGTGCGTATGCATCTGTGTCTGCGAGAGGGAGAGCGAGCGAGCGAGCGAGAGAAATTTCCTCTCGTTCCTCCTTCATATTGCCTTGCTGTGATGTCCCACTGATTTTAATCTTCTCTTCTCAGATGAGAGCCATTCTGAGTATCACAGTGCACTTTAACTTTAGCCCTCTGAATATTAGCTTTCTTTGATACCTGCGCTTACAGCCTCCCAACTCTACACCCTGCTAACTTTTATGTGCCTTCAGGTACACTGTAATGTACCTGTAAATCTGTCTCCTCAAAAATAAATATCCCCCATGCATCTAAATATTTTATTTTTTTTCCACGCTCGCTCTATTGGATAGACTCCGCTAACACATGTTTTTGGATATGTCAGTCTTTTTAATCTAGTTCTCTAGTGGCACCTGAAAGTGAAGACTTTTGTCTCATTTGCGCTTGTAATTAATCAGCATATGCATTTAATTCCATGTCGTTAATTTTACTTTGCTGCTATTGCACAAGCGTTTTCTGCATCTTCATGGCAAAGTAAGTTTGTTCTGTCTAGAACTGTTCTGTCAACAATGCTTAAACAACCCATATACCTTGCTCCAAGTATGCACACATGCTGAATACCAATAAGTCTGGAACAAGGAGGCTAAGGCAGAAAAGTCTGTGAAGCGACTGTATTCAAACAAAAGGACACTGAGTACCCACGAGTTTCTGAGCTTCATCCTGAATTCATCAGCTAAAAACCTAATTCCTCTCGATGGTTGAATGTTAAGCTTCCATGTATTTTGGGCTCATGCAGAATATGTTTGTGGTTTCACATCAAGACTTGGAGTATCTTGACCATATTCTCGAGCCCATTTCCATTACATGACATTTACCAATACGACCGTATTTGTTATATCATGGATATATAACAACCGTCCTCCCCCCGCCACCCCAGACATTATTAACCTGTAACACCGCAGCATCAGTATAATATATTCAAAACAGCTATCCAGTTTTCAAGCAGGGTGTGTTCAGTTTATACATGTTTTGTGAGGTGTGTGTATTTTGTGTGCGCGTCCTCCCGTAGTAAGCATTCAGTATCTGTGTGCCTGCCTAATTGAGTGATAGGATGCTTATTAACACTGGGACTTGCGTTTAAAAAGAGGACAATGTCAGCACTGTCACTGGAGCTTTTCACATGGAAAAGCCCCAGTGGAGCTTCATTAACTCGCCCCCATGATCCCAGACAGCAGAATATGGAGTGCATATCTAATCCAGCTCAGAAGTATGAGTACGAGAGTGGTGGATTTTATTGGGAATACTTGATGTGCGATGGTTCACTGTTCACTGTGTGGAAGTGCTGCTGCACTGGTTTGGCCATTTTTGAGTGCTGCATGGAGAGGTTCTGTGGGAGTTGTCGCTTTTTATTCATTTTTAGTCATTTTCAAACGTAAGTCTTGACAAGAAATGCTTCAGATTTGTCGATAATTATCACAAGAGAATGAAAGTGTATTTTCTTTTGCTCTGATTTCTTTATATTTTGGCAGCCTTTGCACAAATCCATTCAGAGTAATTCAGTGACACTCAACATTCTCTGAGCAACTTCTACAGCTTTGTTTTCATTCTTCTTGCTAGGTATTAATTTCAGGGGCGGATAGCTTTTGTTCTACTTAAGCGATGGTTGGTATTTTTTTCTCTGACAGGCCTGTAGACACAGTTTGTTTTTCAAGCTGTTACAACTCAACCACCCGCTGTATTTCATAATCTCCTCTTAAATGAGATCGAACACAAACTCTGTCGGCCACGCAGTTAACAGAATTCATCAGTTGTAATTGCACATGTTTTACTTGTATCTCAATTTCGCACTTGTTGTCTGACTCCGACCTCTTCAAAATGCACTTTAGATCCGGCTCCATGTTGACTCGTGATTTCCATACAGATCAAAAAGTGCACACAAGTCCCGTTTCTCCACCGGCTAACACAAAGCCTGCCGGTGCGCAGTAGCCCGCTGAGTTTGTTACATGGCATTAAGTTTAATTTGTCTTTGAGCCTCTTTGCTGGAATTGGTTTGTGACTACTAGTGGGCCAGGGGGTGACACTCCACAGCCAATCTGGCTGGAAAGGGACAGAGAGGAGACAGAGAAGCACTGGGGGGAAGAGAGCGACCGTGATGTCACATGCAGGATGGGTAAACAATCAGAATCCTGCGTGTTCAAGATGGTGCCTCCTTGAATATAAACAATCATGACTTCTAACGCCACAGCGAAGTAAATTACTACACAGACAGAAAAGGTTGAGATGAGGGAAAGGGAGAGTAAGGTAGACAGAGAAGGCTGATTACAGATTGTGATCCGCAGTCAACTGAAAAAGGGGGTAAAAAAATACAAAAAAAACAAAGCAACAAACAAACAGATGCTGAAGGGAAATTGTTAAAGCTGAGACCACGAGACTTCAGAAGTTAATGATGTTTGAGGCGGCTTTTTTAGATGGTGATTTTTGATTTGTTTTAGCATAAAGGCTTGGGAAAAAAAACATTAGTCAAACCGAAGTAAACACCTGAATAGGTTTCAGCATCTTCTTGTGCTGAGTTATGTGTCCTTTCAATAATAATAAGATGACATTTCTGTCAGCAAACAAGCGAAATGAGGCCGTTCTCTTTATGTTTTTGTTCAGGTCCCACATTTACGCCATTCCCTTTTCAGTAGTTTATTCACAGCAGTAACCGCAGTTTACAAATTGTGAGGAATAAATAGTGGAAAGGTGGATAGGTTGTGACCAATAATAGATAATACACACATACACACTCACACACACACAGTGAGGAAAAAAAGTGCAGACCAGCAATGTACAACAAAACTAATGTGGAGTTAAAACGTGTCACTTCTGGATCTCCATCGTGACAGAGAGCTTTTTAAAGCTTTCCTCTGGCGCTCGAGAAGACTGAGTACCACCTCTCCGCGGCAGGCACATAAACTGTCCATTGCACTTTTCTCAGTTTCCCTTCAGGATGCACATATTGGCACAGTTAGCCTTTGCTTTTTACCTTTTATTTATTTCCCCCTTTCTTGTGCTTGCTCCCCCATCCTCCCACCGTATCCCTGTCTGTATTCTTCACCTCCCTCACCTCCTCGTCATCTCCCTTGAACTTAAAGTCAGAATCTTCCCCCCCTTTTTTTCCTCTTATTCTCTTGCTACAGTACATTTTTCATCTGTCTGTATTGCCTTTTTTAAAAAAAAAAAGTGAAGGAATTTTAAGTTTTCCTTCACTTATATTTCCACTGTCCAGACTTCTGTCTTTCTTAAATGAGGAAGGATGGCAAAAAATAATATTTCAAAGCTTCTGATAATGAATATGTTAATATGACAAGCATTCATGGTTATTTTTGGACTTTGTTTTTATTTTCCATATGTGATACTTCCTTTTGTCTGTCTTCTTGAAGCCTCCTTCTGAAGAAGATGAACGGCGAAATGATCATTTAAAATCTGATGTGTTAAATTGAGAGAACAAAGCACACAGGTACTTTTCTGTGCAGGTGAAATAATACATATATATGAATTGTGATAAATCACATGCCTACGTGTTTTTAATTGTTGCAGTGCAGAAGCCTTGAGGGGGAAGACTTTGTGAATTGCAGCATTTGCAGCTTGTTTCATGCTTTATTCCCTCCTTTGTTCTCTCCTTTTGACCATGTTTTATTAAACACACAGTACACACTGCAGAAAAAAATCTAAAGCTGTGCTGTGATAAATGTACAGAGGACTGAACAAGTCTGCTGTAAAGTGTGAAACATTATGTTAATGTTGTTTCTGGCTTGTTGTTTGTCTTCGGTCCGATCTTTTACCATAGAGAGAAACAGAAAATTCACAATCTCTGAGGCTTCCAGGGCCTGCTGTGAAGCTACATTCAGACTTAGCCATGTTAGGCTTTAGGTCTTTCAGTGGTGTTGCACTGTTATTGCACTTTCGCTCCACCCACACAAGCAAGTAAATGGAAACTACATCAGTAACACTTCAGGACAGAGGCAGGGTCATGGGAATTTTGCATTTGCTTTTACTGTATACGTGAGCACACCGAAGCCGGCTGTAATACTACACTACATCAAGCACATTTCCTCGAAACATTGGCTTGGTTTACATTAAAATCCACAGTGTGCAGGCAGAGCACTGAACAGTGTATTCCAGCAGGTATCATCTCCACACTCTGTCCAGACTTTTGACCCCAGTTGCTCATGGCTAGATGAGTGCTGACGGGTGTCAAGTGCGTGTATAAATGTTTCGCTGCATGGATAGTACAGGTCCAGCTTCAGTTGGAGACTGTTAAGTGGGGAGGCTGATGGGTTTAAAGACTAGGCAGATTACTTTGACTGTGTGGATTTGCATTAAGGTGTTTCTGCTCTCATGGCCTTTCTTTTCACCTTTCCAACTCTCTTCCAATCCATCTCTGGCTGAGGTAAAGAAGCTTATTAACCTTTCTGAGGCCACAGGCATCCCCGGGATGGAAAGACACCACAGACGTACTGTGTAAGACAAATTAACCTTAGAGGATTGATACGCCTTGATTTTAATTTTAATCACTCTAAGCAGCGAAACACATTGGATATTTTATGTCTGATGTGGATGTGAAGAACATATTACACATTTATTACAGTTCAGCCATACTGAAATGGAGACTTTAGCTGGAAGAATAGCAATGTGAATGTTTTCTACCTTGCGGATGTCAATCCACACGTCTGGATTTTGTCTTGTAACCTTTATTTGCATTCTTGTTATTTTCTTTTTTGTGGTTAACCTAATTAAACAGACTGCTAGAGATGCATCACTGAGACCCTGCAAGTGTTGACCACAGTAGTAGTAGTAGTACACAGCATGCAACAGAACAAAACTGACTATGCAGTTCTACATGCATTCGTCCTCATTTCCCATGAGTGATTGGTGTATATAGGCCAAGTATTTCATTTTGGAGGTGTTTCCGTCTCTCAACAGTTCCCTGTCCCAGTCGATCTGGGGCAGTTTCTTCCAAGGAAATGCAATGCATCATTTACAAATCTGCTACTGCTGCATCCATAATTGACTATCTATAATCGGTTGTGTGAAAACCCCCCTGCGATGCAATTAGAGGTCCCGCAGAGAGGTGAAAGCTAGTGAAAGACAGGTACACAAGGGTCACCTTGTAACCCATTACTCTGCCCCTGACATTAGTGGTCCACCCTCCAGGAGGGTGCTACCAGGGAAAAAAACAAGCTGCCTCATAGTACTCTCCTTATGGCTCCCCAAAGTAGAAATGAGTGAGAAAACAAATAGGAGCTTTTGTTGTTTAGTTTTTGTTAATGCGTCCTTAGCTTTCCATAGTTTTAATGGATGCAGTAAGCAGCAGACCGTAATGAGCACTGATAACAGGCGGACAAGAGGACCAGTGAAAATACTCTGGGGTTAATTGGTTGTGTTGTCACGGTTGTAGTTTGCCTTATTCTACTGGCATTAGCCAAAGCTAGCACAGTGATGGAAGCAAAGGCCTGTGCCAGGATGTGATGAGCAAGCGGTGTAGTGGATGACTAAGCAGGGCACGCTGGCCACTCAAGCCCATGAATCCCTCTTCACATCTGAGGCTGGGTTTGTTCATTAAAGGTGTGGGAGACGGTTTGACCTTAGGCAAGTCTCAGATGACCCCAATCTTTGTAAATGCTTCATTAGCTTTGCTTTTCCCATACTGACTGCCTCACTTAATCTACGCTTCGACTTGCTTCACCTAAGTTGTGTACATAGTTTGTTTGTGTGTGTGCTGTCGTGTGCACGTATTTGTATGTGTGTTAATGAGGGCTCCTGGTGGTGTGTAATTAACACAACAGCAAATGTCCCCAAAGGGTAAGATTAACGTTGAACACATTAGACACAATGGAGCCCGGGAGATACTTTTTTTTTTGGCAATTAAATGTTTTGTGTGTGTGTCTGTGTAAGTCAGACCATAACTCATGTTGGCATAACTGTATTGCTGCCACTTCTGTCTCTCAGACGCACACACACTCACACACACAAACATGCTCACACAAAGCCAGCAGTCCCTCTGGATTTGTGGGCTCCTCACATGCAGGCTGGCAGGATTCTGTCTGCCTTCCTTTCCCGACCGCCTCCTCCACACAACCTGGTCCAACAAAGATAAACACATGCTGGGTAGATTATTAGAGAAGTACCAAGGGCCCCGCAGCAGAGCAGCCAGTGCACCATTGTGCTCTGAACGTTGTGGTACCTTGTAGAATCCGATGCAGTCACCCCCAGGGTGTTCTGATACATACTTTGACACAGGTGGGCGCTGATACCAGCATGAGAGCTACAACAGACTCCAGTGACATTTCATTGTCAAAAGAAACTCCCGGCACATTGTTTTCACTAATGGAATTGCTGTTTTAGATGCTTTAGCCGCTTGAAAGGTATGAATTTAAAACTTACAGTTTACAGATATATTATACAGATAAGGTGCATGAACTGACGGCCTGTGGGCCACATCTGGTGCACCAAAGCTTCCCACCCAGCCTGCAGAATATTAATGAAGTCAGAAAATGCACACATAAACATTAACTCACCAGTGGAAGAGGCCCAGTCTGTCCTGAGAGTGATCATTGATTAGCTTGCCAACCCCTGACAACGAGCCAAAAAGTCTGTAATTCATAATTCACCCGTTCTGCAGAATCAAATTATTCTCCGACTCCATCCTCTCTGCTCCGAAAAAACCCACCATCAAGCCGGGCAGCTCCCAGGCCGGCCATTCCCTGGAGCCAACAGCAGCGCGTTGGCCGGACTAGTAACTCCGCAGTAAGGAGGTAACTCCGCAGTTGTTGGGGAATCACTAAGCTTTCTATTAGACTGAAGAAGCATCACTTGGGTTCATTTTTGAATGGCCAACTGTTTTATTAAGTCTCAACTGAGTATTTTTGTTTGCTTCCTGAGGTCCTGAACAGAATTTCTGTTTGTCTTGTATTGAGCACCGACTGCCTCCTTGGTGGAGGTCTGAGAGCATTTTCTAGTTAAGTATCTAGTTATCATTATGGATTTTTCATGTTTTTTAGGAGTCTGTTCACACCAATATTTGCCAATAAAAATAACACACAGTGTCTGGATAGAAAAATTCTGGCCGTTGGACAAATGTAGTTGATGACCCCTGATATACAATATGCACATATATTAAACATCAGCTGCACAATGTACTAAGTGACAGAGGCAATCAT
Source organism: Chaetodon trifasciatus (assembly GCA_037975065.1). Classification (NCBI taxonomy): domain Eukaryota; kingdom Metazoa; phylum Chordata; class Actinopteri; order Chaetodontiformes; family Chaetodontidae; genus Chaetodon; species Chaetodon trifasciatus. Next base: position 1,500,160 of record JBBMOE010000045.1, read on the forward strand.
GAGTGCGCGAATGGCCTTAACTGATCAAGCACCAGCACCAGCGGCTATCGAGTATTGATACGAATAGTTTTCTATTTGGATTATCAATTGCACAATTGCTTTTATTTAGCCATCAGCTTTTAAATATACCTTGAGGTTGTTTTAGGCTCGTGCAACCTGTGCACTGGTCAGCAGCACATTCTACAGTGATTAATGTCACCATGAACGGTGCAGAGATTGTAAAGTTTGGGCGCGTTTGGAGCGTGAACAGGATTGTTGGGAATAATAATTATCTGCTCTTGTTTGCAATTTGGAAACAAAGTTGCAGTTTGCAACCTTTAGGCTGAGCGCTCCCACACCTTTGAGGTTTTTGAAGGTGTTGTCATCACGCTGTCATCCAATGTCATCCAGCAGCGACTCAGAACGTAGTCGCTGCCCAATTGCATCACCAAATAATCGATAATTAGATTCATTTGCAACTATTGTGGTCGTTCATTTTAACTGGCTATGAGTTGGTATTTGTTGCACCCCTGCTCTTGACAAATCTTATCTGCCCTGGTGACCCTGTAGGGGGTTCAACATGTCGATCCAGATGTTCCAAAAACACAAATATGCTTTTATGAATCTGTTAGTCTGTTGCCCAAATAACAATTTATTACCACACAAATATCTGGTATTATCTTTGAATCCGTGCTTGGCCGTGTATGTTTATGTATGTTAGGTGCTGCAACTTGGCATTAGTATTCAGTAAACAGGTGAGCTAATGGTATGAGCTGACCTTGTTGAGTGTGCTGTGTGACGCTGATGCTCTGTGGAACTGTTGTTCCTTAGTGACTCTCTGGTTCTGAGAGAGAGCGAAGATTCAGACAAAAGGATGTTTAACTGCTTCTCATTTAGCAATATGGCAGGAATTTTTTCTCCTTCGTCTTTTTATATGATGTCATTCACAGAATTGTCTTTGTTTTTGCTGAGCATTTCTCACTAAATCTGAAGTTCTTAAATCACTACTATTAGCAGCTGTGATGCTTCCTTAATTCATCCATTGTATATACTATTTACTTTATTTGTGGGTATAATTTGGCAACGTGCTTTTTGATTCAAACATCAGAGTGGAGAGAGAGAGAGAGAGGAAATATACGAGAGCGAGGGAGGGCGTGTGAAAGAGTGAGCACCAGAAAAGAAAAAGAATGATTCGGGGGTGAGAAGACAGACGTCGACGGTGCACACACGAAAGAGATGTTTTAAGAAGTAGTATTATTTGAGATGAAGGGAGTGATAGAGGGAGAAGGATGTGATAAGTGCAGCGGTGGAGGCTGTTATTGCTGCTAAGGAAAATGATAACATTTCTCAGCAGAGGATTTGTGCATACAGCACCACACTTTCGTCGACTTTATTGGATCAGGAGTAAGCTGCAAGATTTCTAAATTATCTTCCTTCACTGGCAACAAGACATTCCTCTCTTGTTACTTTGGTATTTTGTTGATGTCACTGAAATGTGTGTGGGTAAGCATGCGTGTTTAAATTAGACAATGTGTAATTGACAGTGGTGACACCTGTGAAGTAATTGTATGGACACACATGCGCTCTTGACAATTCTGTGTTACACGTAGGGCCAGAAATACACACTTGGAGGCACACACACACTGGCCTTGACAGGCTGTATGCACTGGTATTATTGTTCTGTCTGTTGTAATTAAGAAAAACACGGTGTCAAACCAACAATCAACATTGGTTCAGCGGTGTCTGAATTTTTCTGCACAGAATGTGGCTTGATGTCAGTGTCCTCCAGCACGGAGAGAAAATAAGCCCTAATTAATGTGACGCAGTCTCTCCAGAAAATATGAATAGCTCTTTGCTACCAATACCACAATTCAAGGTCTCTAAAGCAGTTAATCGCCGATCAGAGATGGCAGGTCAAGGGTGTTTTGCTGCCTTCCAACAATCATCACTGAGCAAGCTGCAAAACCTGGAAGAAAGATATTCCTGCTCTCTTGTGCCACACCAAGTCAGCACAAAAAAATCTGTCACCTGCAACATGTGAACTTGTCATTTCACTGCTCTTTTGGAGAAAAGCAGCATAAACATGCAAGGAGAGGTGAGGTGTTGATGTGTTCTTAGCCCAGCAAGAAAAGTGTGAAGGTGTTAGTGATTTTCAGCTAAATGATAAAATAATGGCAAATGCCTACGACGAGTATCAGAGAGCAAGTCGTGTTTATCTCAGGTTTTCTGGAAGAGAGCCAAAAAACACAAAATATATATGATGATAATTTATAACAACATTACAGGAGGAAAAAAAGGCAGTATTTACCTTTGTGATGCCAGCAAATGTTTGGTAGATTTCATTTGATGAATTACTAATGTTTTTTTTTTTTTTCCTAAATTAGAATCGATTGATTTTCTGTCAGCCACAGAATTCATTGAATGACCAATCTTTCAAACCCTAATTTATATGGACGCAGTGAGTTTGTGATACAATTATAACAATAAAATATTTATTGTCTGAAATGAGTTGCAGAAAGTAGTTTTGCTCACTGAACATGTGCCTTGTCACTGCTGAGATGTGACTTAGATATACAGCCATGAACTCAGTTTCTATGTGGGACACACAGATGCTTGAGCTTCCTTTGGTGAACACTCAAACAGCCAGTAAATATCGAGTAATAATCAAATTAATCTCAACAGTTTTCATGTCATCAGTAATAAAGCCTCTTTCTCTATCGAATAAGTTGCTTTGGTATACATTGTTATTACTATTACTTTAATAGTACTGAAATGTTTTTTTCTTCTAATTGTTCTTGAAATGTGAATTTAAAACTGTTCAGAATAAGAATGAAATAAGCAGAAGAGCAAACATGTCTTTAGTAGGAGCACATAAGAAAATGTAGAGCACAACAAAGCTTCAGGTTGTTTTGTAATCTTTGACTCTGATGATGCATCTCATTATATCCTCTTCCCTCTGTCCGCTTTAAGTGAAGCCTGTTAGTCATTTGCATGCCATAGAGCCTTGTTTTGCTTGTAAGAATAATTTATTCACATATGTTTCCTGTCATCATTCCACATGAGGTGCTGCAGTCAGGGAGTTTTTCCGCCATTAGGGGGCACTGTGATACAGGGCAAATGCTGAAGCCTCTCTGAGGTTTGAATCTGTGGGTAGTGGAGGGAAGTACACATCCTATCACAGCCTCATTTGGGCTTTGGAAGTCATAGACATACCTAATACAAGCCAGCACCACATATCCACCATCAAAATTTCATCAGATCACACAGTGAGGGGTTTCGATATGTTGTGACAGGGACTGATCTGGATGTTTGAACTGTGCCGGCCCAGAATCGATGTGAACTCATTTTCTGAAGGAATGAATGAAAGTATTAACTTCCACATGTTTCATTTCCCGGAGGAGTAAGTGTATTTCAATGCCACGGTCAATCTGTTTTTTTATCCAGTAATGGTTTGTGTCAAAACCAGTTGAACCTTTTCTCTCAGGAGCCCGTCTCCTCGAGACCGTGGGTTTAGTGTTGGATGTCATTGAGAAGATTAAATGTGTTTGGCAAAGGAACGTTCACTGCTTTGGTTTACAGCGCGTGTGTGGAGACAGCTTAGAGAAACAGTTAGCTGAAGGAAAGGCCAAACTATTCCTTAAAAATGTAGTGTTTGTATCTTGAAACGGTAAAAGGTTATGTGACAGATAGAGGTAGTTAAAGACAAGTATGCGATCAGAAACACAGGAGGGACTTTTAAGACTTCATAAGCTGTATTTTTTGGAAAAGAGTATTTTCTTGTACAGTAGGCTGCTTAGTTTCAACAGGTTTTGGTGTAATATGTAGTGGACATGAATGATTTCCACTTTTGTTTTTTATTTTTACATTTTGAAATGTGTGTCTTGCCGATGCTGAATATCATCAGCGATCATACAGTCTTTGGAACTGAGCTGTGCATTGATTGCCTCTGTAGAGTCCATGGCATGTGCAAGCGAACCCTGTGGAAAGGTGCTCATTGAATATTTCACAACAAGCCAAGTGAAAATATATTCGTAGCACCATTAACAATTCACACCATCCAAACCAATTCAACAGGGTCATGCCTCGTTAATATCGATGTGTCTTTCCAGAAATCTTCAGTCAACTTTGACTGTTGGATTCTGAAATCACAGAACATTGGTTTAGTATTTTTCTATAACTGATCCACTGATTATTATCCATGCGTAATGTGCATCAGAAATGGTGATTTTCTGTCACTCTGCTCTCACACGCCCTCGCCTCACCTGGTGGCTCGTACTCATTCAGCCTGTCCTGAGACATGGTCCTCGCAGTCAGGCAGGCACGTGCACGCACATCCACACGTGTAATTGCCCTCATTTGTCAAAAGATACAGAAAATCTTATAATTGCATAATCATTTTACAGTGGTTTTATTTATTATCTCAAGTTGTTGTTTTAGCACCATCAATTGCAACTAATGTCTTGTGGATCTGAGACATATGGAGACAACATTTGCACATGTCAACAAGTCGAATGGTGTTTGGCTTTCACTCAGTATTAATAGCTATTAACAGAAATATTAATCACAATGATAATCATGATGCACAGTCTGATTGGAAAGCATGTGTGCATGCTCACTTTAAATAACGAGCATTGCACACGGAAAGCCAGCGCAATTCCACAATTAATGAATGTCGTGTGTCATGAATCATGCAGCTACGTTTTTTTTTTTTTTCTTTTAATTTAAAATTAAAAACCCCTTTTGAAATGTGCATTCAGCAGTTTCAGTTAGCGTTGTCGATAGCCTACTTATAATCTCAAAGACAGGCTTCGTATAGACCAGAGCCTGGTGCTTGGGGAAACTCGATAACCATGATCAATATTTTGCTGTGCCAAGCCTTCAGTTTAATAGACCAAGAATTCTAATACCTGCATAGATTATAGTGTGTTACATATCAATATCAAATATATAGCTGTTTCACACAGCTGGAATTCATACACTGATTCATGGTCAGTTTCCCACTTACTGTAATCTACCAAGCATGGAGCATTAATTAACTAATTACATGCAATGATGTTCATTCTTACTTTCCGAACACATGTATTCATCTGAGTGGGCTCTATAGATGGACATCAGCCTGTTTTCCCATTGGTCAACTGTACAAACTAATTCGTAGCACTGTTGAATGTGGATTTTTAATTTCAGAATAAAAGCTTGTCTGGCTGATAAGGCTCCTTGGTTGAATGTGTGAAGCTTTTTCTTCCCCTCGTGATCTATTTTCAGTGTTTCCTCTGCTCTGCCTTCCCTTTGTCAGTCCCATTGCCTATCCAGGGAAGTACACACTACACAAAATTGTATTTCTTCCTCGTCTACCGTCTTTCTGTCTCCTCTTTGTCTCCTTCTCAAAATCCTGAAGGCCAGATTTACAGTGCTCTTTGCACACTATTTCTGATGCATTCTTTGCCAAGACACATGCTTATTATTTATCAAACAGGAGCACCAGCCAGAAAGTGCAGGGTGCCTGTTATCTGAGGCACACCTTTCTTGTAAACAGTGCACCCTTCCTCATTTTGCATATGCATTTGAGAGGAGTGCACAGATGATAGGCGGAGATATGATGAGTGTAGGTGCATTTCTCTGGATTTGCTGACGTTCACACAATTAATTCTAGGTGGAAAATTGTCTTCATCTAAAGATCAGTTGCAAATTTGTGCTGCTACTTTAAAGGAAGGCTGTGATGAGGAATACAAAATGTGACTTGCATGTGTTATTTAGTAATCAATGAGAGCAGTAATGGGTGGGATCTAGCCCAGCTGATATTGGATTTCTGAGGACAATACCAATATTTGTTTTAAAAATCTGATAGTAATATCAACAAAAGGGGAAGAGAGACTTGTGGTCACGCAGACATTGTACTTGAACTCTGACTTTCATGAAGTTGTTACTGCACTGTGTGTTTGTGGCCTTCTGAAAATGGAGACATTGCCTGGCGTTATCTTGGTATATCAGTACAATCAGTGTTGTCACAACAGTGGAAATTCTAACTTCAATACAATATCCATATTTCATACTATTTTTGATACCACAGGGTATCAAATGTATACAATATTGAAGCATTTATTTTATTTTATTTTATGGCTTTTCTTTTCTTAGCTGGTAGCAGAGAGCAGAAGAATGACTGTAGTAAACATTAAATATCACACTTTTTTTTTACAGACATTCTTTTTTTCTTTATATCAGCCCTTTACAAATAATTAAATTATCTAATTAAGTAGTCTTAGAAATTATGTGGAGTTAATAGAACTGTGTATTAAGCACAACAGCATCTAAGTTAATTTACTTCTATCCACAGTCATCTGATTAGCTTAGCTTCACAAATAGGCGTTAAGCCAACAACAGGACAACATACTGATCAGCAACAGATACCAGATATCTTCAGGGATTTGAGTGAGGGTAGGTTTTACCCCCTGCAACCCTGAACAGAACATGGGCAGTGGATGGATGACTAGTGCTAAGCGCTAATGTGAGCTCTGTATCTTAGAAATTAAGAAGAAAAAGAAAGTTAATGGATGTAAAAGTGGTCTGGAGAGTGTTTATAGAAAAAAGAACCAAGGTTTATCTGTAATATCTATCTATTAGCCTGTCAATCTCCACTTATTAACCTCTCAATCCCTTAAGAACCACACTTTGCACATATTACTGATATATCCCTAATTTCCTACAGTCAGTAGATGTGATTGCAGTCTTTCAGAGTGGATGTCCAAACTACAAGGCCAGTGATTTTTGCCTCATTTTCCCCAAACTTTGCCTCTCCTAATCTGTGAACCGGGGTTCAGAACCTGGAGAAAGACAAACTCCAAAGGTGTGAATCATTTTACAATATGGTTACCAAGGCTTCTGGTGGGATTTCCAATTAAGATGCAATCTGTTATCTGTTCAGACGACTAATAAGCACAACAAAGCCATGGAGGGGACCCCCTGGAATTCATATCAGACCACTTGAAATAACCATCAAGCCGTCCTATCTGATGCACTGCCAATACCTGCTCACTTTCCCAATTAAAACCCCAGGCAGGTTGTTCTCCTGTTAATAAGGACTGTATTAGGGCTACTGTCATTGTGACACATAATGGGTAGACGCCAGCTAACTGTGTGGGCTGAGAGCATTTCATGTTGTTTGTGGGCTTCTTTTTTTATCTGAAATCAATGTGTGTGCGCCTTCATACATGTGTGCACAAACACAACTGCATGCTATGAGAGGGTATTGCGGGTCAGCGCTGATGTGTTCTTCTGTGATAATTAGGACTCTGCTGTGCCCAATCAGACGCAGAGACCGCCAGTGAAAGCACAGCATTGATTACCTTCATTTCATAATAAAGCCAATTACAACATGAAAAGGAGGAGAAAAAAAAGTGAAACAAAGATGAAAATGAGTTGCAAGCGGACAAGGACTCGCTTTTCTGCTGTTTTTGCGCTTCATCTTTTCTTCTTAGCATTTTTAGGCCTTGTGACTGAATGTGACCAAAGCCTTCAAACACATGTTTGGAGAGAAGCTGTTGCTTTAATTTGGTGTGTGTGTGTGTGTGTGTGTGAGGTGCATGCATGCATGTGGACGTGTGGAAGCAGTCCAGTAGCATTAAATACTATCTTTATGAAACTTCTCATGTTTATTTTTCAGGGAGCTGTGTCAGAGGGGTGTTTATCAAGCCTGTTCTACTTTTTGAGGCTGAAAATTGTAGTTGTTTTATTTGTGCTGCACTGGGACATGTCCTAATCTTTACAGTCACCGTGTGTCAAATAAAGCCGCGCAGTCTGACGCGGCCTCACATTTTCCAGGTGTCGGTTTTTGGGTTGGTCCCCTCTGCTTGTGCACTTGTTGTCGCCCGTGTGTGTGTGTGTTCTCGTGCATGAGCGCGGCGCGCGTGTGGATTTCTCCTTCACCAGGGGAACTTGCTGGCTCGGCAGGGGAAGATATGAGAATTTCTGGCTCTGTTGAAGGTTGATAGGCCCACATACACACATCTCAGCAGAGATTGAGCATCGCGGGCAGGCCTCTCCTCGGGGCAAATGGCGCCAGGTGGAAAATATGTCTCTTCCATAATATGTCTACTGTCTCTCCTTCTGATTGAGACCCAGTATGCACAAAGACTCAACCACTCATTAAGATCCACATGCCTACGCACACATGCACACACGTACAGGCATGTGCTAAGACAGGCAGGAGTCTTGATCCAGATTTTATTGTTCTGAGGCAGAGAGAGGGGCAGAAGTAGATGCTGTAGTTTAATTAGGCTCTGCCAGCGCTCACTGAGAATTGCTCCTGAATTTGACACTGTTTTTCAAATGTCACCGGCAAGTACTCTACTCAGAATGAAATGCGAGTCATTATTCAGATTGTGTCATGTTCATGCTGTTTTATTTTTTTCTTCTTCGGTTTCCTTGGAATAGCATTGTAATTAATGATCCTTTAATAGCCATGTGCCGCATGATGGCTACGGTGTGATGTTATTATAGAAACTCTTCAGAATGACCTGTCAGCTGAACATTTCACAAATACACAGTCAGCAAATGTGAGCAAATGAAAACAAAATGGCTGATAGTCAGTGATGGACAACTGAAATGATATCCAGAGCAATTTGTCATTATTTTTCTACGTGTATCACACAGCTGCCAATCTGTAGGCATTTTGAATAGCAGCTCCACAGTATAATATTCTGATACAAGTAAAGTGCAAAGGAGCCAAGCTGTTGTCAGACATTCATCAGGAGAGACTGCAAAATGTTTTGTTTTTACTTTTTAAAACAAAATATTTTTAGTCCAATCAACCTGTCAGTGGCTTTGTGTGTTTTGCTGCTTAGGTCTTTCATACATCCACTGTGGAGCTGCAATATGCAGATGATAACGCCATCGTTGCCCACACAAATGCAGATCTACAGTGCATACTTGATACTTTTTCCAGGGCGTGTTCGTGAATGTAAAAAAGACCAAGTTTCTCCATCAGCCCCCACGGGACTCCTGCCAACAATAACAGTTGACAGTGTGAGACTTGAAAATGTGGGCCAGTTCTACTTTGGAAGTCACCCCTCCTCAAGGGCAGACATTGACAGGGAGGTACAACATCACATCTGCTGTGCCAGTGGAGCTTTTGCGAAGCTCCATACATCAACATCAGTGTTCTTGAGGAAGCAGACATCAACAGCATTGCCACCACCATCATTAAACCCCAGCTGAGAGGGACAGGCCATGTAATACGAAGGCCTGACGCACGACTCTCAAAACTGGTCCTTTACTCAAAACTAACCCCCAGCCAATGAACACATGGAGGTCAGATAAAGGACAGCATCGGGATCAAATTAAAAAATTCCACATAAGCAGCTCAAACTGGGAAGACTCAAAACAAAACCAGAAACAGCTCACATGAAGGAGCCACACTCTCACACATCCCGCCTCCAGCACCTCACATCATTGCCCACACTGCAAGAAAGCTGTGGTTCCAGAACTGACCTCTTTAGCCATCTGAAAACCCACAATAAGGACCCCCTCCACACACCCCAGGAGGACCATCATACTCGACTTTGAGTGTTAATGCTGAAAATGATGATGATGATGATTTTCTTTACAACACATTTCATCAAATATATTAACACAGATCCCATTGGCCATTAGCCTTGGACCCATTAAACAGGGCAAATATTAATTTCTCTCAGATCATAAAATAAGATAAAAATCCCCCTATTAACCAAGCTCAAATGATGTCTAACTGGGGAAATTGTGTTTTTTTTTTTTAAAGAAGAAGATACTCAGAACGGTAGTCGAACTTCCTCCAAGGTTGGTAGGTCAAAAATCAAATCATTATTATAAAATGTACAACGCTGCAAGAGCCCATTTGTACCAGCATGCAGGTGTTTTAGTCAGCTGCCTCTGCTGCATTGACTGGCTTCAAGCTGAATGACAGCAGCCCGTTTTAAGGTACAGCGTATCGCACCAAAGCCTGTTACTCTCTCTGTGTGCACTTGTGTGTTTTTCGTGCTCTTCCTGCGTCTTCAATTCAGTCACTGTTTGACTTCGCTGAGTCTGGACGCTCGCATCAGTTGGGCAGCGCTCTGTCTGTGCCTTCAACCCTCATCTCTGAACACAGAGGTCTCCACTGTAATCAGCAGAGTCCACCAAGGATAATTTATCAACTTTTATGGTGCTCTCTACAAGATACAATCCTCTGGCAGTGCTGGAAATGGTTGGATTTTTACTAGGGGGACCCTCCTGCTGTGGGATCAAAAGAAACATCCTGTGTATGAAACTCCTATACAGTAGTGATATCATGTGGATCTCTGATGTAGACTCTTTCTAGCCTGTACACGTCAAATGCTTTTTGCTAAATCAGTTTGTACAAAGCTGATTTACTTGAAAGTAAGTTGTGTCGCCTCTTTGGAGAGTATCTCAGAAGCACTGTCTTCTGGCAGAATCATTAAGGAAGATATCTGCAGTGACCGCCCTTATTCCGAATCAAAAGGACTTGAAAATTTAAGTCTTGTAAATCATTTTGTGGTTAATGTGTAAAACATTTTTTCTCTTTTCCACAAAGATATTTTTGTTCCGTTTTTCTCTTCTTGGATTAAGTGGTACTAAAAGTGCGTTGTTGTTCCACTGTTTACATCTCACTACAGCTGAAAGAATTATCTGTTCTGTCCTGTTGTCAACTCTTGATTTCCAGAAAAAATAACTAAAAGATTGCTATTTTATTTGCTGATATTGCTTTCTACTCTTCTTTTAGGTTCTTATCAGATACAAACTATCTTAAGACTATTTTATTTGTTTGTTTTGGCAGCCAACTGCGGTGCTGATAAAGTAGTAATTCAAAGAGGCTTTTCAGTGAAACATAAATTTTTTTTGTCTTGTAATAAACTCATTTTATGGAATATTAATGCACAAAAATGGAAGAAGAACAATGTCGTGACGACTGACAATGTTTGACTCTTTAAATCGGGCTTCAGCTATTCAATTATTTATTCTTTTTGTTGTTATCTGAAATGGAAAATGGTTTGTCAGGGTAAGCTTTAAAGCGCTGGTGAGGCGTACAGTTTTCTGTCCTTGTGACTCGGCCTCAGCACTGGCAGCTATGCGACACTGTCATGACCTATACTCAGCCAGAGGTTTGTGTGTGTTGTGGTGTTACTGTGGGTGGGCAGGGATTGAGACAGTTTTTTGGCATTGGTGTGACTGTACAGTGGGTTGCTGCAGTCACTTGCACAAACACATTCAGACAGAGCCAGTAAGACATACCTGTTTGTTTGTGTGTTGTGGTCTTTTGTGAAAAGCAGTCGGTGTTTTTAGGCTTTCATAGCGAGGGCGTTTGTGAAAGTTGATGTCTGTCCTCACATTTAAGGTTATGCTTTTTAGGAATATTGTAGGGTTGTAAATCTGGTTCTCAAATTGGGCATAAGGTAAGGAGTAGATTAACATTATGGTTAGGGGATGGAGAATTCGTGTTGTCAGTGGAAGTGCCCTCTTCAGAATAAAGGTACACTGAGATATGCGTGTGTGTGTGTGTGTGTGTGTAGATATGTGTCTCTGCTGTGTGTGCTGGTCCCCAGTCTACCCAGGCTTTGTAGTGGTGGCCACCATGGAAGGTATAGCGCAGCCCTATGGGCATTCCACATCCATTTGAATTGTTTTCATTGCACCTCTATGGCAGAGCACAGGACTTTGTTGAAATTTTAATGGATCTTTGACCTAGATTTTGCGCGTGTGTGTGTGTGCGTGTGCACGCATGTGTGTGTCTGATGTATGTCAGTCTTACCACTGCTAGCTAAGGAAACACATTGATAGGGGGAGGGGAGCTGAGCAGAATTGTAGTGCTATCAAGAATTTCTGTCACACGAATTTCTTGTCTGTATGAGACTGTATTCACTCCTAAAGGAAATAATGAAGCCAGAGAAAGAAACCCTGCTGATGAACGTGCATGTGGCTGCACTTTCAAATTTCAGCGTTGTGCTGTGTATAATAATTTGCCCCTCATTTATTCATTTATGAAAGATTCACCCGTGGGGTTTTGGGTCGGCTGCAAAAGCTGCTTTGTCTGAAGAAGCAAGGGGCTGAAAAGTCAGACAGACAGAAGCAGAAAAATGGAGGACTCATCACTGACAATCATGTCATGGCTTAGTGTATGCACTGACAGGGTAAAAACTGAATTATAGCTTTCTTCGTTTCAATTTGTCGGCTTGGTGTTCTGCCCCAACCACTTTGTTTTGTTGCTACTAGAGCAAAGACACCTCTTAAGCAAAGTGAAGCCTCTTTCAGGGATGAAAAAATGAATGGCCCACTCTAGTGTAATCATCTTCCAATGACATAAAAAAGTCTACCATCATGCCTTTTCTCAGTATGATTAGGAAACCTAAGACTGAGGCCATTTGAGCATCAATGGAAGCTTCTTGATAACACACTTCACTTCACACCTGAAGATGACAGATTTAGACCATTCTATAGGATGATAAGAAACATATAGATTAATTAGATGATGACTACCTTTTGTACTACTTTTCAGCAAATCATAGTTAATGACTAATGGTAACGTTCAATTCTCGGTCAAGACTAAAACTTCCCGTCAAAGATAAGCCTTTTGTATGGGATTCAACTCAGTCCTGGCACTTTTTTAAAGGGTATTTCTGCATCTTAGGTCACCAAATATGTGCCCTGGTTTTATATTTTGAGTCCACGTGAAAGCCACTTCTTTGTATCATCACATAGCATGTCAAAGGTCAGAATCCTTCTGTAACAAACAAACCCACCACTTAATTAGTGGAGTTGCCTGCCAGATACGCTGTTGCATGGTGGATGTGGACCCTTGACTGGAACTGGGAGTAAAATTAAACCAGGAATGGGGTGGTAGAAGAGGATTCCTCATTGGGTGATTAAAAGTAACCTTTAGAGCTATGGAGAAGCTGTTAGCCATGCCCTTTCTTTCCCTGCAAATGCCATCTTAGAACTCTGGTCTAATGATGCTACAATAGTTTCAAGGCAATTACACTGCCTCTAAATTGATCCCAAAGCATTGGACTTGCGAGTGGGAGAAATAAGGAGGGAGAGAGTGAGGGCGCAAAGGTAGATGCCAATCCAACAATCAGGTAGACAAGCAAGGAAGCAAGAGGCCTGAATGATTTAGAGCCATTTGCGATCCAGATTGACGGTCAGAAGCTCATTTTCTCAGCCAGGTTGAACCACAGAAGAGAGCCTGTTTTATTACAAAACTGTTTCTGTGATTTACGCATTTATTTTCTCATGATAGCAACAGTAGGAAGGATCAGTCATGCTAGCATGCAAGCTAAACATGTCTCAGCCCCTGCCCTCCCTATTAGTGTGGATAGGGCAGATTCTGTGCCTCCAGGTATGGCAGCAACACTGGATGCTGCACCCAGTGTGAGCCTTGTTTTTGCCATAGCCTTAGTCCTTGTAGCCAAAGGAACCGTGTGAGGCACTGCCAATCATTTCATAAGGGCCTGTGTGGGAGGAAAAATGTATACTTGCAGACTCCAACTGAGACGGAAAAACACACACACACACATATATATATATATATATGTATATATAGCATCGAGTGCATTGAGTAGTTCCCCTTTAAGAATGACTATGATATTGCTGGTATACATAAAAAGTAGGCTTTTTTTAAGTGTATTGCTATGTCTTTTACTTTCTTTCTTTCTTTCTTTCTTTCTTTCTTTCTTTCTTTCTTTCACTACCTCAGCCATGCTCACAATTCAGTTGAACAGATTATTCGCACTCACATTTAATCAGGGTGCTGTAGGAATAGAAGTATCCTAACAACATTTCTGCAGGTGTAGAAAATGCTTAACCATGCTCCCTGTGGATTTGTGTAGGAAATGTCAGGATGTAGGATGTGGGTGGAGGCCTCTGCTGCAAGCCAGTTGGTCCCCATATCAACTTCGGCAACCCATTGTTAGGGTACATTAATTGCTGTGAATTCACGCATGAAACAGCATGATTTCATGCATGTAATACCTCTTGAATTATCAGGATTGTACAATAATTAACAGTATCTCATGCATACCTAAAGTACAATACATAAATTAGTTCAAGAACTGAAGGGTTTCCATCATCATGGTTCCTGAGTTATTAAGCATGCTCATGTTTTCTTTATAGTTGTCTGCAATTAAACAGACTAACTAATAACTGTCCCTTCACGGCACAGAGCACATGCATGCAGTTGAATTGCAAATATTGTAATCATCATTAACAAAGAATTAGCTTTTCATGACTTCATCAAGTTAGTGGCGTTCAGCTAAAGTGGTGGATTGCTTCTTCTTTAAGACTGATATATAATGTGTTATTAATGATGAGTTAATTAAGAAAACACATTAATTAAACATTGGTGGCAAAACAGCACTGCCAGCACAAGTTCATTAAAGAAAGTAAAATTTAAATACAAATATTGCACAGCAGCCACTAAAGGTCTTAGTTATCACAAAAACAACACTGGAAGGCAGTGAAGTGAACAACAAGGATTGGGGTACCTTAGGGATAAACAACAGAGTTTGCATCTGAATAACATAACAAGGAACAAGATATTCAACGTGTGAAGAACATAAGAGCTAAGTAGTAGAAAATAATGGCACTACAGGGTGATGTTGAACACTGTGACATTAAATCATTGTTGGCCATTTTCAGGGATGCTTTCATTAATCAAAATAAATGTGCTTCCTAGTCTGCATTTTTGCTCTTCAGTTGCCGTTTTTTCTTTCTCCGACCAAGTGAGAGATTTCACTGAGAAAACATAAAGCTCTGAAGGGTTAAAGTTTCCAAAATATGATAACATACGTTGCAGTAGATCAGTGGAATTGTGCAAAACCGTTGGCGGGAACATGTATCTCGCTGTCTGTGTGTGAGTGCATGTGCATTCTCATATGCAGAAGAACAAACAAAACAGGAGCCCGCATGTAAAAACATTGCCTCATTGCACGACTAATGCTCGTCAAAACCTCACCAGGGTGCCTTTAACTGAGGATGTTTGCTGGAGTGGAAGTTTGTAGATGTGTACATGTACTGTATCAAGTATTTACAGACGCCACTTTAAACAAAATGCTTTGATTTGTGTGTCTTCACACTTTGTGTTGATGGTTGTACTGGATTGTTTAAAGTTGAATCACAGAGAATTACAGTATATTAATGACTCTGGAAATAATTCATCATAAAAAGTTTAAAAAAACATCAATGCCTCGGTCCTTTTAATGATACGAAAAAATATCTGTTAAAACTGTTTTTCATAAGTTCTTGGTAAAGAAACTTCAGTCTTAGTGTTACATAAGATAATACCCTTGCAGCTCAGTGTAGGACCCAAACCTAACTATTACATATGTATTACAACATGTGTGAACACAGTTATTTCGTCTGCCGACTAACATCATTTATTAATTTGTGTTAAAGCAGGTTCTGTGCAGATTGGAGACGTTAATGACATTAAAGCTGATGACAATGCAGTGTGTTCAGAGCTCATGAAGTAGGGCAAAATAGCAGATAAAAATAAAAGGACTAGCGTGCCAAACGTACGTGTGAAATTCACTCTAGCAGACTTTATCGTGAACTGCCTGTGTTCTCTCCTCTCACCTTAGGGAGTCCTAAGGCTCATAATCACAGTCCAGCATGAGTAGGCAGATGGCCTGCAGTTACACTGTGACCTCACCAAATCTGCCATGCATCAACTGTCTCTGTGTTCAGTGCTGAAAGCCTGAAAAAGTTTTTTGGAAGCAGTGGTCTTGGATCAGCTTTCACTTCAAGTCGAAAGTTGGGGCTTAAGCGTTAAGGAAAGTAATTTCCCTTTTTCACATCTTCCTCAAATCTCAGTCTGTCTTACAACTGAAGTTTGAAAGTGGGGAAGATGGAGAGCAGGTGTACGGTGATTGGGATCAGTGTAGCAGAAAGCTGTGGGATTCAAGGGACCTGGCCTGACAGTTACAGTATGCTCCTCTCCTCTCGACTCCCTGCCAGGCCCCAGCTGAGGCCATCTGTTTGGGTGACGCCGCATGCCCAGATATACAGTATGTTTGATAGATTACAGTGTATGACTGTCGGCAGGGAAACTGCTTTTTCAGAAGAAAATAAATGCAGCAATGATGCACGACACAAAGGTTATATATTGTCTAGACAATCCAGATTCCATGTAATAATACCATACAGTATATATAACATATATATAATACAGTATATATATATATGAAATATATTAGATATATACATAATTTCTACAACTACAACAAAAGTGTGTGTCGATGGTTCAACAGCTGGTGAAGAGAGGTTCTGACCGGTTGTTTTAGAAGACTGTGTGCATGGCTGCCACAGTGGTGTCATTTTTAATTAGAATTTTTTCATTACTTTTCATTGGACCCCTTGGGTCAAGTTAATGAAAAGATGACAATACTTTATGGGTGGGTGGTAGAGTAACTGTGTCGTCCACACAAAGTTTTTTTTTGCTAGGTAAGGCTGCATGTTGCCAGAACCACTTTTTCCTCAATGAGTAACTCTTAACTGTGTGAAGAAAGATGTGCACAGATGACTTTGGCAAGAAGACTTCACTACAAAGACAAAATGCACTTAAAAAAAAAAAGCTAAACAAAAGAAAAAGCAGAATTGCCTCATCACTAACTGTCTGACTTGTTGTCACATCATTAATGGAAGCTGTTGGATGCTGTTTGTACTGATTTTGTGCTCTCTGCATTGCTCATGCTCACAGCACTATGTGGTTCCTGCATTGTGATGGGGCATTTTTGACAGCTACCATATGCAAATAGAAATATCTTTACATAACCAATATGATTCCTCAAAAAACATGCCTGGATTGATCCTGATGGGATCCTGGGGATTGACTTGGGTCAATATATGATCAACTAGTCATACCCAAAGAGGCGCAAAGCATAACCAACTTTTAGTATTCACACACTTCTATCAGTGCAAAGTCGATTCACACATTGTGACCAAAAATGTGTCACCTCCATAGCAGGCAATACTAGGATGAAGCTGTTTCCCTTTGAATGGAACATCTTTCAAGACTGTCATGGTAGCACACTTTGATGAGTCTCTTGCTTGACCACCCTTGAAGACTCGGCTATCTTACCTCCACGCAGATGTAAGAACACGTGTTGACTAATTACAGTTGTGTACAGCTGTAAGCAGTATGTCAGCCAGGCACTGACTCTCTATTTGCCTTTGACTTCAGGAACCTGCAGTGTGCCCAGGATGGCCATCTGAACTTGTAAGTTTATGCACATGTCGTTTCACTGCCCCCTATTGCCTGTTACTGTTCAACAATGTCATGTAATTGGTTGTGGGTTGCATATTTTGGTTTATTTCTACACTATGTTTACTTCTTGTTTTGGGGAACATGAAAGTCGTGTCAGCTCCCACTGTCACTTGCAAGCTCCATCTGGTGTGGATGCCATTAAATGAACAGACCTAGTGTCGCAGTGAGTATATTGCTCACAGAGCTGCAGTCAACAGCAGTCTGAGAATATGCCAAAGTTGATTTTGTTTGGAAGAAACTTTTGCCTTTATTGGCCTTATAAGAATTTTAGGACATTTTCAAGTGACTTCAATCTATTTCTAAGTACTTTGGACAGTCTTTATTAAATTGATTATTATGTGTATAATTGCTAAATAAAATCGATCATGAGCTGCAAATATTTGTGAAACATTTTGCCATTTCTTTTGGTCTGTTTTAGGAGGATTTATATAAGACTCTTCATTTTCAGCGTCTGTCACTGATATTCTGATGTCTTTCATGTATATACTACTACTATATACGGCGCATATTGATAATTTCCAAGACATGCAATTAAGTATGTTTCCATGTATTGAAGGAACATATGTGAGAATCTCTATAGAAATCCTTGAAATCCATTAAGAGGAGGGAGGGAAGAGAATTATCCTTTCAGAAACTCTTATGCGCTTATAAGTCATATGACACCTCGACAGTAGTGCTACATATTTATCTACCGGAGCACATATGTGCTGTGTTTACAGAGCTACTGTAAATATGTGTTTATATTTGGGCCAGATAGTTAAAAAAAAAATGCCGGGAACTCATTTGTTTGCAATTCACACATGAAAGAAAGTGCCCAATTTGCAAGATTTCCGGAACTGATGTGAAACTCAATTACTGCACCCCCACTTCATGGTTGCTTGATCAATCAAAGGCAACTTCCCCAGATGTACTGTAGTTTGTATAGACCTGCTGGCATGCCAATACATGAGTGTTCATGTACATGCAGTGCAAACACAGTCTCACATGCAAATAGACCACCACGACGCGTCACCACAATTTTCATTTGACATCAAAAGGAAGTTGTTGATCAAACCCTATATTTGAAATAGACATTTGCATATATTCAGTGTGCTTTGATGAGTAGTGTTCCTCTGTAACAGACAGAATGTAGTTCTTAGTTGCTTTCCCTCTTTGAATAGTTCTGTGGCATTATCTCTCTGCTTTTTCTCTGTATAGCTGTTTATTTGGCAGGGAATGTTGTCTTAGCTGAGCCTTGCGACATAGAGGGAGCTTCTGGCGGCCTCTGAACTCAAGGGAGACATTCCTTGCCTTCATCTTCTGGTCGGGGGTGGGAGGGTGGGGCTCGGCCATTTCAGAGCCTCCCAGCACATTATATGCCCCAGATAGCTGCATTCTTATCCCCACTCCCTATCTAACCTCCTACATGCACACTCTCATACAAACAGCCTCAGCCCACAACCACCTTTTCCCACCTTTTTTACCATGTCCTCCCACTTTAATCATCTGGGAAAATATTTATTCGTGGTCTACCGTCATTACCTCCCCTGGATGTGTTGAAGAAGTGGTCTTGCCTTCAGAATCAGAATCAGAATCAGAATTCCTCTATTGATCCCCGAGGGGAAATTGTCTTCAAGGTGAACCATGTGGTCTGGAGGGGAGATTCCTGCTCGAGCTGAAATTTATAAACCAAAATGCATACAGTGCCTTTCCTAAGTACTGGGATGGTGAATTGTTTTGCTTCGTCTTGGCTCCACTCCAGTGTACTGGATTTCCAGTGAAACCAAGACTACAAGGTTTTAGTGCTAACTTTCAGCTGGAGGGTGTTTGGGGTTGTTCACATCTGTCGTACATTAACGGTGTAGGCCTTGTACTCTTGTTTAACCCTCAGGCTTGTGTCTAAAGCGCTACAGTTGCTACACAGTTCATCATGAGTTAATTCGCAGTATACACCCTCAAATTAAATGTGAAAGTCAGTACATTAACCTCACATTCATTGCTACAAATGCAATGTTGGAGTACGCCAGCAACTTGTAACTGTCCCAATAGTAGCACTATAACTTTTTTATAATCATGTATTCTCAATTTTCAAAGATTTCTATGTAAAACCTATAGGGCTCTACAGTACATGACATATTAAGCAGTATGCATGTGCTCAGGTAAATAATTGATTAGGAATAATGAGGTATTCAATCCAAGAATATGCCTGTACACATTTCACTAACTCATAGTGTTATCAGAATGTAATTGTGGCATGCTGTTGCTTCTTCAGAGATCTAAAGGTAGCTTGGCTGCCTCCAACACACGTTCTTGTACAGAGGAACTCTAAAAATATTATGCTAATCCTCTGCAGATGTCTTATTGCCAATTAGATGGCTATAATTCTATGTAGGCTTGTGATTCTGTGAACTTTTATGTTGATGAAAATCTTCTTGGTCTGCCATAACATGCCATAAAACTCAACAGGAGAAGAAGAAGAAGATGGAGTAAGGCCGGATGTCACACCAAAGTCTTACTGGCGGTTTCCCTGAAATGATACCAGGTCTTGAGGCAGGAAATTGGTGGAACAGATGTCCCTAAATATCGATCCCTGCTCCCATTTATACATGACCCCATGCAGGAAATGTTCCTGACCATTTCAGGAGTAGCACCTGTGTGAAGTCTGAGTGCATGTGGCATAATTTTTATGTATTCATATTGTACTGTACAAGCTCCTACAACATGGACCATGTGGGTTTCGGTGTTCCTGCATGTGTAGCCTGACTTCTAAAACAATAAAGGGTATGATATTATTATCACTAATAATGGTAATAATGATTTGAGAGCCAATGATGCCAATTTTACATCCGAAACAAATTCATTTTCCTGTATTCATCAAATATAGCTAGCTTTATCTGACTGTTGTTAAAACTGTAATGCGTTTCAGAATTCATTTTATCTTCTTGCACTGTGTTTTTCTATACTGCTGCGGGTTTTCTTTTCAGTTAGGTAGTTAATTGCCTTCACCTTGCAGCCGAGGTGTAAATCAGTCCCTGGATTGATACTTAGAGCAAACATCATGGAGACCCACGGATCATATTTCTTTTTCTCTGAATCATTTTTGTTGTATTGAATGTTTTTTTTCCCGCTCTAAAGAAGCACAGTTCTTACAACTGGGACAAAAGTTGTGGAATTCACCGCCTTATGCTGTTTTTAATCCCATGAATAAGTATGCCTAGAGCAGCACTCTCACATTCATAGAGCAGCATTTTAAAGAGATCTGCCCCAGTGTGCTCTGTGATCAGCACTGCATTGTGCATATCCGACATGTCCTTAAAGCGCTCCAGGCATTGCGATCTGACTTATTTTCCTGAGTGACTTCTCCCCCATCAAAATCGTCTTATTCTAGTAACATGCTTAGTGTTGCTTGCCCACAGAAATAGCATCCGAAACAAGGTCGCTGCCAAATGCTTAAGTCTTTTCAGAGGCTTGAAATGACATTCTCATTTTCAAAGTCAATCCACTGTCATGTAGCAGATTTGTCACAAGAAAAGCAGAATGACAGTACCATAAACACAATTTATAGATTTAAAGACAGTTTGGTTCAACTCTTGATGGTAGCGCTCATAAACAATTTTGATACTCATCTTCCAGAAGCCTTGAATCTTTCATGTATCAAGCTATTTATGTATTTCCGTGGTAGTAGGATGGATGGAGATGCCACACATTGGTTCTGCTGGAGGTCATACACAAGTAAGCACAGTATAACCACTTCTCTTTCAGTGAACACAGAAAATACTTCACACAAAGCCCGATCAACATCCGTAACCTCATCTTTTTGGAGAAATTGGGGGTCATGTACTGAAAGTATACATCTTGCTTAGTGCTTGACCAAGCAGAGAGGGGTCACACAGTTTTAACAATGAAGAGCAAACACATGCGGCTGCAGGGATGTGGATGCTATAAGTTTCAAACTTCTTTGATTTGAGCTATGGACATTTCTGTGAATCACTCATGTTTATCTCTTCAAAGTCCACATAACCCCAATTTATCAAACCTCACCGGAACATGTCAAACTTCATTCAGTTTAGCTGCACAATGAAAACTCATCATTTGCCAATCAATAAATGTGCACAACTGAAGTCAAATATAGGATGATGAAATATGAATTATGATTTTGCTGAGGCCTTCTTTTTTGCAGACATCCATCATTGTCAACAAAATGAGTCCAGCAAATATTCAATTAAGACCTCAGGGCTCCATTCCTCATTCATTATTCTAGGGTTAATTTGCAACTGTAGATTTGTCTTTTGTCACTTTGAGGCTAAGAAAGGATGGCGAAGAAATTACTCTCACTCATCATCTTCCTGCAGTCAACGGCAGGGGTCCTTCACCATGTTTTTATCAAGTTCTTGTGAAATTGCTCGCATGTAAGTTCCCATCAGGATGATATCTTTGTGTACTGATTAGCACCAGCTCATCTCCTCTGGGTTCTCACCTGCAGCTTGTTTTGTGTGGAGATGGCATGCTACTTTATGTTCACATGATTTTCCTCCCAGGTGTTCTTCGTCTTTGTCACACTTTCCGAGCGGTGTGTCAGTTAGTTACGGTGCGCCTGTGTTTGCATAATGTTGCTTAAATTACAAGCTTCACCATTAAGATTCTGTCTTTGTGTTTGGTAGTTTCTGAGATGGTGGGGCCATGACAATCATATGCTGTGCGGATAACTTAAACTAGATGCGCTCTGGATAAACGTAAAAAGCATTGTACCTGGCTAATTATCAATTAAAGAGTGATAAAAGAACAGGGCACTTAACATTTTCAACTAAATGCAATTCAACATTATATCCTTCAACTCTTTCTGTTGTTGTATTCCAGACGTAAACATGAGCAATGCATCGGAAAAAGAAAGGAAATAAAAGTTTACAGAAGAAAAGCCGATGCCAAAACCTGCAGCTTTGTCAGCTAGAGGTTGTTACCCACCACCTGACACTGGTTTTAGCTTAAAAGACAGTGTCTACTGAGAAAGTCCTCAGCTCGAGCAAATGTGATTGGCAACATAAAAAATAGGTTGGAAAGGAACGTCTTTTTAAATCTATTTCAGATACCACTGCGATGTGAGGACATTTGCATTGCTTTTGTAGAATGTGCTGCATTTAGTTGTTACAACTATGCTTAGTTTCCGCAGTATTTATATCTGTGTAATATGAATGCAACAAATATTTTGAAGGAATTATTTGTATAATTAAAGTTACCCTGCAGCGACTAACTAAGCTAAAAACTAAAGTAATTGGGCACAATGAACCTTAAACTGGCAGCATTTTCCTTCGGTTACCTTTTAGGGCTTCCACCTGTCAGTCGTTTGAATGTTGTAACGCTGGTATGGAGATGAGTGATAAAAGTGCTTTTTCATTAATGGATGAACATTTTTGTCATTAGGCTTTTGAGCGTGTGTGTGAGTGCCTGTGTGTGCATGCTTCATTTTGAAATCAGACTTCATATTTCTTTGGCACTGAATTTATCATCAAGCACACCTGCTTATTTACACAAACATTTGGATTTTCCAAACAGCACATTTTGTAGTTGCCTGTATATTATGGCAGAAGTTAAAAGTTCCTAAATTTGCCGTTTGTGAAGTGCAACATAACGCGCATAATTCATGCCACTTGCCTGTTTGTTCTGTTTTTTTTCTATAAACATAGGTGTATTTTATGTTAATTTCAGCGAGGAAGTTCTCAGGAGTTATAGTAGAAATAGCACCAATACTCTTTTTTTTTTTTTCACCAAGTCTGCAATTTCTTACCCACGGTGCCATTTCACACAGAAAACTCTTGACTGCCGAATTTTTAGTCTGGCCTGAGGCTACCAAGCAGGCCAGGCCAGCTCATTGATTGCCTTTTCATCAAGGGGCGGGGGTGTGCGGTGAGGAAGAGGTGAATGTCGCGCTGAGTGGCAAGTGGTGGGGGAGCAGTGGGAGAGCCATTGGCTGACAGGATGAAAGTTAAACACTGGCCTCCAGTCTTGTCTCACAGCAGGAGTCAGCTTGTTGCCTTGGGGCAGGGGCCCAGTTTATTGACCAAGCTGGTACCCCTCACCTGCCCATTCAGTGCCTACTTCACATGGATTTTCCTTGGGCCCAGCCAAGTCTTAAGAGATGTCCATGTGTTATTGATTTAAATGTTCACCCGTGTTGCTGGTGTGCAACTGTATTCTGCTTTTATACCATGTAGTGTTCAGCTGTGGCTTTAAGATTTCTTGAAGCTGACACTGCCAGGTACTAGTCTCTCTTTTCTTATCCAAAGCCAGAAGGACCTCCAGTCCCAGTGATCCTCGTACTGTCATTAGTCCCACTGAGTCCACATGTCCAGCAGGACCAAAGGTCACCCCCAGTTGAGCTTTTGACAGTAGATATGTCAACAACTCTCACAGACCATCTGGAGATGTTAAAATGTGGCACTTGTGTGTCATTCATGAAGTGTGGAATCATCATCGTATGGTGTTTGGATATACTCTTCATTGATGGTGCAATTACATGTTACTCTGGACACCCACCAAAGCTTTATGAACCCAAAGCTGGACCCAAGTGAATCCATACGTTCTTGGTTACAGCATTCCTAAAAGCTTCCAGTTGTTAATATATTTTTTTGTTTGGATCCCAAGAGGAAGATTAATTTATGAAGGGTGCTTAAATACTTGTCCCTTCATCCACCCCATAGACTGTATAAAACATGGACATGTCTCTGTGACATCACCTACAGGTTTCTGAAGATCCATCGTGAAGCTCAGTTATAGTGGATCTGACCATTGCCATCTTTGCAATGCCTGACTCCCAGCTAATCCAAAAATGGGCAAAGAGGTGGAGCGTGGGTGGAGCTGAGGTGGGCCGAATGAAACCTGGTTGCTGAAATTTAATGGCCAGCTGTCACTCAGTGTGACCCTGCTCATAATTATGCATAAGTTTAAGTCTTAGTATAACTTAAAGGAGTGAGTTATATAAAAATTCACCTCCTGTACAGTTTGCATGAATGGAGAAATTAGCTATAGCAACCTAGAGTGTTTTATTTCTGTTTGTTTCTGCAGTAAAGTTGGACATTTTAGTATGGGTGTCTTTAGGGACTGACTCACTTTTGGAGCTAGTCACAAGTGGTCATTTGACGAACTGCAGTTTTTAGCACTATTGTGTTGGGTTCATTTTTCAGTCCTGAAGGTTACTGCTCAATCCAGCCATCCACGCATGCATTCATCCATTCAAGTGAGGAGTAATAGACTCTATACAGGGTTCTAGTCTGAAGGAGTGCCAGAGCAAATAGACAGGGACATACACTCACATTGACACCTGTTTTTTTTTTTTTTTAAGATACGTATGAAAATATAATAGACTCTTTCAATACCCCCAATATGTGTGAGGGATTAAAAAATGGTTGACAGACTGCTGTTTCTGCAGCGCTATGCATAAAGCCATAACGCTGATTTTTTAGTCACGATCTTTACATTTGAAGACATATTTCTCAGTAGACTTAATAAGAGAGAAAATATGGAATTGAGTTCTGCATACTTTGCAAATTCTCAGAATTACATATCTTATACTGTGATGTGGCAACATAAATGTCTAGCACTGTGTTGTTTTGATGTGGACAGTGTTGACACTAATAAATATTATACAGCAATTCTTTATGATGTTTTGTTGAACCATTTTTCAAAGACTGCACTCTTTTGTCTCTTCTGCTTGTGAATTTTGCTGTTGTTTTTTTGGCTTTTTCATCCTGCTGGAATGTTATCTAAAGCTGTTTCAGATCATCGAATGATAAATAATATTTCATACCTGTCCGCAGTAGATTTTCTTGAAAGTCTAGTGAGGGTCCAGCATTTCTGCTGGTGTGAGGCTTATTTATTACCTCTCGACTGGCAGTGATGGAACAACAGTCTGGTCCTCTTGATGAATCTGCATTGTCATCTTATTAATACCCCCACATGGCCAGGGCGGCTGCCATGGATTTTCCATCTAAATGGATTAAGCTTTCATTTCTTATGCCTAACCACTAAAAAGAGAGGTTAGGAACGAAGAAAAATGAGATAAAGGGCTTTGCCTACCCACAATCACTGAGTTACTTCTCAGCCCCCTTCAGATTGACCCCCACCTTTCATAGGGCCCCACACAGATCAGCTTGTTTTGAGCAAGGCATATGCATATATGTATATGAGGGCTTTGTGTCTTATTATATATTTCATTTTCATTGTTTCTGATGCAAGTAACAAACAACTGGAGATTTCTTGTATTGGTTTTTAAAGCCTTTTCACTTACACTGAAATAGTCTATTTTTGACAAAGGCAGCACTGATAGGCATGTGCCACTTTGTGAAGCCAGCAGCAGTTTGGATTATATACACTTTATATGTTCAATATGATTCCCTTTAGGGTTTGTATCATGGGATTGTGTGACCTGACCATAACCTGTGCATTGAGTTGTCCATTGTATATTTAGACAATCAATTTGGCCACAGACTCCACAAAAATGACTCTTCTACATTCATCACACTCAAACTGTGAGTGAGACTGAAGTGTGGCCGGCCATGCGTCTGGCACACTGCAGGTGGGGGAAGACACACACACAAACGCACACGCACACACCACATTCAGACAAGAGGTTTCAGCTTGACCTCTGAAATGTCACATGTTGCCAAGATGCATCTTGGCAATTGTCCTGCACTGAAGGGATTTGTGGGGAGAAGAAGAGCGATGGGAGTGGGGGATACAGACAGGTTGGTGGAGTCAGCCCTGGATTTATGTGTCTGTAACAGAGCCATTTATGAGGAGACAGTTGCCCCTTTTCTTCAGGGGGAGTTGCTTGTTTTCCACAGAAACTGCTGTGCAAATATTAGCTGTCCTGGTGCACCTGCTGCCGTTGTGGGATTCTCCCCCTCCCTCCTGGTTTCCCACCCTGTATCGCTATACACTTCATTTGTCAAACACACAAAGGGAGACAGACACACAATAGAGGAACATTTTAGCATTGCCTTGGCCCTGGATTGGTGTCCTGACACAGGGTAAACACTGATACGACCTCCCATCCCCCAGGGATGATGCTGCTCTCCTTTAATCTGGAGTAGCGGGCATCATACCGAAGGAATGGTCAGTCACAGGCCACTGTGTTCACAAGGACCTAACCACTGCTGGCCAACCCCACTAACCTCATCTACATATGTATGTATAGTTTGTGAAAGACAGACCAATGTCAGGGTCTGGGGGCGGTAGATGGCAGTATGTATTTATGTTGATGGCAGACTAATCTCATTGTCCCCTCATCCAAAGAGTTTTGTGTTCACCCTAAATCAACTTTAAATCCTGTTAATTCCCCTTTTCTCATCAATATTTATTTCCCCCAGTTGCATAAATTATGTTGGCCCCACATTCTCCACTGCTGGACTGCTTCCACTACTTTCCAACATTTTTTTCCACGATAGTTTAATGTGCTTTTCATAAGGACTAAATCTCTTTCAATCAAAGCAATATGGAAAAAGAAATTTGCTAGCTTTAAAATTGCTTCGACCACCTGCATAAATTGAGATGTACACCGTTTGTTTATTACTCATTTTGTTCATCTGGTCTTCAGTGTTTTTGTTTGTGCATCATGGTTCATTTTCTTTCCTTCGTGAATTCTAGAAATATTTCACTAATTTGTTTTAGCTTTCACTCAGCCACCTTGGAGAATCAACACAATATGGATTGCTTTTAGTTTAAATTGATTATTTTACAAAACAAAAATGATTTTTTAATAGTGTAACTGTCCACATGGCTTTGAACCCATTGAGAATGGATTTGAGTTAGTCTTTATAACAAAGCTGTGAATTATTGTTTAAATATAGTATTTTCATGCATATTAAACCGGCACCAAATCCATCAATAGAAAAAACATAAATATAAACTGAATTTCAAGGACAGTGAATGCTTTGAACAATGATTTATGTATTATTCAGCTATTGATTAAGATATTAGAAGGATTAGTCTGTGTGCAGTCTTCATATCAGCTCAGGCTCTCTGAGTAATTTGTAGTAACTGTAAAAGTACGTGTAAAAATCCCCCTCCTCTCTCTCTCTCTTATACTTGAATGGTATTTCAGGGGAATTGGACCAGTAACACTGACAAACAGCCCAGGTCACTTTGAACCAACTGTGCCATGTTGCTAGTCGCTAAGTTCTACATTCTTGCAAGCCCCTTTAGCTCCTTTAGCTGTTAGCTTCGTCAGCCAAACAGTCTCTGCTGCCCACCAGCTGCTGACAGCTAACTAGCTCCCCTGCTGATCTGTTGCTCACAATGGAGAATTATCAGGGGAGAAATGGGGTGCGTCCCTTGACGATAGTGAGTTTAGTGCATCTTTAAGATTTTAATGCGTCGGAGATGCAGAACACGCGCCTGGCAACATCACTGTGAACAAAAACATCACAGAACATCAGTCAATTACTCTGAGAAAACAAAAAAGACTATAATGATATGTAATAGTAACTATAGTAACAGCTGGAGAAGACATGCATCGTCAGCGCTTGGTTCAGTTTGGAATTTGCTGAGCGATCATTGCACATCCATACATATATACATACATAACAATCTTTTTCATCCTCAAGGCGTCCTGGGAAAGATGTGTGTTCATTCCAAACACATTTTCTATCTTCCCTGTGATGAAGGGATGCCATTAGTCTCAAGCCCTGACACACACTCATACAAGCAGAAATACACCCAGTTTGACATGTGCAAGTCTATTTTACCTCACTGCATCATATAGATGAAGGTGTTTTTGTAAGAGTTGTGTTTGGCTTCTCAGTATATTTAAATGTTTCACCAGCTGTAAGTTTGTGTTGCCAAGTGCACCTTCAAAATATTTTATGCAATCAACATGCAACACAAAGTGTTTATAGCACTCTTTGTTCCCTTCAGTCTGGCTCTGTGTGGCTGCCCCCAGTGTGCCCTCTCTTCTTTTAACTTATTGCTTTCTGCGTGTGTGGACGCTTGCCCACACAAACACCCATCTCCTCACAACCACGCACAGAGGGGGGTCCCCGGAGTTGGCCACAATTACTGTGTGTATTGTTGCTTACTCATTATGTCTGACAGGCCACACCACTTCTGCTCTCCTGCTGTCTCCTGTGCATTGCCTCCTACCCCCCCGACTCGACACAGCCCCCCCACCCACCCACCCACCTACACATAATATTTGGGGGAGCAGCATCTTCTCCTGCAGCGCTTCAGAAAACCTTCACAGGGTGTCATTTCGCCTTTTGCGCCTCATGCCCACTCAGAGACAAAAGGCATACTTATGCAAAAGCCTTTTTAAAATCTCAGAGTGCTCCATGCTTAACATGTAGCTCCTGTTTTCAGTGTTTACACTCATACTAAGTATTCATTAGCAGCCAAATGGAAAGTATGCCTGCCCTTTACAGTAAGCACCTAGTCGAGTGCGCTGCATTTTCTTTTCTATATTAAAGCAAAATTGAAATATAATTTCAATTTAAGATTTCAATATAGATATCAACATGAGTTTTATTTTTGTGGTTCTTTTCAATTGGTAGAGAAGCTGTAACCAAGTCCTTTGTGTAACCAATTTTATCAAAGCATTTGATTATATACACATACTCTACAGTCACCTCCCCAGTGGAGAAAAAATCAGATATTTTGCCACATTCAGATACCTAAACAACACCTTTAAATCACTTGTGCAGTCAACCTTTCTGATAATTCTGGATGACGATGCAGTATTGCTGCTGCTTGCAACATACTGCCTGCAGCTAACCCCAACACACTTTTGTCAAACAAGGGAAAAATGCAAACGGGGACGCAAGACTCCAATTAATTGGCCATAGATATGCAGCTACACGAAACCATTAATGGGGAGCAAATGGCTTTAACTTTGTTTCTAATGTAATATAAACTTTAATTAATAAAGTGTGTGATGAAGTGGAGACTTATCAAACAAGCCCTGTGTCCATTAAAGGCCCTAAACCCTCACAAGGCAGGTTTATTAAACCCAGTTTCAAAACGTGTTTATGAGCCCCATGGAGAGAAAACAGGGAGAAATGCCGAGACATGAAGAAAAAGAAATGAGTTTGTGTAATTAGTGAAAATTAAGAGCTTTTAATCCAGGAGGAGGGATGGTAGGAAGGGAAGTAGGGAGGGAGAGGGAGTTAAGAGGGAAGTATTGGCATGGTGAGATGGGTGGGAGGGACTGTGGATCTAGTGCTTAGCTTACTTTTGTTTGCCCCTGAAGAAATGAGCCAGGACCCAAAAGCACACACCTAATAAAGATACTCATAATAAAAATATGGTTATTTTTGTAAAGGGCTTTGAAAGCACAGCCTCCTTCACCTACAGGACCTCTTTGTGCAAAAAAAAAAAAAAAAATAGGTGGTCACATTTTTGCCGTGGATGGGTGAGTGCAGGTTCAGTTTCATTACTTATGTCTGGACAGGAAGTGATCAGTTATTAAGTCACCTGAATTTTAATTTTAACTGTTCTTAAGCTTTTATGGATAAAAACGTCTCTTTTTTACGGCTTAAATAACCAGCTTTATGGACCGCTGTGAATTTTCTATATATTTATTTAATGTACCTGAGTGTCTGCAGCAGTCATTCACACCTTTATCTCAACAGAGGGCTTCTCAGACTTTATATCATCAACAGAAATGTTATTTCCTGGTCCATCTGAGGGTGGTATTTCTTTGCTCCATTTCATGACGCACATCAAGACAACTTCCACTGACAGTTTCTGCTTCACTGGCCCTGACCTTCTAAAACGAATCCAGATGTTTTAGGTGATGGACAGAAGAAGTGGAGACTGAGGGAGCAGTTGTGTTTTGGAGACAGGGTGATAGTATTGCATTAGATGGAAAAGTTCAATCATCCCCCCTGCAGGATTTGCACTGCTACGGAGCAGAAATATAATACAGACCCTGCGACATCCGTTCAGAGGGGTTGGCATTACATACATGAGTTAAATGGGCTCTTCATGTTCATAGCCCTGCCAGTCAATGAAGCCAAACGATCATCTGAGGAATACAGACCATTCGAGGTTTAAGTGTAGGAAAGCAGTTTTTACGCCCAAGCGGAAAATGTTAAGTAATTTCCGAACATTGTCTCAGGTAAGAACCCCCTACTGTTTACAACAGAGGCATGAGCCATTTCAGTGTGCTTTTCTTAGAGCAAGGAGCCCTGTGTGATTGTTCATGCCTGTGAGCTCACTTAACCTCCCTCTCCTGTGGAGTCTTTCGGGCTCAAAACTGCTTTTAATGGATGTTATAAGTTCTTCTGCGGCCCATGCCCTTTTCTTCGTAGAGGAATTACAACTCTCATTAAATAGCTGTTTTTTTCATTGTCAGACGAATATGTAATCACTTTACTTTGATACACTGAAGTGCACTAGAAATACAAGTCTTGCACAGACTCTTGCTTCTTTCTGGCATCGTGTTTCTTTATCGTCATCATATACATGCACCAGGGAGCTCTTTTCCTTAATTTTTGCCTTGAAGGTTTCTCAACAACAACATCAAAAAAAAAATCCCCACACCCTCCTTTTATGTCTGTTTCAGTCTAGCATACAGCAACAGATGGATGGTAAACATGGAGTTGACTGCTGACAATTATTTCATCCAGCATCTGAGAAGCACAGCCAGCACATATTCCTGTTGAATTCCTGCCCAGGCTTCTAAGTGTAGAGCGTTTTGATTGTCATGTTATGATTGTCCTGCCCTTTAAGCAACCGAAAGCACACAGCGGGATCAGGATGTTTGTTTTGAATGAAGATTCAAGAGAGAGAGAGAGACAGAGTGACAGAGAGAGGGAGAGAGAGACAGACTGGGAGAGCAAGACAGAGTGAGAGAGAGGGAGAGTAATTACCATTAAACACAGTGAGGTGTGTTTTTAACCAATAGAGTGAGGACATGAGGATTTTGGCTGGTCCTCACAACTTCAAAGGGCTGTTTGACGGTTTTTACTTGGATTTAAGGGTTAAGTTAGAATTAGGTTTAGGTCCGGGTTGAAGGGTGAGACATTTGTTTTGATGGTTAAAGTTCGGTAAGGGGCTGGGGAATGCATTATGTCAAGGAGTGTCCTCAGAAATTTACAAGTTTGTGTGTGTGTGTTTGTGAGAAAGCAATATTGCTTTTTTCTCAATATTTGGCAGAATAGCTAATGAAAATCCAGCAGCATGTGTTTTTCTGTAGATCAGAAGGTCCACTGGGCTGACTTACCAGCAAGATATGCAGAACAACATTTCTGTCTAATCTGTTTCTCAAAAACAGAATCTTTGAGTGAAAAATGCCAGATTTGCTCTGCTGTCGAGTAAAATACATTTTCAGACAGTAGAAACTAAGGTTTGAGTCCAGAGGTCAGTGTAATGTGTTATACTGCAGTACTTTGAATAATGCAGTTGCTGTCACTCTGGCCTTCCCTCTGAAGGACCAGCTTTTCTAATTTTAAAGTGTTGGTAATATTTTTGCTCAATAATTTCACCTACTGTACATAAACTAGAGTGTAATGTACAACAAAATGAAATTGCCATCGTTAGCGAGCAAAAATGAACAAAGGAATGACGACCGCCAAGGCCGGTGCTGTGGAGAGAGCGTGCTACATGCAACAGGGTCTGTCATGACTCTGGGCTGACTTTGTAAGTGACAGGGATGGGGGTACATGTAATGTATCCACTGCTTTCCACTGTGCGCTTTGTTCTCCCGGGAAATGAAGTCAGTGTGGGCTTCCTCTGCTGCTTTTAAATCTGTGGAGTCCCATAAGGCAGAAACCCCTGAATGGCCACTGGGAATACTCTGTGAGCTTCCAGCTCTGATAAGAAGACAGCTACCTACAACAGAGGTGGAGGATGGACAGAGAAGATGGAGTTGGGAGACAGCATGCAGGAGAGAAAGTGTAAGGCACTGCCATGTAGGAGATTATGTGAAGATGGAAAGGGACTAGGAATAAGCGCATGCTTTGTTTTGAATGGCTGAATAGCTTGTTAAAATAGGGATAGCGTGAGGTAATACAGTAGCATAAACATGAACATAAGCCAAGCTTCTTTTTTTATGTTCCAAGAGTTCATACACGCATACACAGGCAAACAGTTTAAACCTGAGGGGATACGAAGACCACTCATCCTCCATCTGATGAAATTGGTATGCAGAAAAGGTGCTCTGTCCTTCAGTGGTGGCCTACTTTGAAAGTAAAATAGCAACTATTGGAAAAATAGAATGCCAATACAGTACTTAATATGCGTGCATATCAGGCTAGCGCAATGCTGTGGAGGCACACCTGAGAGGAATGTGAAACTTCGGGCCAGGTGCTCGGTTCCCCAAGAGAGTGGAGACCGGAGGGTTTGGAGAACAGAGGGAGTGTTTGAAGTCCTGGAGGACGGTGCTGATTGTGGGTGGTATGGGAAGTCATAAGCCTCAAAAACACATGGTGCCACCTGGTTGTCTGAAATAGGCTGCCATGCAATTATCCGGGCCCTGAAGTACATCTGCAGCTTGGAGGTATTGCAGATTTATTTTCTGAGTGTATGTTTCATGTCAACTCTTCTTGTTTGAAGATCTTGTGAAGGGGGTGGGCTTATACATTTCTTAGATTGAACATGTAGGCCAGTGGAATTGGCACTTCTTATGGCACCATCTTAAAAAGATTTATACTTGTTTTCTATAGTCATTTCTTTTTTTTTTATTCCCGACTTTGTGAAGATATTTGAAATTTAGGAGGTACTCCATCCTGCATATTTCAGATAATAATAATAATAATAATTTCAAGATGGCAATGAGGTGAATAAAAGCAGACGATTAAAATAATACAAAGTAAATTGAAATAAAATAGCCAACAATAAGATAAAAACAACAATCATGATAATGAAATAGATAGGACATGAAATAAAAAGACTGTGGTAGCATGAATAAAAAGCTTGGGGGGGAGGTTTGTTTGTTTATTTATCTTATGATTGTAAGGCACAATTTACACAATTCAGCCGTGCAGCTTGTGATGTGTTTGTACTCGGATCATTTACCTTTTACCATAGTTTGAACCATAAATTGAATATATTGCTTATCTGTTTTCTAGAAATAAAAGGAAAACATTCAAACGTAGTGAGAAGTTAGAGACGAGTAAAGATATATCATCGCTTACATCGTCATCATAGCTTCTCAGTCGGCCTCCCCTCTAAATTTGTTTTTATCTAATTTGAACAGATTTTCCCTCGTGAATGTCAAGATTTTTTCTATCCCCTTTTCTTGCCTTTGGCGAACGCAGCGGTGGTCCCCACTGTTCCTTTGTGCATCTCGCAGGCGACCTGACCTCACCAGACTCAACTGCTGTTACAGATAGCAGCTCCTGGGCCGAAAAGGATGAGGCAACAGAGAAGCTGTCTGTCAGAATGAGGAAAATGCCTCCTGTATACAGTACACATATCCACTTTTGTTACGTGCATGCGAACACACCTAATAACCCACATACACACATAAACACACACTCACAGACAATCCTCCATCCTTGGTTACGAATAGCCGTCAGGAGACTACTGTATATCCCTTTCAAGATGATCCCTTCCCCTCTCCTCCACCTCCTCCAATGGGAGGCTTATCCTGTGCTGTAGGATCTGTGAACCTCCCCTTCTCTCCAGTCCCAGCACTGCCGCGTGGATCAGTGTAACTCAGGTGAAGATACGGTTGGAAGGAGAAAAGGGAAGAAGGGGCAAGAATGTAATCGTGGTACACTTTCTTTTCACATGATCGCGGATCAGTGGCATTTTCCAGTCCTGAAAGCGTTTATCCTCTCGTCTGCCTGCAGAAACGTCTCTCTGAATTCACTCATAATTTCCCATATTAGCTTTTAAATGAATCAATCATGGCAGAGAGCAGACTGGATGAATGTAAACCATTCATACAACCTGGCACTGTGAAGTCCTTATTAGTGTATGTGCGGCTCCAGTACGTGTTGATTGACATCAACACATTTCTCGGGTGAAGCCCATCAGCTGGTGTTGAGGAGAATGACAGCAATAACCATTCAGCGCACCAGATTGCTTAAGTGATGTACTTACACGTGAAATGACCGCAAACTCTGCCTTTTCCAGCCGTAATGGCAGTATTTTCACTGTTGTGGTGATAAGAGTGATATCTTAAAAGCAAATCAAATGTGGAAAGATCTTTTGTTTAGATGGCCGAGTACAGTAGAGTACCGTTCGGTGCAGGATGTAAAATTGCCCTTCCCCTGTTAGACAGTGATGTGCTTGTGTGAGAAAGGCTGATATTGTGCTCACACATGCTACCAACAAGTCTTTTTTTTGCAGCGTGCTGAAGGCTGCATCTGCTATGCCCTGTACAGTATCAAGCATTTAAGAGATGCACCATGGAATAAACAGATTGTATGCATGTATTTTCCCCACATTTCCTTGCATTTCAACCCAATTCTGTCTTCTTGACAGCTGGAGAAATGCCATTATGAATTTGTTTTTGCTCCTCTATGATATGTCTTGGCAGGATTCAGCAATTTTTCTCCAACATGTGTGCACTTACGCTTTATATGTCAGAGGCAAATCGGAACATCCATAAAATTCACCTGACAACTGACACTTGGCCGGAGATAAACATCTGGTGCTCGCAAAACCTGTGTTTATCTGTTGTTTATGGCTATAAAAGGTGAAATGACAGCTGGGAGTGGAACACTTTGAGAATTCCTGTTGATCCTTTTTTCCTTTTGTGTGCACCATTTGTGGCTATTCGTGTGTGCACCTTTACTCTAAGTGTACATTTTTTTGTAGATGTTGTTTAAATCCATCAGAGCGGTAATTGTACCAGGGAGTCAGAAATTCTAAAGGCTCAGGTCAAGATCAAGACCTGTGTGTGTGTGTGTGTGTGTGTGTGTGTGAGAGATTGTAGTACAGGAGGCTGATGAGGCCATACAAACGTACATTCCAGGGATCATCTTGTGCCATTGGACATGTATTTGCCTTCATGTGGTTTTCCTTCATGTAGCAGCACCTACTGTAAGACTCAGGGCAGCAGAAGCCTGTGTACTTGCTTTTGATCAGCACACCACAGCAACATCTGTACAGTCTTGGACATGTTTCACCTCATGCCTTTACACTATTATTATGAAGCCTCAGTGGACGCTGTACTGACTTCCTTGGGCTCAAGTCTTGTCTTACATGTCTTCATAATCACCAATGTGATTGACATTTTTGACAATTGCTGTGTTTCCATCCACTTATTTTTGTGTGCATTTTGAAGTTTTGCATCAGTAAAGGTTGAGGGAAAGAAAATAAAAATTTAGCGTTCACTTTAGGTCGCTTTTTCAAGAAGGAGTTAGCGTGCTTAATAGGTACAATAAGATCTTAGGCGGCTAAAGCAGCTGGGTTTGTTTCTTCTAGGTGCATCGCCGGTTGACAGAACTGGTTTTTTTTTTCCAATTCACGACCTCTTCTCCTTCTACTCTGTTTTACAGCCTACATAGCCTAGTTTATTAGCTCCAAACAAGTTGGTGGAAACTTGCCTAATTCGCATTTTGTGTATATTTTTGTACTATTTCAAAGGTTTGCATCAAATTCACTTGACAATTACTGCAGATGGAAACAATGCTGATCATTATTGCAGAAACATTTACTGTCAAATCGTAGTTCCTTTGTGCGTCGGCCTTATCTTGAGTGAAATCAGCAGAAGGTCACTCTAGATTTGATAGACATGTTCTTTCACAAGAGATCATAGGATACATGGCTCGCTATGCATCCCCACTGCTTCCTCGTGTTTAATTTTAACACCTCCCTTGATCACATCCTAGCAATAAAAGAAAGTAGGTGTCATCATGTTACAGCGCCTTCTTTTTTCTACTGCACCAAAATGGTAGTAACATAAAAGATGCTTTCAATAAAACTGTTTTTCTTTTAATCTTAACCCTTACCGCCTGCTAATGCACATTATCTTCTGTCTTAATTGTTTGCAGTTAAATAACAAATGGGAAAAAAAGATTGTCGGCAGGCTAATTTGTTTTTTGTCTAATCGAGGTGGCGAACTGTAATGCCATTACTTCAGACAATGGTGTATTGTAGCTTTTGGGGGGTTAACGGCTAAAAGTCTAGGTCAGCAGTATGGTCTTTTATTGGACCCGTCCACTCACTCTCAGGCTTCACTTTATAAGGGAAACTTCACTAAGTGACTGACTCAGTGCCTCAGCATCCCTTTTACTGCCAACAGGTTAATGCAGAATCCTATCCAAGTCATCCAGGCAGCAGGGTACCAGCAGGACCCATAAACACATCATAATCAGCCCACTAAAAGGTGGGTTGCACTTAAATGGTCTGTGCCCCAAACACCACAGATACCCCCTAATTCCACTGTAGCCCAAGTCAAGAATCCAATTACAGCACTGCGACTGGAGTCATCAGTGTCAGAGCCAGAAGTCTGCTTTACATGCAGGGTTCTGACCTCCTGCCTTCTCCTACAGCACAAAAGCAAGTCTATCATTATCACTCATTAAGCCTGACTAACCTGTTTTTATTCTCGCTGACTAAACAAAGGATAATTAATCAAGATTCGGACTCTGTACTGTACAGCATGCCATGTAGTGTCACGGGCTGCACTCTAGTGCGCCCAATTAAAATAATTATAGGTTAGTTGCTTTTCATGTCACAAAATTATCGCAAAAGACATTTCGATTGCACATGAGCAGTGTCCATTTTTCTAATTCCTGTGAGTGTATCTTTACAGTTCATCTATTCCTTTTCTTAGCACTCACTTATCGAGCTCTCTTCCTGTTTCTTGAGGGATTTTGTAGCTTTTGTAGTGTTTCTCCCCACAATTATGTCTTTTACGTCTCTATTAGTGGCCAGTTGAGTACAGTGATTTCACTGGAAATAGTAATTTCATAGGAAGTGGTTACTATGTGCTGGAAGACTACAGGGTTTGTGAGTGATTCTGAGTAACAAGAGCAGCACTTTGGTAATCCAGATGGCTCACATTTTATGCAGTCTCTACCTGTCCGTCCCTCCAATTCTCAGGAGTATCTTTTCTTTACTGTCCCTGACCACATGGATGCCACACCCATGTAGAGCACATCAGCACTCAACACTGCCATTAATCTATCTGTAAAAAAATCTGCATTCATTATTGTATAAATAGGATACTCTGAATACCCAATAGTATTCATTATTGAAGCAAAACACAATTTTTAACATTGCTTCAATATAATTGTTTTCATATTCCTACTGTATATACAGCAGATGGAATATTTGGTTCAGGTTTTCGTCTGTGAAGTGCTTGCAATGACACAAAATGTTGACATGCTAATAGCAGTTGACTGTAGCCGGAGGACATCATGCCACTGCAATGCAGCTTTTGCAATGAGATGCTCCTTGAAAACAACCATTCGGTGCTCATGTGTATGTGTATCTATCTGTTTATCTCTATATATAGATAGATAGCCACGTACTCTAAAATGAAAGAAAGCTCTCTGGTTTACTCCTTGTAAACATCGAGGCAGGTGAGCAGCTCAACAACTGTGATTTGGGGATTTAAATGCAGTTCACGACTGAGTGGCTCTCTTTACACTCATATTCTCCCTGCCTCGCTTTTAACTCTATCCCCAGGTGCCGCATGGTGCATCTTTAATCAGGGCATGTCTGCCTTGACACCTCCATGTCACCAGAACATGCTTTGCTGCAGCTGTGTGAAGAATAGTCATCAGGAGGTGATATGATGAAAGCTGTTACAGGCTCAATCACGATGCAGGACCAATCGCTGCTTTTTATTTTATGTATGTGTGTTTGTGTGTATTTGCACCTCTATGGAGGGGCAGTGTATGCATTTTAGAGGCAGACATAGCACCAGCTGTCTTTTATGTGACTGGGGACTTCCAACTTTACTGTATATATCTGTCCCTGTTTTGATTGCCAAGGATAAACCTATTGGTGCTAACAAGCGTGGAGTCAAGCTGCCAGAATGAGAAAAAGTCATTTCCCCCTCCTCTTGTCCTCATCTCTCAGAAAACCTTGACATTTTCCAGCACAGAAATGTGAAGTATTTTTTAAGTCCTTTCACGCCTCAGTTGACAAATTGGATCAACCTATTGGTTAACCTTCACAAGAAGAAGAGATAATACTTGAGCACATTTCTTAAAAATAAAACGTAAACATGGTCGTCTTTTCCTTGTTTGACAGCCTTTCATGCATCACTGTTCTAAGCAGTTTACTTAGACACACCTGCATGTTTGAGCTTTCCACAACGAGATGGCGCCTATACTAAGACAAGAAAATCATAACCTTAATTTATTATTACAATTCTTCTTATTATAGACCTATTATTTTCTCTCTGTACTGGCAGATATGACTCACTACAGCAGGAAGCTATGGGCTCCTCAGTAATTATTTTTCAGTCGTACATTCAGACTTTACAGGATTTTAATTTTCATTCAGAAATTAGAGAAAAAAAATTCATAATGTCGAGACCTAAACAAAAGCGACAGCTAATACAGTAAATATTAAAGTGAATACACAGTAGCGATACACTGAGTGTCCTGAGACAGAATACTAATCAAATGAAAACTAATTTTGCTTGTTTAGCATCCTATTTTCATCCTGAATTATTGAAAAAGTAATAAAAAAGGAGAGAAACTGGGCTACTCATGAAAGGGAGAGAAAGTGTAAAGGAATAACTCTGCTTTATAAAAGATAGAGAGAGGGCAGATTATGTTCTGTCAGCTGACAAATGTACAAAATGCAACCCTGTCGAATACGCTCCAAAGTAGGACAGTCTCTGCACAGACAAAACCCAAGCAGGTTCTCTGTAGCAGACAGTATAAATGACATCCAGAGCATGTTTAGTCCTGTTTTAACCATGTGGTGAAGGAAAAACACTTCAAATTCAAGAGAAGCGCAATTAGTCGTTGTCACAATGCTTGTTTGCTTTCTTACCAGAGGTTGGATGAGAAGAGCAACATCAGTTTCATCTCCTCAGTGGAGAGACTGGTCTGTGGACGTTTTTTTTTTTTAACTCATCTTAGCACAAAGACAAGAGGAGGAAAACAGCTAGCGTCAGTTAAAAGACACACCCACACACACAAAAGCCATGCTTGTAGTTTAAAGGCTTGTGACACAGCTTGTAAAACGACATGTAAAATAGACAAAGTGCAGCGTGTGACCATGTCCGTTTATAAGCTGTTCCAAGACCTGTTTTGACAGAGCCCGGCTACTGTTTCCTCTTTCCAGTTGTTTCCAGTCCTCCAACAATAAACTAGGCCAAACATGACCTGGACCGTACATCTCTGGTAGAGCAGGGGGTGAAACTGATATCAGTATTCTCATGTAACTCCTGGTAGGACAGAACACAAACACATATCCTTACATCTCTTTTAAAGGTGATCAGCAGTACAGGCGCACACCTTAAAACCACCACTGTTTCAGCGTCTTTCAGTTTACTTTGGAGTCCGTCTCTTGGCTTGGTCCTATGTAACACGTTAGAGACCACAGTGGCATCAGTAATCCTGTCAGCTGTCCAAGGAACAGCCTTAGCCTCAAGTCTCTGTTCTTCATCCCCTCATAGTGACACTAGCCGGGCTTTGGCATTGTCTGCTGAATGCTTAAGGTTGGATGGCATAGTGGGGTCTTAACAGACGCGAGGGGCAGCCATTTGGACCATCAGCCTAGTGCCTTCCCACCAGCGCTCAAGCGCATTGGGTCACAACGAGCAGCCCTGGCACCACCAGAGAATGGTTTCCTAGAACTGATTGGCTGTCAGGCTCAATCCATTCGCTGCCCCCAGGAGCATGTCTCCATGACCAATTTAAGAGCCAGAGTCAGAGCCTTCCCACACTCCCTGCCGCTGAGAGAGAGAACAACAGTCATGTGTAGATGTGGGCAGATTAAATATATACTTGTTAAAAGGCTGTACAAAGACCAAGGTCATTGACAATGCTCAGAGTTATTGATTTGAGGGATTTCTTTTATTTGCACACTACTGTTATGTTTTCCCTTTTAAGTTAATTTTTCGCAGTTTCTTCTGAACACATTTATTCGGTGTTGGTATGAAAGCGAATTTGCAACCTGAGAGATGCTGTGTTATTCCTCCTCTCTTCATTTTGCTAAAGTCTGTTTGAAATAGACATTAAGTGAATCTCACCAACACTGCATTTCTCAAGATTTGCATTTATTTTTAATCTTAAAAATCAATTTGTAATCGCAGCCTTAAACTTAAAGTTAAGCAAATCATGCATAATCATGATATCCCTCACATTACTGCCCTGATTCTCCACTTTCAATAGAAACTGACCATTTCCATTTGAAACATTAATGGTTCGCAGGAGTCTCTCCCCTCTCCTCTTGGAATAGAAACAGGGAACGGGGTCACTAAGGGAGATCTGTGTTGTCTCAATTAGAAGAGGAGGCGTTTTTCTCACTGGGCCCTGCTCCAGGCCCAGCTGTGTACCTTCCACCGTGGGCTGAGCCTCTCCCTGCATACTGAAAACATTAGTCGGCACAGGTCAGAGTGTCACTCTGCGGGACTCCTGCTCCCATAATACACACCTTTTATTTAGAGATCTTGAATAACCAGAACCAGATGGTCTTAGATGGAAGGATAGATAACATAAAACTTGTTCGCTCAAAAACTCACACAGTCATACTTGGTTGAACGTGTGCGTACATATATTTTGGAAGTGTGTTTTGACACACATGAGTGTGCATGCATGCACTCACACACACTATTCACAATCTCCATCATCATTATCATTATCAGCCACTTCCCCCACTCCCTGTTATCATTAGGCATGATGATGATGATTGCATGGTTGATAGCTCCAACCCCCCAACTGCAGCTCCACTGTAATGTTTCACCTTGAGCTGAGGAGTATTTCTAAAAAAAAAAAAAAAAAAACAGCTTCAACATTTTTGCTATGTCAAGGTTAAAGCCTGGGAATGGGAGCAAAAACACCTCCACAAACAGCTTGAAGTTGTGTTCTTGTTGATAAGAGAGACACTTAATCATTTCACAGGCAAGCATTTATTTACTGGAAAAAACTTAGAAAATGTCCACTCGCATAACACATATTATTATCAGGCACTTACCTTGTTGTCACCGCAGCCTACGTTGTATCTCATTCATACTGAGTTTGTAGACTTTCTCGTACTCTGGTTTAGTGCAATCAGTGCAGCTTTGCTAACCCAAAAGTAACAGGAATGATTTCAAGTCTTTGAGTCAAAAGGAGGGGGATTGCCTTTTTGCAAGTGGGAGCATGCTTTTGAGATCCAAGATAGCAGGAGGAGTGGATAGAGAGGTGTGTATCCACACTGCAAATTGGCTTCGGGGTTGAGAAAGAGACCTCTGTTTAGCCTTCGTCAATGGGAGAAAGTGGTCACAGCTGGATTTCACTGGTCAATTGGTACGTTCAGATCTTGAGCGTGCTCTCTATTTTTTGAAGGTCTCACTCATTATTCCAGCTATGACTGGGCCAGGCACTTTTTTACCCTCTAAGTCTCAATCTTGCCAGTGGACATTGAGCAACACCTTTGTTCACTATGTTTTCCCCCCTAATACCTTAATACTTTTTATTTATTCTGAGAGCATGGATCTGTAGCGTGCCCAGTGACTCTTCCTCAGAATCCATCTCCTTTAGACAGGCTGGCAGCTTTCCAGCAGCTCAATCCTCAGTGTGAGTCCCTGAGATGGAGGACGGGGCACATGTTTGCAGGCAGATTGCACAATTGAGGGAATAAATTGCCTTGTGGAGGACCAGACACCACATTGTCTGTTCCACTCTGTGTTCCTTTGCCTTTACTGTAAATATGTTTGTTGAAGACCTGTCATCTGCAGTTTCTTTTATTTCTTTTCAAGGCCTGCTCATTTTATGGTGTCTAGTGGTGGGGCTCAGCCGGATGGTCTGTGTCCGGAAGTGAACATGTGGTAGTGTTTAGCTTTGTAATGCCCTGGGTTTTATGGATGTCTTGAGGGAGATATCACATGGAAGGCAACCAGGATAGTGATTCTGGGCCAGCAAACAGACTGGATGTCCAAGTGTTGGAGAACTCTTGTTATCACAGAGCTTCCCAAGGGCATACCTCAGTCCAAGGCCCACAGAGTAGGCTTAACATGGATGCCAAGTCATCTTTAATAAGCCAAATCTGTTTTTTGCTCAGACATTCGTGTATTTTTTCAATGGAACCTCTATCAA
The DNA here is from genome assembly GCA_037975065.1 of Chaetodon trifasciatus. NCBI lineage: Eukaryota > Metazoa > Chordata > Actinopteri > Chaetodontiformes > Chaetodontidae > Chaetodon > Chaetodon trifasciatus. Next base: position 1,542,553 of record JBBMOE010000045.1, read on the forward strand.
TTTGGTGACTCCTTTTGGCACAGAGCAATCTTGAACTCCCCCTCAGTTAATGGAATGTGTAACAGATATGCTCACCAGAGACTTCTCCTCATGTGGTTATGTTGGCTCCAGTGAATCTTTCATGTTTTGTTAAAACATGATTTTGAAATGCTTCCTCCTTGACATGCTTCTCAAAGCTCTTCACCCTGTAAGTTAATATATTACCACAAATCAGTTTGAGATACTTACTATTTATATTTCATTGCTACATTTCTTTTCTCAAACTTGCACAGCCAATATCAAGTCAAAAGCATTTGACCCCATTATTTCCCTTAAAGGACCATCTGGCCTAAGAATGGTCAATGCCAAAGTTGAGGTCTAGAAAGCACTGTTTGTATTTACACAGATTTTCTCCAGTCTTTAGACTGAGTTCGTCCAGATAAATATGTGTTCCTCTCACCTTATTCCACCCAACATCAGTGTATAAATGACTGTGCTGCTGGGATTATTGATCTGACAGCCATGGCACAGAGATAATACAGTGTATCGCCATGTGATATTATTACCATTGTATACAACAGCCTCAAGGAAACCAGCTAGCTGCCAGAAAACCCTCCCACATTGTGCCCATCACAAATGTCTCTTTACTGAGTGATTGCTCGGGAGATTGTATTAACAAATATAAATCTGTGCGAGAAGGATGGCATTGTTGTCAGAGTATTACATTTTAGCCTCCGGGCAACTAGTAAAACACGTTTAAATGTTGGCAAGGACTTTGATCAGCTGTCATGGACCGCCACTGTTGGACAGGTTAAGCTTTCTTGGCAGAAAAGAAAATTAGATGGACATACATTCCCAAAGTCACATTTTAATAATAAGAAAAACAAAAACTTCTGTCAGTTTAACTCGACAGTTTAACTCGAAAATGGGAACAGTATGTAAAACATTGATAAAAACAGAATGAAACAAATTTACTGTCAACAGTTTTACAAAGTGTTCCTGAGCTCATGTAGTAATATCCTTTATAGAATCTCGTGTTCACAGAGTGGTGAACCTCGCTTGTGAACGACTGAGCCTTTCCAGGATGCCGCTTTCGTAAGATAAGATACGATAAAATATTCTTTTATTAGTCCCACAGTGGGGAAATTTCAAAAATCATACCCAATCACGATGCTATCACCTGATACCAATGAGCCTGTTTACCTGTGTAATCTTACAAACAGGTGTTTCTGGAGCATTCCACATTTTTCCCAGTCTGTAGTTGCTCCTGTCCCAACTTGTTTGAAACATGTTGCTGTCATCAAATTCAGAATAAGCATATTAGTCACATATATGCAAAAAACAATGAAGTTGCATTGAGTGTATGTCAGAAAGGAATAGTAAATTATCATATTCTGTTTTATTTATGTCGTACACACCTTACACAGCTCCTTTGGAATCATGGTTGTAAGATGCCAAGTGGAGGGTGTGATTTTCACTGCTGTCTGACAACACTTTTGTTTTGGAAACATTTCTAAAACTTGTTTTATTCTTGTGGACAACCATCTGGTTGAAATATGCTACCTATAGTCATCCTCTCCCCACACCTGGTACTGCAACTAGTGTGGCAGCTCGAATGTGCGCAAGCCCTCCAGGGCCCATCAGTCCACATGCGCTGCTCAGAGGAAACATGTGACATGTGGCATAATTGAGTCAGCCAGCAAATCCTGTTGCAGAAAATCAGCCAACTGATGCCACTACTCAGTGCCCAGCGGGGGAGCTCTGAGCTGTATAGGATGGCATCAGAAAGGAATGTGCCTGTTTCACATTATTAAAGCCACTGTTTTTCTCTTTAATTTGAGATAGCATGTGGCCCTGGGGGTAAGGATGAAGACAACTGAGGCACTGACGAATGGGCCGAGAGCACCCTGCTGAGAGTGTAAGGTATCTAGGTGAGAGATTCAGGTGGCAGCAGAGAAAAGAATGAAGGTTTAAGAGAACAATTTAGTACTAAAAGCAGCCAAATTCCCCCTCTCAGTTTAATTTGCCCTCTGTCTGTGGGCCATTCTCTAAGGGAGATCATTGTTTCCTCATGTTTTATTTTTCCTCGCACTCCAATTTCTTCGTCCAAGGCTCTTTCCACATAAGAAATCCAGCATGATTCCTTTGGCCTCACTGGTTACAGACTCAGTATATGTGAGTCAGGATATTGTAATGTTGTGCTCGTTGGATTTATTTATGAAGTAATGAATATTTATTATTTGGTGGGTTTGGAGGAATTCTAAAAATTGCTGACACTGAAACGTTGAACTACATATATTTGCCAGTCTTGTAAATATAAATGCAATCAAAAAGCCTAACCCTGGAAATTGGATTCATATTTTTTTTTTTATTTGAAAACAGAAAACCTCATTGACATTACAGTCGACAGTTGAGCACCTGTGTTGACGTCAATTTTTCACTAGTTTCACCCCCCTGCACCCCCACTGAGTTGCCAAATACACTGTGTAGTTATCTTGGAAAAGTGCCACTGTAATTGGAAATTAACTTGACTTGGTTTTTGTCAGGGGAAAGCAGATGCACTACATTTTTCCACTTGTAATGGAGTGAAGCACTTTGTACCTGTTTTAAAAAGTGCTTACTTGCTTCAGCGATCAGCAGTCACAAAACTGTATCCACAAGTATCCGGTTAATACTTGTAGGTGATAGTAATCCTGACGAAGATTGGGATAAAACACTGTCCCATGAAGGTAGTGAACCCAACCAAGTGTTACTGGGGCACAAAGGGTTGTTTCCTGTTAAAACACCTGCACTTCATATTAATTGGCTAGCAGCCCTTGCCTAAATGCATTCATGAATTCTAAACTCTTTAACCTCTCACCATGTTGCTTCTGTTAACAAAAAGGAAAGTTCAAGCACCTCTGAGCTCAACTCAGTATGAAGGAGATACAGCTTGTTGTGTATCGCAGTCCGGGTAGACTTCAAGTTGACGTACAGCCCGCCACTGATGAGCATCCTCAGATGTTGACAGAAAATCAAACTGTAATGCTGTACATATGGAGCATTGGTACATACTTAGGGCCTTTTTAGCACTGCTTAATCCAATAAACAACTGCATCCCTGCGGTCATGTGTTGACAGCAAGCTGGAGGTAGCTTGGTTGTCTTCAGCTTCTTGCTTCTTCTGGATGCCCAGGAGATGTTGCCTCTTTTTTTCTTCAGATATGCAAGCCAGCGCTAGGGGAGCAGATTGTTTGTTCTAGATTTCCTGGGAGACTCCCACCTTGGGCTTTAACAAAGAAGTTGTGATGATTAGCAACAAAGTGTGCTGACTCTCCCGCAAGCCATCAGGACGAGAGGGAAGGGTCTAAGGAATCTCGCTGCTTCCTTATTGTGAAACATTCTCATTTATCCCTCTTCAGTACTGTAATTACAGTTTAAAATATTGACCTTTTATCCTGTGCGTGGACGTCTGTGTTTTCGGAGGTTGATGTTATTGGAGTGTAAGTGAAGACTAATGCACACTGACATGTGGTGTGTCCCCGAGAGATTCCATAATGTCTCCATTATGAAAGCAACGGTCTCTTCATTCTTGGACCAATTTGTCTATTGTGTTCAGTCATGTAGCAGAGACTTAATGCCATTTTCTGGGATTGTTGGCGGGGTAACACAATTATCTCCTTGGCTCTAGTGAGTTGACAGACAGGGCCTAAGGGAAGAAGCTGTGCTTATCAACCATCTACCCACTGTCACAGTGACAGAAAAGGTAGCACACACAAACAAATGAAGAGCGGGGAGTCATCCACAGGACTGTGCTCTGATGCCACAGCTGATGATACTGCACATTATGGAGTTTCAGCATAATATTAAAGGGGCTGGTCATCAATCATATCTGCCTATCAATAAACTAGTGACGTACTACACGTACAACACGTGCCTTATTAATGTAATGCTAGCCATTTTAACCTGCTGAGCTGCAATGTTGCCATTTAGCTTATGTTAGAAATGTGGTGAGACCTACCAAATGTTTCAGCAGTAGGAGCTCAAACAGTGGCTGGTTTGTTTTTTGCCTTTTAAAAAGGGGACAATGATATGGAACTGAAATGTTGAAGTTTTCTGCTATGGAAACTATTTTTAATTGGTTTATTCCGTCCATGCCGTCCCTCCCATCTTGGCCTGTCAGCTAGCGTTTCAATCGCTTTTTAATGTATGTAAATAATTGATTTTATTTTTTTGTGGGAAATGTTGAAAATATATTTTTGAATATCATCACTCCTGCAGTGTCACATTTTGATTAAACAGTGTGTTTTACTGTCTTGTCCCATTGCATATAATTTCCAACATTCTAAAAATAGTGTTTTTTTGTTCCTGCAGTGAAAAAAGACGTGAAAGATGAGACTGATGACAGAATGCAGCAATTCAAGAAGAAGGCGAAAGAGCTTCGCATCTTGGACGCCAAGACAGCGCAGAATCTTTGTAAGTACATGCAGTTGTATTTTTTTAGGGTATTTTACAGCCAGTAACCATGTTTAACACCATTAGTTCATAGAGTACTATATTCTTTTTAACCATGACCTTCTATGTCAGAAATGTCAGTGTTCTTTTCCATGACACCCCAGGCATTTTTATACCCCATGAGCAGCTCAACAAAGCTGCTTGTGGGGAACAGTAGAAAGTCCTCAACAGTGATAGTGTTTTAGTCAGCCCTTTGGGGAATTGTTTTCTTGGCAGTCCGTTAGCGGTCACCACAAGTGCATATAGATTATTTCCAGGCTCCCTGTCTGTAATCATGTGTCAAGTAAATTCCTATCAGAACTGAGTACTAAAACTACATGTAGGTGTTTGGAATCCCCAGGAGCCTTGGTGGAGTAAATGTTGAGTTGATACTGGTGTGCAGTATCTACCTCACCCTCCAAACATTCCCATATTTTGGCTCATTTTTGGTGAGATGCAAATGATCTGCAAAGGCCATGTGCAGGTCAACTCCTGCACCACTTCCATACAAAACTCTTTGATCCCGTATCCATAAAATGTGTATGAATTTGTGAGACAAAAAATTGAGTGCCAGGCTGGCAGTCAGTGGTGAGTAGAGCATGTTGTTATTGTTTACCCAAATCTATGGGATTTCATCTGCAGCCTTGATATCCTTCACCTCAGAGATACAATGTAGGTGACACCTCATGAAATATACATGTCAAACGCTAAGATTACACGCCCTTGCAACCTGTACTTCACCCTATTTGTTTAGCCATTGTTTTCTTACCTTTCTCCTTTAAAGGACGAGTAGAGGTGTATGCAATGGCATACTGAAGACTGAGATAAGTGTATTTTTAGGTGGATAAATTTCTCTGTATGCCCTGGATGAGGACTGCAAGCAGACTAGAATGTCAAAATAAGTTGAGGGATGCATGTACATCACAGACACATTAACCATTTTATGTGCCTCCAAACCAATTCCCTTCCTGTGTGCTGGTGATATCTTGCAACGGTGCAGTGAGGTTTACTGTGTTCTTGCATCCTCCATGAGCAGAAGCCAGATGAATGAGTTCATCGGGTAAAATATTGGGGTCTGATGTCAGTAAGGGGCATGTGGAATGAACATAAGGATGACACATCAAAGCGTCTGTGTGTGTGTTTGTATCTATGTGTGTGTGTGTGCGCATGTGTGCACATTTGAGTATGTGCCAGTGTGCACGTGTCATTGCACTTGTTTATGGGCTGTGACAATGTTGATAGGTGTCACTGCCATCTTTGATTACAGCCTCAGCAGATGGGTTTTGAATTTGGCAGGAAACAAAAATAAGTGCAGAAAATCTCACCTCCAGAATGGCAATGGGTGGGAGGCATGTGGTCCTACACAGCTACACAGCTCCCCCGAGGATCCTTGATACATACCACACCATCATAGATCATATTCACTGCCTGCTGCAGAACCGTCTAAGCTCCCTGTTCAATTTTGATGTGCGTTAGCGTTGAAGGTTCAGTGACTGGGATAGGTAGTGCGACAGCTAAATGATTGTGATGTCAGTGCCACATTTTGTATTCTGGTGCAATGATTATGCATACCGCTGTTTGTATCTAGCTATCTGTCTGTCTGTCTGAAAAGCTACTTGCAGCTTTGACTATAAGTTGCAGGTGAGCGTTTGACTTTTGGCTAAACCCTGAATAAAGAGAATTACATTTGTCAACATGAGATAAAATACAAGCATAGACTACTGTTGTGAAAGGAACCTGAAGAGCAAGTAGGCTGAGTAAAATTAAACATTTTGAATAAGTAGGCTAATATGCTAAAATGTAGCACTTTAAACCTGAGACACAGGACATGATTCAGGTTAAATTGCAGTGTAGAGGAATGTAGAGCTGACCACAGCAACCAGAGCCCAGTTCTTAATGAAAACCCATTTTTCAACTGTTCAATTAAATCTGAGTGGACTCTTGTACTGAATGCTGACCTGACATCAAGAGTAATCATAACTGAGATACAGTCATTGAAATAATCAGCGTCAGTTAATCAGTTGCAGCATTGATACATTTTGGTGCTACAACAGGAGCAGATGCCAGATTGGACATTTTTCGAGTTTCATACTTTATTGTAGAGAGTGCAAGCATTTCTTTTTCTGCTATCTGGAATAAAAACACGCTTTGTTACATTGCAGGCTTAAAATGTTTAAAAGTTCAGAAAAGGATCCTTCATAAGAAGTTAGGCCAGAAGCATGCCCTGTGAAAGCAGAAGTCGTAGGATGTTTAAAACTGAAAGAGAAAAAGCAAGTATAAACCAGGCAGAAAAGTTTACTTTCTTTGAAGTTTGGCAGAAATTTGCTTGGAGTATGCTAGATTGAGTAAAAATGAATACAGTAAAATATTTTTCATACTGTGTGTATTCATTTTTGTTGATAATAAGGTTTCTTTGTATAGCCCCTTTCATACAGGAATTGCAGCTCAAAGTGCTTTACAAGGAAGAAACCATGCTTCACATAGAGAGGACAGAAAGGACCTAAAAACGGAAAAATAATGGATGTAAAAGATGGAGAAAAATGTGAAAATTAAGTTACTGAAGAATCTAAATCAAGCAAGAAAAATTGGCTTGTGCAAGTTTTGTTAGGTCAACAGTATATATGTGTTCAAATGTCACTTGAAGATGTTTTGTCAAAGCTCACACTGTCTAACTAATCATAAGCTCAATTATGTCACAAGACATTCCACTGCAACTAATGCAAACTCTGATTGTGAACAATTTAAACAATTTCCATACCAAAAGTAGCAGGCATCCCACTCATCTTCAGCTTGACAAGCATCTGTAGCTTTGGAGAACCAATTCATCACACAGCTTGTGTGCAGTGTATCCACTGTTTAAACAGGGGAAGTGCCTTTTCCACCACAATCACTAAATAAAGGAATACAACACAATACAGATTTTGTGTTTACAGATTGTGTATGAGAATAAAATATGGTAATTTTAAAGGGAAAACCAATAATCTATCATGAAGGCCATTTGAATGTGTTTGCAGTGACTATTGATCACTGTTGGTCAGGCAGCCCTACTGTGCACCCCCAGCAGCTAAAGCCACAAATATAGCTCAGCTTGGTGGGTGGATGTGCCTGTACAGGCTTTGAATGTGCACCGAAATTGCATTGTGCTACATCGACACATCTCCACCTGCAGCGCTTCGCTCATTTTGGTACGCATGCATTCAGGAAGTATCTAAATAGGTGCAGGTGGACCGCACCCATCACTGACACAACACATGCTACAAGGTAACTGTTAGACAACAACAGCTCAGTTTTCAGCATAATCTGGTGCTTCTTCTACACAAGCAGTCATGTAAACCAAAAACTCTTTTAATATTTGAAATGAAATGATCCAGCTGCCATATTTGTTTGTTGTCGCTGAGAGTTGAAATTAGGAAGCATTAAATAATCATGACCAAAACAGCTGGTAAAATAAACAATGTGACGAGATACAATGATTTTTCACAACTGTGTTGTAATATGTGATGATAAGGGCTTTGAGAATCTGGAAATTTTTGATTTTGGTAATTTGAAAGTGCTTGAATTTTACTCTTAAAAAGCTGTACAAATGCTTTTATCTTAATCAGTTTGTAATTTACAACATACCCCAGTATTACTTATGACAACCCCCACCAAGAGAACCTTGTATCCAGCTGTCGGTGTGGTTGAGGAGAATATATAGGACATATTGAAGAGACTGTATAGAGTTTAGACAGCAAAATGAGGATGACATGTTAATAGGAATCAGGAACATGTCATGCTAATGATGAAAAAAATACATAAATACTGATTACCAACAGACCATGGAAACATATTAGTCTAGATATAACTAATTTCTCCTCAGTTCTGCAGTTCTGAGTCACCAGAAACCTGACACAGTGTAACCAGAAAGGTTTATGTTAATATTAATGTCATGACTGAGTAGTAAGTAAACGCAGTAAGTAGTCAGGGTAATAAATAGTAATCGACTGTGAAGAAGAGAAAAGAAAAAGGATGCACTACCTCTCCATTTGTTGCGCGTCAAATACAGACATCAGGTCCCACGGCTGCAGCAGTATAGCAGCTGTTGACTGACTCTCCTCCAACTCATTACCAACCCTCCACCTGTGACTTCCACCTGGATACAGCATCAGCTCCAATTTCCACTGCAGGCACCCCACCTGGAGAGTGAAACACCCACAAGGCTGTCCCCTGAGGCACATTCAGTGTACTTCCATGTATCCACCCAAACAAAACCGTGTACCATTACTGCTACCACAGCTAATACTAGTGTTCATCATTATTTTCATTTATCACTTTTTATTAACAGTTGAATAGGAATGGTATTATGTTTCACTGTTACTGGCAAATCTCAATGCTTTCCTTCCCTTTTTTTTATCAGGGTGACACAAACTATCCTGTTGAGGGGCAGAAAGTGTATTAGTTTTTCCAAGTGTCAAGTTAGGTCTGTGGTCATTTTGTCTGAGGAGCGATGAGTGCTGAAATGTCTCTTTGAACCCCGCGGTCTAATAAAAAAAGGAGAGGAAATGACTCTCTTCTCTCTCCATCACAACAGCAATTTTCTTGGGCTCGTTCCGCCTGCCTTATGAAGAGATTCGGGACATTGTGCTGGAGGTAGACGAGGAAAGACTGAGCGAATCACTCATCCAGGTAAGACTGATGTTCGGTGTGGTGTGTTAGTTCTTTCACTCACACACACACACACACACACACACACACACACACACACACACACACTTATTTTTACCCTCTGAAAAGAGAGAGACCTTTCCTACACGTTTGCATGAAAAGAAGATTTTTAACTTCCAGTGTCTGGCGGATGGCTTGGCGACCCCATTTCAAACCTGGTATGGTTTGTATTTGGCACGAGTCAGTCTCCTCATTCTCATGTGGGCCATAGAGACCCCCCATTCATCTTCTCATAATGGATGATGAAGGACATGGCTTGGCAAAGTCTCCCCAACTCCACCCTCCTTTCCTCTTGCCTTTGTCTTAAACCATAATTGATGAGCTTCCTAAAGGCTACTTATTTTTGTTCACATTTTATTTCTGTTTTTCTTGTCTCAGAGAGCATTAATTGAAAGCAGGGCGGGTGCAACTGAGGTGAAGATGCATCACTCGGCAGTGCGAGCCTCAATTGCACTAATATTTCTTGCACTGTCCTTGTGTTAAGCGCTAAAGCAGTCTGTTGTCTTTTGTCTCTGTTTTAGTTCAGAAGTAGGAGGTGTAAACGTCGGCAGTGAACAGCAAATAGAGGATTTGATTCCAACATAATCTTGGCAGTGATACATTGTGTTGAGTGTGCATGAGTGTTATTTTATTTCTCTTTTCCAACCAGAGGTGGGCATCGTTCAAGTGCAGGTTTTAAACTTCAGTCCAGAGGTCTTTCTTTCCTTGGAAAAAAGAAATTTATATATTACCTTTGTACTGATATATATGTCCTTTCCCACATGGCTTATCAACAAACCCTTGCACAGGAGCCAGTCTGCTTCGTTCCTCGCCACTGCTTGGATCCCAGACACTAGTAAAAGGTGGTGAGGCAATATATATTTAGATGGGGCCTATCAAGAGAGCTACCCTGCAGGGCTATTATTTTGAGCTCTGATAACCTTTAATTGGCCGGGAATCTGGCAGAAAGTACAGAGTGTATGTTATAAGATAGCACACCCCCTTCGCTTTGTGAAGGAGAAAGGAAGTTAAGGTGTTGACCTTTTCCAACCTTCAGCCTTTCCACAGCTGCCAGCAGGCCCGCTGTGTCCCCAACACACCGTCACCAGAGGTCTGGTTGCACACGGCACCACACAAATGGTTGGACTGGTTGTAATAGTCTGCTTCTTTTACAGGGAAAATAAGCACTCCACCCACCATGAAACAGCTACTATTAAAGACACCTTGACAAGCTACTGACACCAAGAAGATATTGGTAGCATGGAAGCTTGTCAATTGTTAACTGCCTGCACTTGAATAGTTGCAACTCTTTGTCCAATTTCCCAAGGCTGTTACATGGCATTGAACCGATACACTGATAAAATATGAATAAATAACATTCAGAGCTAACTAACATGGACAAGAAAAAAAGCTCCAGCATGCATTCTTGTATTTTCTCAGTGATGCAGTTACCATGATACGGGCCTCTGCTTTAAACTGTTTAAAAAAATGCATGCGAGTCAGTGCTTTTAAAGATACGACAGGTGGTCAAGTGACAAAAGTCTTTCTCTGCAGACCAGCACTTTTTGTGGGGGTTTCTGTTGGTCCCCTTACCTCTTCCCTTCCCTATTTAAGCAAGACAATGAGGCTGATAAAAAAAAGAGGGAGGCTCAACGAGGCTCCTAAGAACAAGTGTGTGAGTCAGCATAAGCATCTGGGAACCGAGCTAATGTCAGGAAATCCAGGGGGAGGCGGGAGGACCAACTGAGTTGAGTTATCGGTGCAGAAGGAGCCCACATCTGGCAAGTGTGTCACTGCTGGTTAGATAACGATGCTAAAGACAGAGTAAAGCCTGGCCAAGGCAATTAGGACAACACTCTAAGAAAAATGTTTATTTACTTCCAATATACTGTGTCAGTGTTTTTTCCTCCTTCTGTAGTGTTTTGTACGTACAAGCTAGAATTGCTCCATTATTGCCCATTAAAACTGTGGTAGGTGGTTTATTTTTGGCATCACTCGGCTAAAACTCTATAATGACCTTTCAGCATATTGTAATTCAAGTTGTCTGAGAGAAAACTTCTGCACCTCCTCTTGGCTCTATTTTCTGGCTTAAGAAAATCAATCAATCAATCGCAGGTCATTTGATAGTGAGGGTGTTCCTATTGGCTGTTCTACAAATGCAGGTGCGTGTGCACATCCCTCCAGGTGCTGGAAGCCAAGTCTTGCACAGCCAGACTTATCTCCACCAAAAAAGTTAAAGTGAAAACCTGATTCAATGGGGGAAAATTGCCTAATGCAGGGGTGGAGAATGTTGCTCCCATCAAGGCCCATTTCAATTTTTATATCATCCTTCGAGGTCACACAAAAGGGGAGGGGGTTACTGGCTGTGACATGATACCCAAGATCTGTGTGTGCTGCGTTCAGGGACTGCTCGGACGAACTGCTAGTCTAATATTTCATGTTGATTTGTGTTCTGTCACAAGAAAGTACTTGCTTTTTTGTATTTATGAATTGCCTCACCCCTGGCCTAATGAAAATCTAAAAGTCACAATCATTTCTTAATTCGAATGTAATTCTGCAGTTCTGCTCTCACTTAAAATTTAGCACAACCGTTACAGTTACAGTGGAGGTAACTCCTTGAGTCTGTTTGCTTCCTGAGATCCTGTACAGTAGATTATTGTTGAGATTGGGACTCATTCATTTGCAGCTGAACTGTGGGTTTTGTTTTGAGCTGAGTGCCTCTTTGGTGGAGGTCCGAGATCATATTGTAGTGAAGTATCTAGTTATCATCATGGCTTTTCCTATTTTTAGGAGTCTGTTCTCACTGATACAGGCCAATAAAAATAACTGTTCTGTAAGAAAGTGAAAATATTAAACAGTTATGATTAGAATAGTTATGTTAGGTGGCACGGTGGCAACACTGTCGCCTCACAGCTAGAAGGTCCCGGGTTCGATTCTCGCTGTGGGCGCCGGGGGCGTGTCCTCCACCATGCCTTCGGTGCCTGCCGCTTGAGGAAAGGAGCCTTTCTGTGTGGAGTTTGCATGTTCTCGCCGTGTTCACCTGGAGTATCCTCTATTAAAAACCCCCACTAAAAACATGCAAGAATATCACCACCTGACCAATGGTGACAACAGAAACTGGGTCCCCGGGCGCCGGTCAGATGGCAGCCCACCGCTCCTGGTCTGCCGCGGAGGAAGGCGAACAGGATGGGTCAAAGCGGAAGACAAATTTCACCAATTGCATGGCGTGTTCAGCGTGACAAATAAAGGGGATTGTTCCTCTGATTCTTCGATTAATTAGCCTTAATAAATGTTTGTTTTCATTTGAAAGTTTGGCCTCTGCAGTGTCTGCTTAGAAAAATGATGGCCGTTGGACAGTAAGCTACAATAAGTGAAACGTTTTCTGTTGTGAAATAAATTTTCAGCTGGTCAACAAATTGTTCATGACGCTGAATAAACAGTGTAGCTGAAGATCATTCACAGCGATCCTGTTCTGTTGTTGACATCGATGTCATGGCGACGTTAGCCGCTGGAGAGAGCGTTGTGTGTTGTTGCTGCCGTAGCACCGGAGAATCAGCTCCTAAATCTCAGATACAGAATGTGTCTTGTTTTCTGTAGGTTACAGTTTATACAACTAGCACGAATGTAGTTGTAAGAAAATGTCTGAGTCAGAAACAAACATGCACTAACTGCCTGAGCCATGTCTGCCTCGGTCCCGTATGTGTCTGACGAACCACACAGTTTGCTCTTAGGTTTTTACTGCAGCATAAACACTTCTGAATATAGACAGTACCATTTGGCATGAAAAGTAAAACTAACACAGGACTAATTTTTATTTGCATCAAAGTTGTATACTGAGACAATCATCATGGTGGAGTAAGAGTTAGATGATTATAGAATGAAATCATGCAGAAATATGCCCACAAATTAAACAAGGAAGCGAGTGACACATGCCTCGGAAACACAGTTAGAGCTATAGAGAGGCACTGAAGGGGAGCAAAGAGACTTCCTGCTGGGTGACACAGTCCTGAGTGTGGGCTCCATCTGCACAGTGCTCATCTACACTCATTATGCTGATTAATCACTCTACACCACCCACTTTCAGCCACACGCCAATCACCATTTATCCACATGGACAACTGCACACACATACAGAGTAGGAAGATGCGTCTGCACGGCTTGGGCAATACTCAGAGGAAATATGTTTACAGTCTCGCTCATGTTAGAAGGAGTGGGTGATTGTGTGCATCTGAAATAAAAGTAAATGAATCATGGAGTTGAAATTGGGAAAGAAAGAGAAGAACGAAACATTTGAATAAGGTGCGAGATGAAACCCATTTTGCCTTTGATTAACTATTGTTCGTAAGTGCGCTCTTCTAGTTGTTGCTCACTTTTCATAGTTTTGATAGCTTGGTGCCACGTGTTGCTTTTGAATTAAAAAATTACACATATAAAATGGAAAAATGGCTTTTTACTAGAAGGTGGGGCATTTAATGGCTAATGTTAAATACGTTATAATTAACGCAGGTGCCACTATCACTAGTTAAAGATTGCTATTCATATTTTAGAACAAAGGTGGTTGACATGCTCTTGGTTTGATGTTCATGCTTTTCTCTTATTGACTGAGTATTTTTTATCTGTTTAACAAATTGTTAGGCATTACTGCACCTGGCAGCTCCGCACAGCTCTCTTGTATTCATGTACACTCACCAAGAGCCCTGATAAACAATGACTCACTTTTAACCGGTCTTGTAGCACTTGATAGCAGAAGAAAATAAAACACTACAAAACTCAGCGCAGTTTAAAATTGTGCTGTGGCATTATTTTGCAAAGACTAGTGACAAGCAAGAGGGGCATTGATAAATGGAAGGAAAAGTGAAAATAGAAGGAATCAAGGAAGCAAGGGGTGTTCATAATGCATCTAAAATTCTGTAACTCAATCTTATTATCTTCCTTCTCCGTCGACGTGTCTAATGTAATGATTTGTCAGCAGAATGTGGCTGCGCGCTGGCCTTGAAGTACCCCCACAATGTGTCACCGTGGCAGAGTGGATAGATAGGAGTTGATTGGCTCTCCTTATTCTGCATTAGGGCCCATCAACGCCTCAGAGATGATGTACACATCCCTGAATGCTGGCAGACAGTCCTTGCTCTCACCATTCATCCAGGCTTCATGTGAATCCTTGCAATTCCACACTCATTTCCATCTCCGTGCACCCAGCATACAAACATACGTACAGTACATGCAAATGGATAGGCTGTGTCAGTTATCCCCTCTGTCCTAGCCCCTGCACAGTTTTGTCATCTATCATCCAACCAATAAATATGTGTGAGGTCCATGCACATGTGCAAACACTCACACACACACACACACACGCATGTTTGCATGCAATCTTTATCTCACTGTCCCTCTCCATCTCATTTGCCTGTAATATTCATAGTGCTGGTGGACAGAGGGCACTTTTGTGTATCAGGTCAGCTTCATCAAATTCAAAAAGACATCAGAGCCCCCCCACTACCATCCCCTGTATAACAATGAGATGAAGAGGACAATGAAAAACAATAATGAACGTTGGCTCAGTGAAAACAGATTGAGTCTCAGACATCTTGGCAAAGGTCTGCTTTTAAAGGGCTGACAGCCTGACAAAGCTGTTCATTGCTATTGTTGGCTGGCAACAGAAGCAGCAAGGGAAGGTTCTGTAGACCTTGTTTGTGTAGCGAAGAGTCAGACACGTGCGCTGTGGGCCTCGGGGTCCTGGTTGCATTGTGTTTGCGTTTAGTTTGGCACTACAGGACGTCTAGCCCCCCCCCCCCCCCCCAGGTCTTTTTAGCAGCACCCTTGCTAAGTGCATATTCTACCTCCCTTGTATTGTTTAAATCATGATGTGGCTTTGCCCACGACCTTGCAGCCATTGACTTAAGTTGGCTCTGTTTGGTGTTTTAATTTCTCCAAAAGTCCCTCACAGCCTCTTTATCCCAGGGGGGAGGTTTAACTGGCATAATGATGGTAGTTGGTCTCATGCCCTAACAGTTGCTGCCAATGGAACACAAGGAGGCCAAACAATGGCCAGATTAATAATAAGCACTTGTAAACTTGAATAGTTTATGGTGTAATCAACTGATACACATGGAGAGGGTTGCTCATAATAGTTCACTGGCAAGGTTACCACAGTGTAATAGGCTGAGAGCATAATTGTGATTAAATGATTCCATTACCTTATTACTTCTATTATTTTGTTATTGCAGTATCATTACTTCCTTAGGATTTTTTTAACACAGCCCACAACATTCTTGTTTTGGTTGAATGTTGAGCAACTCTCATTTTTGTGTTTGTCTGTGTTTTTTACCTTCAGTTCAGCAGCTTTAGTCCAGCTGCACATTATTATATAAGTTCATTTCACCACAAGAGTGAAAAATGACAAAGTTGAGCGAAAGCAGCAACAGCGCTACATTATCGTCAACAGCAACGTACAGTAGAAGCGGAAAATAATGGAAATAATATGAAATATATTTTTATTGTATTTTCATATATTCATGTAATTCATCCTCATTATGTTCCAACTAGAAAAGTTTGAGGTATCTGCTTGTTTAAGCGATGTTCACTCATACTGAAATATTTATTTGAATTACTTGTGCACTCTTTTGTCGGGAGATTTGTCAGCGTAAATTAGTGTAGTGACAGTTTGCACCAAATTACTTCGATCAGTTCAGTGAAATAGTATTTTGTTGGGATTTCCTTTTCAAGGTGGCTAAAAGCTGGTATGAAGATGGCCCATTGTAATTATAAAACGCTGCACTGGAAACTCTTTTCTGTTGTGGTAGTGGTCCCTGGGAAATTGTTAAATACCTTCAAGTGGCTGACAATGTTGTGATTGTTGTATTACACATGCTTTGCAATCTCTGGGAGGAACTGTGTCCAAAGGCGCTTTTAGGAAGATTTCTTACTTACAGTAGGAGGGATTAAGTGGTATTGGTTTCCAGGAATTTAGATTAATGCTTTGAAAGTGTATTCTCCAAGCTCTGCAAGCCTCTTCTTTTGTCTTGCTGCTGTTTTTTTTTTTTTTTTTTTGTGTGTGTGTTATTTTTCTTTTACAATATTTCTGCCGGACTACCTCAAGTTCCCTAGTTGCTTAATTGGCACATCTTGGGGAATTGTTCTTCGTGATTACGGTTTACAAATAATGAAATATAATAAATATTGCCCCCTGAGGCAAAGTTTTTTAAGATTTGATCATCTTTTCTACCTCCATCATACAGCCTTTGGTTCCTCATGCAGTTCGTACAGTTTAGCCTTTGCAGAGTCCCTGTGATGTCAAATTATGGCCCATTTTAATAGAATCATGTCACATCAAAGCTCATCACTACATTGATCTCAGTGGGTCACAGCTAAGGCATCACCACAAAGGGCTTCAAACTTAAGCTGTGCACTGCCGCACAGGTACGTAACTTGATATACAGTAAAATTACTCTCATCCAGTTTGTGCCTTCGAGCTTGTCAGGATTTTCTTTTGTTGAGATTTTTGGGAACAAGGTTTTTCAGAATATCTAACCTACTATATCTATTTAAAACCAGGCCTTGACTTAAATCCCAAAGAAATTGTGTGACAAGAAGATTGTCCTGTCAGCGGGTGCAGGAATATTTTAACTATTCACATATGTCGTAGCTCAGTTATTGAGAGTCAGTAACTAAAGTGACTTGGCCTACATTTTATATGAAGGTACACATATTCATCATTACCTAATTGTTTAAGCACTTATTAATGGCAAATTCTAGGGGTTGGGGGTTGTTATCGAGGGTTAGGTCATTAGTATCATAATTCATGTACAACAACTTCCTTACTTACCATCAAGAGGCAGTATCTTGGAGGTTATTGACTTGTAGTTAATGGCCCAATCACTGTGGAATAAGATCATGCAGAATGAGGCATTAATAAGGGCTTTATAATGACTATATGCTACTGATGTGCATGCTAATAAGCAGCCTGTTAAGGTTGAATATGTGCACTTCAATATCGATTGTTACCGTGAATTGACATAGACATAGATAGACACACAGAACAGTTTTGTGGGCTGCTGCAGCTCTTTTTTCCCACCCCTACCCAGAACATGCCATGTGATCTCGCTGCTTGAAATCAGGGAGTCATCGCTAAATGTTTAAGCACGCCCAATTTTTGGTGTGTGTGGTAAGCTAAGTCTCGTCAGCGGATGATATGGCCCTGGGGGCTTGTTTTGCGGAATATCAGAGTGGCTTCTTAATGTTTAATGTCTGCCAATGTATTTTATATTACCCCATCTCCTTTTCAAAAGGAAATGCTAATGACTAACACTGCACCGCCACTATTCATTTGTAATTAGTATTGCCCTATGTTGTGTGCAAATGCTCTACTAAGAATATCAAAGAAGTGTCCAGCATCTCTCGTATTTAAACTCAGCATGTCTTAATGAGTAAATGTGTGCACATCATCTCCAGCACTCATTGGCTGACGTTTCAGGGCTCTTAACTCAACAGTGGGAAACATTTGTATTCATCTTATGATTTAGGATGAGCTTTAGAATGTCACCATGTTTACCAGCTTTTGCACATCCTGATTCAGCATGGAAATCTATGTCAAGTCAAAATGATACAGGTAGAAAGCTGTAATATGGCCAATGATGAATTATTGTCAAAGCATTTTTATAGTCATAGTATAGCACAAGTGAGGATATACTGAGTCACACCAACACCTGTTTTATTTCCTCTTTTTGACCATCGAGTTTCTTACTTAAATATGATTGAAGTGGTGATATACATGGAAACATTCACCCATCTATGCTGCATCTTATTTCCGACCATCTGTAAGTTTCTATCTGTAAACCGTCATCTATTTTAGCAACAGCTACCCCAAGTTCTTGTTTCCTACCACCACACTATCATGACCCAATGAAAAATAAGTTACTGTTTCAGACTTCTGGTGCCATATGTCTGCCTTCCCTGTCTGGGAGTTGAAATGTGCTGTCTTAGTATGCACACTAATATAAATTACATTTCTTTCATTTTGATTTACCAGTACGACTTTGATCCCCAGACAGTCGATGTGGCGCTGTTTTATTTAATATCAGCTCATACTGTGAACTGACAACAAAGAAGCGATGACAACACAGTCCAACATTAGCAAGCTAAAACATGGGATTCTGCAGTGACTACTTTTGATTTAACACAAATAACGAATGGATTTAACGCATAAATATTATACATTGCACATAAACTTTATGCATTTGCGCTTGCAGCAGTGTCTGCCCAGTCGGCTCCACCCTGCGTGTTAAAGAAGCTCTACATGGCTCGGCCCTTCAGGAAACGCACACATCAATCTTCTCTCCAATTATTTTTTGACATATGTTTTTAAAAAATAATAATGTCCCCTTCTTTTCAAATTGCAGCAATTTACATAGAGCGCCACATGAAATCCTAATACACACCGACTAGGCTGTCTCACACCAGCGTTGTCAGCTTTGCGCTACTTCCCTTCACCTCGCCATGGCAACAACCTTTCCGCCAGGTCTCTCAGGAGTCTTTCGCACTAGCCATGCTTGTTATTATTGTTTATCTCTCTTGTCAATCACCCAGATCACCACGATGCTCATCCATATGCATGGGTTCATCATTACACGTGGTAGCCCATTGGCTGCAGCGCCTGGCAGTGCCCATGCCAGCCTTTGTTCTCTGCTGTAACAACAGGTGATTGTGGCAGCCTGGCACATTGTTGGGCATCATTTGCATGGTGTAAAAGTGCACATGTGGGGCAAGGCGATAAGTCTGGCTGTGCATTGGGCCTGTTGGATTAGAGTTTAAGCAGGAGAAACGGGGTCCCCCTTGGGCTTAATTGTGGTGTATTTTGGCACACAGCACCTAACTCTCTTCCGCATCAAATGCTAATTTAACAATGAAATGTGAAATACATTATGCTGATTTTTTGGCGCTGGGGAAAAAAAAAAGACAGAAAGGAGGAGAAGTATTGAATAAACAAAGTAAAGGCAGAGGAAAGAGAGGCAAGGTTTAGCTTGGCGCAATATCAAATGCGCTTCAGAAATTGATGGCCAGGACCCAAGGTACTACATGTACTTTTCACTGATCATCACCAAGCTGCTGATCTCTAGCCACAGGGTACAGGCCAGGTACTCTGTCCTCAGGTTGAATATTGATTAAAAGCACACACATTCACACTCACACTGGCACAGACACTCGCACTGAAATGCACACACCCAGGCAAGTTCATGCACAATACAGCACAACAGTTAAATTTTGATTAGGTAGAGTCCATGCAGCTTCTCCTCAGGCACACTGGGTGCTGTATTTTCTTAACCGAGTAAAAATTAGTTTTCTGTTTTCACTCTCCAATTCAGTGTCTTTGTTTCTGTGACAGATGGCACATCACTCAGACAACACTCTCAGACAGCAGACTCCACAAACAAATTAATTTCTATTACTGTTTTGCATGCTAGCTCTCTTCGTATTTGATTGACAGTCTCATCATATGCTAACACTGTATTAGGATGACTGTATGGGGCATTGTAAAGGAGGAATATTCACAATGAGCATTGAATAAATTCAGTGCGGTGCAGCAAAGTTCATCCCCTTTTTCCATATTGACAAGTTTGGGGTTTTTTTAAAAGCAAATGTTCTGCATAAAGCTTGTCTTCATGTCCTAATTAAAAACAGTTTTTATCAAAGTTGTTACCGTTAAATGATCATATGTGCATTCCCACATCCTGAGGGCTCACAGCAGATTTAGGTGGCTGTGGAAGAAGCATCAGAAACAGTTCATTTATCTCTTGTTTTTTTCTTCTCTGTTACTCTTCTATGTCCTTGTCTCCCGTTACCACATTCTATCTCTCTGTTTATCTCTTCTCTTTCTCTGTGTGAACCCTCTATTTGCCTTGTTAATTTCCCTCTTAATCCTGCTTCACACCTTTCATGGTAAATGTAAGTGCTCAGGTGTGCACATTTAAGGAATTCCTCCATATTTCCTTCAAAAAGACACATTTAATGTCACAGTAAGTCTGTCAGGTCTCCCGGCCCCAGCCCTCAAATTAATCCCTCCCCCCTCTATCTCTCTCTCAACCTTTCTTCCTCCCTCTCACTGCGTCTGTGTCTTTCTCGCAGACTGCAGTTCTCATTTAGTTTAATGCGATTTTAGAATCTGTCACACTCAGTTTGTTGCCTGTCAGCCTGTCACTGTAGCTTTGCTCATAGTGAGATTTGAGGTGTTTGTGTGGTTTGGCAGGGTGTAGATTGTGTCAGACTACAACAACCTGTACGACTGATGTTCATTAACATACTTACCTGTGAGACAAGATTTGCGGTTCGTTGTTGTTGTTTGTCCTTTGTTTACTTTCCTAAGTTCTCCTCTAATTGTTGAGGTTCAACATGCAATTATTAGTGAACATTTTCAAGACAATCACAAGATAACACCTCAGTATTTCAAATAAAATAGATGTGGGTTTTTGTAAAATTAAAGACATTCAGACAAAAATACTGCATTTTGAATGTATTGCTCTTCATTTTACTGAGCATTATCTGTCAAAACTGTCCCCATTCTCATAAACAAAAACACAACTTGATAGTCTTTGTTCCGCATATTCAGTTTCCAGTTCTGTGGTAGTAACCTTTTGTTTGAGATGGATGCTGTCTACACCCACAAACTATTGTGCAAAGTTATTTTTTTCTCTTTTGACTCTTAAGTTTAGTTTGGAAAAAAAAACACACACAAAAAAAAAAACAAAAACAACTTTTGAAATTCCACATAATGTCTTTTTTGGAACTGTCAAGCGTTGGTTTGGGAAGTTAGGCTTGAAGAACGTTGAGAAGTCGGCTTGTCTGTCTATTATTTTGCTATTGATTCAAACTGAAGTCTTCACTGATTCGCCATGAGCCAGATAGGGAGCCTGCTGAGGTGTCACGGCGGGGAGACGGCAGTCCCGTGTTGCTCTTCATCACAAAGCATGGGCAAAATACCACGTGTTCCTCTGTGTCCCAAAATTGAGGAGAAAATCAATTAAAAGGAGAAAATCACATCTGTCAAGCACACGGCAGACACGGCGCCTGCTGTCTTTGTTGTAAACCTCCCAAAGACCAAGTAGAGAGGAACACAGTTTACTCAGATCATCTTTTAGACATCAGGTGATTCTCCCTGTTTTCTCCTTCATTTAACCCAGCTTAATAAAGACTTTATTGCGCTGAGAAAAGCTTTACGGATTGACGTGTCTCAGGCTGCGTCTTAAGGTTTCTTGGTTTTCTTTATCGTTATGACATTACCGCTGGAAACATGCTTAAGTATGTGTCACAGTGTAGGGGTCGTGAAGCAAGGGTGGTGCATGTTACAGCTCAGCAAAGGAAGGAAGATGGACACATAAGGAAGAGATCAACTTAGAATTCAGCTTTTTGCCACAATATAATCTCTACACATATATACATAGTGCACACTTTGACTGACATTCTTTCTATTCTGAATATCAACGTTTCTTTCAGCATTTTGACCTGGCACCACCTGCTGTTCTCAACAGCATGCAGTGCTGTAAACTGGATGATTAAGTTCACGCTTAAATCATGCCTAATACCCCCCCACCCCCGCCCCCACCTTTTAAACTGTATTAACTTGGCATCCGTTTGTCGGTGCTGTGAGACTGTGAACTTGATTCACTGGAAGCTAGTTGACGGCAGCAGAGATCAAAGTATGAAAGTGAAAGCCCTACAGATACTGCCATCCTCTACAAATGTTTAGTGAACCGTAACATGTATCTCATTACTTTTGCACTTTCCTTTACTCTGGCATCCGCTTCCGATCTTCAAGCACAGACCTTTCACACTCTGGGTAGCAGTAGTGGAATTAATTCATCAATATTTGCTATATGTAGTTAAAGTTTTAACGTGTATAAATTGCTCTTATATGTCCTATTCACAAAAAAAAGTCAGTTATCTCGTTAAAATATTTGAAATGACATTTGCTCCTTCTCTTTCATTAAAAATCTAGCATCTGTAAGTATATGTTGATCTGCTGGACAACAGTTTTCTTGCTTCACTGTAAGGTTCATTGTCAATGTGTGGAGTTGAATACTGAACCAGGATTGGCTCACAAAATCTTGTCTGGGGTCTGGGGGTGTGTTTGGGAATGGGCGTTGTACAGACTTTCCTTGTTTTTATCTCTTGTCAAGCACCTTGAGTTGCATTTTATGTATGAAAGGTGCTATACAAATAAAGTTTGATTGATTGATTGATTGACTCTGCAGATGCATCATTCTGCACAGTGAAGCTCAAGCATTCAACTGTAGGAACAAGACGAAAAAACATATTTTTGAGTGGAGGGGGACTTTAATTTTTTTTGCATATATGTACACAAAAATGCACAGTTCCAAGTTAAAGTGAGGGGTAAAGACCATTTTCAGTGTCCTTGTGTCGACCTGTTGCTGTAAATCTATAGTAGATTGATTGAGTATTGTGTGCAGTGATATCCTAATCTGTTTCAGAATACATTAACAACCAAAACCAATTATTTACACATTAGTGTTATTGTTGTTCTTTAAATTGAAATTTAACACATTTTGACAGGCGTGCATTCACATAAATCGTGCTAGTGCTTGTGTTATTGGACTGCCGCTGTCCCTGACAATGATTAACTGATTCCGATTAGTCAAACAGAGCACACGGTTGATTGACAGCTGAAACACATACTTCAATGATCACACCCTGAATTCACAAAAAGGCAGTTTTGGGAGCCAGATAAAGATATGCATAAAAATCTACACTGCTGGAACTTGTGACAATCAACACATGAATATTTTCATGAGTTTGTAAATTTTCTTTTCCGAATGTGTTTGCTGATGATACCAACATGACTTTATCTCATATTGACTCATAAGAAACAGCACAAACGAGGGATTGGAGAGAGTTGCAAAATGGTTTCAACTCAAGATGCTCTCATTGAATAATAAAAAGTTAAATTATATAATATTTGCGGGAAGGGGCAGGAGGTATGATAGGGATTACAGTGGGCTGTCAGTGGATGGAACATCTGTTTCTTAGACATTTTAGCTGATGAGAAATAAAACTGGAAAAACAGACATGTATTTAAAGTCATCAGCAAACTAAGAAGTTTCAACAGTGTCTCTTGTTTAATGACTTTATATATTTGATATACTGTTTTGGCAAATACATACCCCTCCAATCTTCACAAACAAAAATTTGCTGCTTAAATGATCCGTAAGATTTTCAACTCCCTCAAACTAATTTTTTCTGTTGTATTTTCCTTCATTATAGTAGCTTAGCTTTTTTTCTGTTGGCTAAAATTAGCCTGGGTTGAAGTTGCTTGTTACTTGTACAACCAGTTCAGAAAAGTAAATTAATCCTAACGTTGTATCCGCAACTTATACTGTATCAGCAGTGTGATGCATATTTTCACAGAATTTTCTATCTATATGTATTTCCATTTTCCATCAGATTTACAGTATACATGTACCAGTTATTGAACATATTCATTTTTTCGCACATTCAGCCTACAATCTGTTATTATTTATGACGAGGAGATACTGAGCAGGATTTATGAGATTTTAACCTGACCGACCAAATATTGCTATTGCTGTTTTGCTGTTGGATTGCTGTATCTTGGCAAGTGTACTGATATGTGGCGCCTTCATCTTCGCCCAAGGCAGTAAATGAATGTGTAGTGTTGCTAGCATACTTCCAGTAATCTCTCCGAGACTGCTGTGTGTGTCTGGTGGCCTGTGGTGAGGAGTCTGGCCCAGCATCATCACCCACATCTCCCACACTGCCACACATATGGTGCTGCCTTTGTGTCAATTGTGCTCTATGGGGTTTCTAATAATTAACAAGATGACAGACAAATGCAATGACAAGCACAAGGTGGATTTGATTTTCTATTACCTCTTCGTGTTTTTCTGATGTGTACAACTGTCGCATTTTGACATATTTTAGAATAATTTTGCATCTTTCAGAACATTGAATCAACTTCTAATAATTACACAGGCCTCCACTTTGGAAATGGCAAATCCAATGAATGCTCTTAGTTCTGTCTGTATGTATGCTTACTGTAACTCACCAAAGATGGAAACATATATTACCAATGGGCTGAAAATAACTCCAAGGACACTTTCTTTTCTAAACTGCACCAAACCATAAATAACTCAAATGGAAAGGCATTATGACAGACTTAATGTAAAAGGGTGAAAACGTTCCCCCGATTGTTTGACTTTGCCCAGGAATCAGTGCCTAAATAATCGGCTTTGCCACACTGTTAGCATTAACTGTTTCATTGGATGAATGGTTTGCTGCTGTGTTGATGTGGTTCCATTCACAAGTGACACATTGTCATGAAGAACTTTATTACTAATCCATCTGTTAATGTCTCTGAGAGTTCAAGAGAAGAATTTTATGTACAATGTGTTGCGCTCTCTCTTGAAGGCTGGCAGATGTTTTTTATTATTATTATTATTATTATTATTATTAAGACTTCTTGGCTTCAGAAAAAGCTAATTACTATCAATTCTGTTCAGGTTTTTCTGTGCATTTCAGTCAATAGTTAAACTGTGACTAAAACCTGCATTTCTGAACAATAATGATAAAAAGCCTCTCAGGTTCAGAATAACATTATTTTTCATTTGTCAGTTCTTTATGAAAAAGCCATCAGGTTTATGAAACAGCATCAGTAAGAGTGTCTCTATGAGAGGCCATGAGTGAATAATTGGCAACATTAGCTTTGTATATAGTATAATACAGTATCCAGTGCAGTATATCCATTGCTCTCAACCAAAAGGGGACAAGAAAAGGAAAACCGTGTGCGCAGTCATCATTTAACTCCAATATAAATCCATCCTTACAAATCCAATTACACAAATAGTATGTTGGGTTTTTTTTTGTTTTTTTTAT
Organism: Chaetodon trifasciatus; assembly: GCA_037975065.1. Lineage (NCBI taxonomy): Eukaryota > Metazoa > Chordata > Actinopteri > Chaetodontiformes > Chaetodontidae > Chaetodon > Chaetodon trifasciatus. The sequence continues at coordinate 1,567,580 of JBBMOE010000045.1, forward strand.
ATCATCAACAATCCTTTCTACTTCTGCTGATATGATCAAAAGCCTTCATTATCGTGGCACCATTGCTTGCCGGAAACCCTAATTGGAGCTTCAGCAAAAGCAAGCAACATTTGATATAATGGCTTCCTCCCAAACCGGAATGCCAGGCCTGCATTATGGCTTACTTTTTACATTGCTGAACTCCCTGAGGGAAGGACAGAGATGTCATCATTAGTGGGCAGTAGACTCTGGCCGTGGTGCTTGTGATAGCTGCTGAGGTCTATTCAGTGGTCAGCCAGGCCCGTGGCCCAGTAGCAGTGTCTGCTCTGTGTTTCCCCTGTCGAGATTCCCATCTGGTCATGTGACCCTGCACCAGGCTGCCTCCTCTGAATAAATTTGGCAAACTAATGAGGAAGGACGCTTCATGAAGACCTGGAAAAGGGCACTTCTTCCTCTTCTTCTCCTCAGAGAAAAAGAGGGAAAAAAGTCACTGTGGTCAATTTTATTAACTTGGCTGACCTTCACACAAACAATTAACATTTACAGAAAACAGAGCCCCTCCCATTATCGTCCTCATCTCCATCTTAATCTCCAACCTCACCAGCAGCAGCAACCTCCGATTTTTTTCAGCTTCTGCAGATTTAACAGCAAAGTGATGGCAAACACGTTGCATGGATTTTTAAGACAAATGCAAGGTGATGTGGATTATGCAGAAGGTCAGTTATATCTGAGGGTCCTTCGGTAATTGACTAAGGACCACCAATGTCACAGTAAAAAGCCAACTGTGAGCAGTGATTATGCGACCTTATCTACTTATCCTTCCACCACACCACCAGCAAACCTTTTTGCATTCTGACTGAAAGTGTAGGTCTAATAAAGATAAATATATGGGGTGAAAAATGATGAAAAATAAGGGTGAAAAACAAGTGCACAACACACCTTACATGTGAATTCTTGTTCTTCCTTTGCTTCTAGTTCATTGTTTGAAAAATGTCATTTTTCAATCTGTTAGCCAAACCAGGTAAGTTGAATAGAAGCACTCTCAGAGGCTTTGCTTGTATGGACTCTTTTCTTCTCCTGCTGTGTATGGTACCCTGTCATCCCTGTCTGTGAGATGATTTTTATCCTGACATGGACAGAAAATAAGATTTGCATTAACACTAGCTCTGTATGTGTGTGTGTTTGTGTGTGTTCTCCCATTTGTAGAACCTGATAAAGAACCTGCCAGAGCAGAAAGAGCTGAGTGCGCTAGCGGAACTAAAGGGTGAATATGAAGAGCTAGTGGAGTCAGAGCAGTTTGGCATTGTGGTGAGTATAATTTCCTGGTGACTACTGGATCGGCCCAAGAGAATACACAGTATGCGCAATCGTACTCCCAGTCTGCTGTAGTCAAACACTTGCAAGCATGCACAGTTGAGAAATTCAGTTTTTTATTCATTACTCACTCTTTTTGTCTCTCTACACCTCAGACACATGCGCTGCACTGTTGCACTTTTGTCTGCCTTCAAACAGCATTGTTTCATAGACTTTTTTTTTGCAGGGGACTGATGGATTTGGACAGTGGTTTAGCAAGAGACCAGGAAATGAAGAAATGTATAATTCAGAGGGAGTTGCAGTAATGTTTAATTAAAACATCTAACAATATAAAGGGCATATTTAATAAAAGAGTCACAATTTGGTAACCCAACTTCCGAATGACAGAAGCTATGATTTAAAAAAAAAAAAAAAAAAAAAGGCACTTTGACTCCAGCAAAGAACAGTTCAATCATTTTTGATGAGGATTCAGCATCAGGAATTCAGTGAACGCCATATTTTTGACATCAACTGTCAATGTTGTCTCATGATAAAATCATACCCTAAGGCTATGAATCCTGTCTGTAATAAAGTTCTTTGAAAAGCATGCCGCTGTAGTCAGCCAGCTTGGTGATGTATCCCAATCCTCTAATCGATTTACAACGAATTGCCGAAGTTATCTTCTTCCCGACAACAGGATAAATAATATTGTGGATAACATATTGTTAACTTGGAGTATGGCATCAAAAAGAAGTAGGCATTCACCGGACAAATATGTAATGATTCGCATGCAATTAGCTGAAGTTAAGTAGGCAAACATTTAAGGCCCAATCTGACCTTTTCTATTGATGTAATTGACATAATTAGCACACGTCCTTTTGTCCAGCAACCAGTTCTTTACACATGATGGGACGCTGATCTTGAGGTGTGATGACTATGCGCTGACAGCTTGACCTACTACTACTTACCTTTTCACACTGGCCTGTGTTCCACCTGGTATTGAGGTTGCGTGAAAAGGCAGAGTTGTACTGTAAATCAGTTGTAGAAGGGAAGTACATCATCAAGCTGTTCTGACCTTTTCCACTTAGTTACAGCTGTAATTACTTTTTAATTAACTGCTCTTGCCATCCATTTACCAAGTGAATACCCAGCACTTTAGGCAACTGTAAAAGGAAGTGTTATCTTTAAACTTAACTTTACAACGAGATCATAGAGTTACATTACACAGTGTTACAGAAGTGTTCAATTAGACCCAGGGGTTGCAAAAGTGCTCCATCTCCCCAGTTATTCTCTTTAGTCGTTGAAGGCTTTTTTGCCTGTGTCTTTTAGGAGATGTAATGAAGCATGGGGTGGCAGTTTCCCTCGTGATCTCTCCAATTTTGTGATCATATACCTCCCCGCTGATGAAGTAGCTCCTCAATGCAGAGCTATTTAGTTCCCCTGGGAAATAAGCCATGTTCAAGCTTTTCTCTGCCAGAGCTGCCACCAATGTGCTGGCTTTCATTGTGATTTCTCCTTATTGTATACAAATCAATTCAAGTGAGGGAGAGGGGAGGAGTGTTTGTGCATGTGTGTAGGTGTGCACACATTCGTGCGTGTGTGCAAGGAATTGAGGTGGGTGGGAATATTGGTGTGCGGGGGGGCGTTGTTTGACAGACAACTTGCCCATACACATGAATAAATTTGAGCAGTAATGAAGCATTATGGGCTGGATCTGAAGGTTGCCTTCAAGCACCGGATTATGCAGCAATCTGTAGAATTTGTCTGTGGTTGCTGATTTGCCACATATCTTATAGCCAAAACCCTATTTGTTTTAATTCCCTCCCATTTTCATAGCTATTTTTTCCTCTCATTTTCGTCTGGCTTCAGTGATTCCAGTCCTTAGCCCAGAAGTATTGATTGAGGCTGTTATATTATTTATGACGAATCTGTTTAATGGGGGATTCCTTTGTCCATGTGAAAGTCAGGAGGGAGGCAGGAAAGAGGTTATTCCCATTTGCTGAAGAGGGTAGTTGATTTTCAGTTCATTAAAACTAGGCACAGCGGTAATTACACTAGAGATTCAAAATGACGGGTGGTGTAACCTAATACTTGTAGGATTTCCTTCTCTGTCTTTGTTTCATCATGTTATGAAAAACTATAGTATGAATTAGTTTTAAATACACTAATCTGAGAGATTGTGAGAATTCATGGCTGAGAACTGTAATAGTAACACTCACAGAGCTTTTTGTGCCTTTCTGCAGATAAATTTTATTTATTGATATGTTATTTGTGAGCCTTGATGGTGTTGCTCTTTCAGTCAAGGTTGATGTGGCGACACCTGTGGTTAATAATATCACTGTAACAGAAGTGCACTTCCGTACTACAGGTCACATAGTTTCGGGGGCAGCAGAGCAAACTATTGTTTTAATGAAGTAGTCAGGCAATAATTGGCACTTTTCCATCATTTTTTGGTGGACACATCATGCGAACAGCAGGGCAGTGAAAGCATTGATTACCTTACTGAGAAGTTGGAGGTGTGCAGCCTGTTGCCTGCAGCTCCTCATAACACTGTGGCTGATCCTTCTTGATCCATTACTCCCTGCTGTTCTTCTTTGTAGATGCTGCTTTGATAAACTTTGAGATTATACCTGTAATACATATATTTTTGAGGATGGATCACGTGTGGCAGCACGCTTCACTTGTTACACTAAGGGTCAAATAGTGTCAGTTTTGGATTAGAAGATTGTGCACTTGCCAAGAAGAATGCGCAGGTTTGTGTTTAGAAAAAGTATGAAATTGGTTGTATCACTGGTTATTGCAAATAAGCCATCAAGCTTTTCCCAGCCCTGCACAGAACATGGGTGTTTATTTTGAAAATGGCTGCCAGTGATTACATGTGACCATGTTGGGTTGCACTCACTACAGAAATTTCAGAGAGATCTGACAAAAGTAATTGCGCCAACAAAGTGCAGGGTAGCTGAACTGAGTTATTTGAAATAAATAAATAAATCCACACAGGTGGAAAGCAGAATATGAGACTTTCCTTTGAGTGTGAGCATATTCATTGTGTGTAACTGATTGCACTATACCTTGGTTATTTATTTGTATACTACACAAACTGCTCTCCTCACTTCTTCCTTTTTTTATGCTCAGATGAGTTCAGTAAAACTCCTACGACCACGTCTCAACGGCATTCTGTTCAAGCTGACGTTTGAGGAGCAGGTGAACAACATCCGGCCAGACATCATGAATGTGACATTTGCCTGTGAGGAGGTGAAGAAGAGCGAAGCCTTTTGTAAACTCCTGGAGTATGTGTTGCTGGTTGGCAATTACATGAATGCTGGCTCAAGGAATGCCCAGACGTTTGGTTTCAACGTCAGCTTCCTCTGCAAGGTAACACCACCGCAGCACCGCACCACACAGATTAACACCATGTTGTGAAAATGTCTGATACCTGAACACGAACTACTTCTAAATATATATCAATACATTTAAATTTACATTTATTCATTTGATGCTTTTGTCCAAAAATGAAGGCCAGTCCACGTAACACTCCTTCTTAAATGTTCTTTCAAGCGTCACATGGTTGCAGGTCGATGAAGTAACACATAAGTGCACATATTGCTGTTAATTTGATAGAGAGAAGGACGGAGAGAGTGAGAGAAAGAACAGTCAGGAAGTGAGTAAGTCCTCTTTGAGAAAGTTGTGATTTGACTGAGAGGGATTCTTAAGGTTGAATAAGTTGAAGGTTGAGTCAGATAATGTGTTCCACCATCATGGAACCACACAGAAGAATCTGGATTGACTGTTTCTTTGCTACTTTATGGGCATAGCTGCGTACAAGTGGAAGGTACCAAATCCCGCTGTTGTGTCAGTGTGCACCTGTAGCTCGAGATGGCAGAGAAGAAGGGCTTTACGTCGGTGAGGTATCCACATTATTTTGAATTCGTGGGTGAATGGGACAAGAGCATCACAGTGGAATGCAAATTGTGCCAGGGTGATAAGTGTCTGTCAGCTGCGAAGAGCTCTACTTCAAATCTGAAGAAGCACCTGCAAACCAAGCACAGCCCACAACACTCAGGTGCCCTCAGTTTCTATGTAATCAAACATAATCTTCAATAAAGAACTGCAAAGGGAAGTTATTCCTGCTATTACCCTACAGAGCTGCAGATTATGGGCTGTAGACTAGGCTGTACAGTAATGCTCAAGGCAATGCATTCAAGGGTAGACGTACAGCAGGCGACGTGCCCTCCGGACAATAACCAACATGTGTCAGGAATCATAAAAAGCTTTTCATTTTTGGTAAAGCAAAGTTACTCTAGTGAGTTACTTTTCTCGGCAGGTAACACTGTAATGTAGCAAGTTACCTTTTAAAGGCAGTAATCCTGTAATGTAACAAGTTACTTTGTAAGTAATGTTACCCAGCTAAACATACAAAAGTAGTTATCTACACGTTTTTGATCATTCAGTTATAATATTCTCCACTGTTTTGCATCACTGTTTTATGTGACAGTCATTGAGATGTAATTGTATCATGCTTTGATAGTAAACATTGAGATGCAGGCATAGAGTCAGACCTGTCCTGCCTTCATCAAACGCTGCTCTCAGATAATAGAGACATGCTCACAAGATTCTCTCGCTCTATGAGAAATGCTGCCTTAACAGATGTCATTTTTTGGGGCCTCTCCCAAGCTCGCCTCAAAGAATTTTACAGAGACTACGTCCTCTAAGATCTGCAGAACCTAATCAACAATCAAATGAAACATGTTTCAGTAAAAACCAGAACCATGATGAGGCATGGAGCACAGTGGAACCTGCGCCAGAAAAAGGCAGCATCTGAGTCCACTGCCAGGTAAAATCACAGCATGCAAAGATGTGAAAGAGGGAACTGGCAGCCATGCACACACAGCTATACCAAGCACAACCGAGCTCTTGAAGTAGACCTTTTCAGCCACACAAACACACTCAAACTTACATCAGGCAGACAGTGAGAGGAGGCTTTCCGACATTGTGTTCTAAGAGGAAGAGTCTTTAAGCTAAGGTAAGAGAGAAGTCTGTCAGCCCACTGTAGACAAAGAGCGGGTTAGTCATGTCACAATGAAAACAGGGTTTTAAGCTTGGATTTTAAAATGGCACTTCAACCACAAGAGCAAGCTGGCTCTAGAAGTGGGACTCTTAGTAGGAAAGTTGCTTATTTGATATTATAGATATGAATGAGCATAGTGTGTTTTTTTTGTTTGGGTTTTAACTATGGCTTTTCCAATAATGATGTGAATTAAAAACTGAGTCTTGAAACTGATATCAGGATTTGCCAGAGGATGACTTTCTGCAATATTGCATATACGTGTCGTCCATGCACGTATTTGTACACATTTTCTCAACAGCCCAATTTTTAAGACGATAGTTATTAATCTCTATTTTTACATTTAGTCATTATTTCTCTGATTACGCATTTAATTTCTTTTTAATGCACAAAGAAATAAGATTTTTTTTAACATTTTTCAAACAAAGTTCCTTGATGGAGTTAGGCTCAAGTAGTATAAATGACACAAACAGATTTTTAAAGTTTCTTCTTTGTTTGAGGATTTTTTTTCCCCTGCTAAAAAGGAAATCTCCAGGATTTTTATCAATACAACACTTAAAAAAAAAAAAAAAGTTGCCCTAAATGGTCAATTTTCTTTCATGCCAACTGCTTACAGGATAAAGATCCAGCAAAACATTAATATCTCCTCACTCAACAGCATGTGAACAAATTAGGGTTTAACTGAGAGCCAAAAATTCACTTTGTTGTCTTGTCCCTTTAAAGTAGCTTTAGCACCGTGGTGCCGTGTAGCATGGGCGACAGTGTTTAATGTCTTATCTAACTGATGAGAAAATTTATCGGGCAGCTGACAGAGTGCTTTGAGAGGTGCTGAAGCAGGGGCAAGCCCCTCCTCCCGGCGCCGCCTCAGGTTGGCAATCAAGCTGTGGGGATAAACAACTTAAAGAAGCTACAAAAAACATCTTTCTAATACTTTTTCTCTTTGGAGTCATTATTCTCAAACTCTCTGCTGTTCTGTGGCAGTTCTACAACCGTTGGGAGTAGGAAAAAAAAGGGGGATCTATCCTAAACGATCATGTCAAATGGATCAGTCATGTCATGTGAAAATGCACAACATGGGATTTTCCATATGGGAGAGCTAAGTGTGAATGCCAAAAGCCACCGCCTTACATGCATATTTGAAGCCAGCAATCTTGCAGGTGTGAAAAGGGCTTTAGTATGGTGAATCCAGTGTGCCTTTTGTATTCCTGCAAGCTGACTGAATCAGTATGGAGTGTCAGTGTAGAGCCTGGTAATGCCTCAGGGGGCTGATTGGGCCATTATAGATGGACAAGAAAAAAAGTCTGCTTTCTCACTTTAGTCAATCAAGTAAATGGCCCCCTGGGTGGCAGGTCTATGGTACCTAATGGGCTCATCAGGGAGGAAGAGGTTGATGATGGGAAGGGCATACGCTGACCCACCTACAGCCCTCCACTACAGCCCCTTGTCCGGCCAAGGACACACAAATCTCCTGGGAGCCAGCCTGGTCACATACATTCAACAAGCCGAGCGTCCGCTCTGGCTTTACAAGGACGACTGTGACATGTGGATTTCATGTCACTGAGGTTCAGTGTAAAAACCGTGAGCAAATGACATGATGGGGAAGTTTTAAACTGAAAGAATACCTGCAATGTAAGAAGGAAACGCTTAACATGCATAAAAATACGCATGATAATTAAGATTGTAGAGGAGACTGTTTCCATAATGAAACATATTGGGTAAATGGATAAAACCATCTGCTGTATGAGTGAAAAACAAACTCGCTCTTTCTCCTGGGTTTTGTCCCTGTCTTACTGAGGGAAAAACACTTTCACAGGCTCTGCTTAATAATTAAAGACCACATGGCAATGATTTGTGTCCAATTTAGGTAGAGCAGTCCAGGCTATCTGTTAGGCACTTGACTCAGTGTCATGGAGTCATCTACCTAACATCAGTGTGACCTTGCCTCCTGCTCTCAAAATACAACTTTTTCCTCAGCTGAAATGATGGTTAAATCACAGAAATCATTCTCAGCAGTGGCCTTGTATGCTTTTCTACTTATTTATTATGTATGTTTCCTTTGTCTTAAAAGCAATTTAGTAATAGGTTGATTGATAAGTCAAGACCCGACAACCCCTCTGTCAGGGAGAAACTATATTCCCATCGCCACTTCTTCTGTTATTAGCTAATTATTGTGTTATTTTTTTTAATTTTCGAGCTAGAAATTGAAGTGGAAGCATGTTTGCTGGTCGTGTATAATAATATATTGGAATGTACGGCTCTAACTAGTGAGGGATTTGGAATAATGCTTCCTCAAGGCAATTTATGTTCTGAAAGATTGAATGATATCATGGTTCAGACTTTGCTTTCAGCAGCGTGGCAATGAGGCAGCGTTTTTTTCCATCTACTTCAAATGAACAGATTTGTTTGAGGGATCAGCATTTACAGACGCTCCATCCAGTCGCGCCATTAAAACATAATGGGATAAGACACATTGTAAGCAGCTTGTGTAAAGAAATGGCAGCTATAAAAAGGCATTTGGTCGAGGCAGTGTTAAAGTAAGGAGTTGAGGTAAAACTACAGGTAGCCTGCGCTCTTTGAGGAGAACATACCTGAACGGAGGAGCTCTGGCAGTAAAAGCCCTTTTCACTTTTGGCTTTTACCCCGAACTTTGAAATAGCCAGGACAGGGGATGGACTCTGATTAAAAATGGCCCCAGACTTTGACACACAGTCTCTTCGCAGATACTCTATAGCCCTTGGCACAGTTCTCACGATACCTTAAAGCTGCATTGACTGAAATTCCTGATGTAAAATAGTGGAAAAATAACATCAGCACCTTGGGCTTTGTGTAGGATTCCCTCTGCCCTTCCAGAGGCCCTCAGCAGAATGTGTTACCTCTACCCACAACAGCTCTTTTTATCTCAATATACTCTGTTTCAAAATGTGTGTAACGGCCAAATATGGCATTATAATGTTTGCTGTCCTTGTGTTTGTTACACATTTCTGGACTCTGTCAGTCAGACTACTGTCGTCCCCCTGATATCAGCTCCAGAAGATTTAAGACTTCACAGTTTAAGACAATGGCCCGGCTGTTTTGATTGGGTTTGAAACCATCTCAGAACCTCAAAACTCCACTTCATGTTCAGCCAGTGAAACCAATCCCTGAAACTTTTCTGCCAACTGATTAAACTGTGTTCCACTTAAGGCTCTTTGCATGTAAAATATCCACATTTTTAAAAGGAGCAGATCAGTTTAAGATGGTTTTGACAGAAGCTTTTCTGCTGGAAGATGTCGCACTTTTCACTGTGGTTCACAGTAAACTACTACAGGTTCTCTCTCAGGGAAAGCTTCTAGTAATTCAAGGTAAAAAGGAGAGAAAATGCAAAAAGTTGCATCATCAGGTACCAGAGACCCATGAAATAATACAAGATAAAACAAAACAAATTAATCCTGAAACTACAGTATTTGTTTCTCATTTTCACCAAAAAAGGCCCAGATGTTCTTTAAAATGTAACCTGAAAAATGATAAGCACAAATTACACTGTACAAGTTATTTCATTAGAGTCATACGATTTATATTAAAAGTGCAGGTTTGGGTAGAGCAGTAAGAGTTTATGAATTAGTGAATATGCATGCTTTGTAGACTCTGTGGTCCAGTCTTATTATGTCAATGACATTCACCTCACAATGCTAATATGCTTCCAGTATCATCAGATAATTTTAATGGCTGCCTTATTACCTGAAGCTGCATCTCTACTTACACCCACTGCACTCAGTAAAACCGCACCTTGTGCCCATTCGCCTCCCCTGTATGGCCACTAGATTTGTTCAGGTTAAACATACCACTCTAAATCATTTCCACATTGTATCGGTGAGGCTGTGCACAAGATAATGCAATCTAGAGATAAAAACTGCCCCGCTGTAGCACATTATTTAGAATTGTTGTTACAGTTAATGTACTGTTTGTTAACATTTACAAATCCCTAAATGTTTATTTTACCTCTCCCAGTTTACCCTCTCTTTATTACATATTACTAATATTAGTTAGCAGATGAAATCAGCATACCACAGATGCACTTTTTTTGTGTGGTAATGACAGTTTGGGGTATAACAATAAACAAATTAAAATTTAAAATCCATGAAATTAAATTGTGATTATCCAACGTGAGCAAATGATTGATCCTCATCTAATGAAAGTGTGTGTTTCAGTGTGTGCGGGTGTTTGTGTGGGTGTGTTTCTGTGTTGGTGTGTGAGGGTATGCCTTTGACTGCCAGTAATTGTTTCAATTCGCTATTGCCTAAGTGTGTGTGTGTCTGTGTCTGTGTCTGTGTGTCTGTGTGTGTGTGTGCGTGCACGTGTGAGACAGTACATACACACGTGTGTTTGCATGTGCACATGTGTGGGCATGTCCAACTGCAGGCTGTTTACAGCGCGGATATTATCGGTATGAGTACACAGAGGTGGGTTGTGCTAATTAGTTTTCCCAGCATGCCGTTCGAACAGCATGGCAATCACGGTGGGGAATGAATATGGAACAAGTTCCCTATGCACTGATGTGGAGACTCTGGCTTGTGTGTATGATCACAGTCTCTCACACACACACACACACACACACACCAACATATACTTGGCGAACACAGTGCAGTACTTTCATTAAAACTTTCCTGCCTCACTGTTCTCATTTATTCTCATGGATGTGGTATCATGTTATCTGTGTATGTACTGTATGTATTGTATGTACTGTATTTACTGTACATATGTGTGCATGTTTGTTTCTTTTAGCCGGCTGTAATTAGATGTGAAAATATGTTATGTCTCATTATAGCGCATTTTTATTTTATCTCCTCCTAATGTGCTGTGCCTCTATCCAGTCCTTCATTTGATGGAGCTTGACTGAACCGCTAACTAGTACCTCTTACATGAAGGTCCTTGTTATCTTGACGGCCATGGACCGCTGACGGCCATGGACCATACCTCTGAGAGGGCAGACATAGACATTGTTGTGCTTGTTATTTAAATTTGTTTACAACCATTGTTGTTTCCATCATGGAGATACAGATGCATTTAGTCGTGTGCTGAAAACAAATAAGACAGATTTCACATCTTTTCGTTTTTTTTTTTGTTTGTTTTTTTTTAGCTCCGGGACACGAAATCCATCAGTCAGAACACAACGCTTCTTCATTTCCTGGCTGAGCAGTGTGAAGAGAATCACAAAGCGATTTTGAGGTTTCCAGATGAACTGGAGCACGTGGAGAGTGCCAGCAGAGGTATGTCTCTGTGTCTGTATGTCTCAAGACCAGCGCAAAATATGGTCGGACGCACATGTGCGTTAGAAGAGTTAAACATCAGCTGCGAACGAATCTCAGCTAGCTTAACGGTCTTTACTGTGGGCGAAGCAACTGCCAAAAGATATCTACAAAACTTTTTTAAAGCCTTTCCCATATCCATTAATTTATTTTAATTTATTTTCACCACATTTTCACCCTTATCTATTTCATCCCTTGACAACAGCTCGCACTCCCTCTTTGTGACAGGAATAGAGCTGTTTGTCTGACCACACTGTCATTCAGCCTGTCAATAAACTAATTCCACTCTAATTCTATTCTCAAGCATTTGGTGGAATCCCTGCAGGCTTATTTACTTTGTTAGTCTCGTAATTGGTTATTTAATCTAATTCAACTAATTATGCACTTGACTGAGGCTGCCAGCCATTGTGTAAGTGGACTGAATAGTCTGTGTACGCTGTATATATTTAGATGTCTGCATGCACAAATTTTGACTTATATCAACTTTGTCATTTCGTGGAAATGAAGGAGATGCCAGTTAATTGACTGAAACCAGCAAATAAATGTCTCTTGCGCAAACCCCTCAGGAACTATTGAAGGAGTAGGGATGCAAAAAAAAAGCAAAAAAAAAAAGCAAACATTGGGATAACATTGTTCCTCTTGTTTCACTGACCATCACATGCAATTAAACAGGGTTTTCAGTGGGATGCTGCAACAATGAAGAGGAGACTTCCATCATTAAATAAGCCAGTGGTCTTATTTTTAAAAAATCTGCACTATTTCAAATCTTCTTTTTTGTACTGCTTTTTGCCTCACTCGTTTTATTTCCTATATTTTACTGCGTTTTTATCAAGTTAAATCTCAGTATGAGAACAGCAGAAATCTCTGCTAACGATCCTCTAAAAATCGATTTTATTAGATTTATTTTGAGGCACAGGAGAACATGGTGATCAGAGGCCTGGGTCTTTGCAAAGCTTTTACTGCCTGTAGAACAGTAGAGCATCGCTCAATTATTTACCACTATCTCCAGATCCTTCTCCAGAGATCCTTCTCTCATTCCAAAACGAGAGTGAGTCTGGGGTTAGCTTTCACCCGCTGGCGAGGTGGTACGCTGGATCTGGCAGCCGCGGTCAGGGGGCGTGCGCTTCTCGTGTTGTTGAGGCGGAGAGGAGCAGCCAATTTTGAATGATGTGTTTACAAACCGCAACTGACAAATCCTACTCATTTTGGCTTTAATGTTCACACTACATAAAGGAAATAATACACGATCCAGTGAAATTAAATTAAAACAAACACACAGCATCACACAGGACAGTGGAGCAGTTGACAATACAACCGTCATCCCCTCACTGGTGACGGGATGAAAAAATCACAGTGCTGTTGTGCTTTCTTGGGTGATAAATTTCATGTGAACGAACCTGTCTAAAGCCTGTCACCCATGCATGTGATCTCTGATTGTGGGCTGTCAGAGGCGAGCGGGGGAGGGACTGACTTAAAGGGACACTGACAGCGATGTTGGGGATTCAAATGCAATCAAATGGCCATCTACAGTAGTTGGTAGTTGTACAGTTAACGTCATCGATAAGTGCAATCAGTGCCTGGATAATTTCCCTTGGAAATGATGATTTTCCTCTCCCTTGATTGGCTGCTTCAGACTTTTACTCCACCAGAGCTGTTTCTTTGAGAAACTGGCCTGCCATGTTGCTACCATCTGGTTTTTATTTCACCTCTTTGACCACCATACAAAATGGTCCATATTTTTTTACTACAGTAATTCAAAATTAATTTCTGTGAATTCTACAGCAGATGATTATGAATATGATTATTTCTCTTGTTACATGAGAAATCAGTGTGCTTATGGACTAGCCTGGCTGCAGAGGAGAGTGAGAATGGAAGCTAGAGGTTCACTTTAAATAAGACCAGCATTAGAGCTCTTCCCTGTGGAGACTTCCCCTCTCTCCGGGGATTCAGACAGTATCAAAGCCCACCTGTATCGAGGTCAATTTTGATTAAAATTCGTTTGATTATGTAAAGAGGCAGGGGCAGCATGTTCCAGATAGGACCTGGACAAAGAGAAGGGCCATGCTTTTAACAATAATACTAGTAAAAGATACGTTTTGATATTAAACTTTTAGCATCTCAGAAATGTTACATCTAAATCTTACATTCAAAATTAATTTTAGACCCATTACAATTTCTGTCTTTCAGCAATTGAACAGGCTAATAAATTTGCTGATTTTTTACTCAAACTGTAACATATGAAGACTAAAGACTAACATAAATAAATTTTCATTGCTAATTAAATAACTGTCTGTGCAGTGTTATTTTACTCTGTAATAAAAGGCTCAAATGCTTTCAAATTCTACCTCAGCACCCCCATTTCTATACCATACTGAGCTCAAAATGTCTTGGAAATGATCTTGTCAGCATCAGCACCGTCATGACATCATAAAATGAAAATAACCATTTGTTTAGTAGATGTTCACTGGGGTAATTGACTGGCTTATTTGAAATCAGCCAGTCATTTGTTCCAGTGATGGTGGAGGCGTTTTAGATTTAACACATTGTAAACATGTAGGGAAACATTTTTGTAATCATCCTGTATCTATTGCATTGTGATTCTGTATAGTGGACCGCTGTGTACAATGTCTCTACGTGTGTCTTGAATGTAAAGTAATGTAATGATGTCCTGCTGAGTACAATACAGAGCAGCATTTTGCCTTCACTGTCTTGATCTGGTCGACTTGGCGGTGACAGTTCCTTCCCGCCTTAATTACCTCCATCAAACAGGTTCTTCCTTCTGTCCTGTTTGTTGGTTTCTTCTTGTTGTTGTTAGATAACAGCATATCTTCAAAAAATGATTTTTTTAAAAATGGAATTTGGTGAAAAGGTTCAAGTAATTATTTTTTGCTACAAACAGAACAACCATTGTTTGCACTGGCAGAATACTTAATTTTCTGTGATGACTCCTGTGCTGCAGTTTCTTTGATCACGGGTTCAGTAGAAATGTATCGTTATGTAATTATCTTTATGTATTTGTATTTCAATGCAAGGCCAGAGCCACAAGCCTTTTTAAAAACCTCTAATATGTGTCTATTATCAAAACAAGTTGTGTATTTACATATACAGTAGATAACTGTGCAGCCTCTGTGAAGGTATATAGTTGCTGAACAGTTTCTTGTTTAATATCACTGTTTTTATCCTTCAAGTATACATGAATTTAAAAAAAATGCAGTACAATGTATTCCCTGTTAAACAGCATAAAGCTATGTTCATGTGTTGTATTTAGCATGGAAATACATCAAAGTCCTGAGGCATAAATTAATTTCCATTCTTACCTGAGGTCATAGTGTACCTTTATGAAATACCAATTTAAGATATGTTTAAACATACAAGCGTCTGGGTATATTAAGTGATTTTGCAATTTCTCAATTAACTGTTCTCTGCTCACCAAGTTTTATTCTCCAGAAAGAAAAGCAAGCACATAAATGGTTTGTCTGCCTCTTACTTAGGTCAGAGAGAGTCAAGAAAACTCTGCTCTATTTTTTCTCCCAGAAGAATTGACTGGACAGTGCTGGTAAAATCATTACGGCCTGAATAACAGACGAGGACAAGATCTTCATATTGTTTGTCAGTACGTTTTTCACCAGCATCTAATGTACCACTTTTCTTCAGACAGTGAAGAGCTGCTGAAAAGACATCCCTGTCATTCACTCCAAGTCTTTTCAGTGTGGTAGAGCTTGTGGAGGGACATATCACATATCACTGCAGCTTATTGAATTCTTTAACCTTGATATTGAGCACTGTACAAAGTTGAGTCTGGAGACCAGTGCAACAATTTTTTACCATTATTAAAACACCTTGGATCAAAATTTACATTTTTGATAACCCTTGCTTAATAAAATTATAAGCAGTAATAATGTATAATATGTGCTGAATGAATTAGGCTTTTGATGGCAGCTGAAAGTTTTCACATTTTTGTAGTAATTTCTTATACATAAAAACAGTTATTCCTTTTTTTTGAAGATTTCAGGGTTAGTTCACCACCAAATTTAACCTGTTGCTGATAACCCGTTGAATCCAATTCTGCTATTCTTATTGACTATGTGTCCAAAATGCGACCATATTTCAGTGTGAGCTCCATCTCTGTGTGAGCAGAGGATTGGTAGCCTCTCCTGCCATCATGTCATCTTGGATCTCTACTGATAAATCACTCTGAAGGATGAAGGATTTGAAGGAGGTCTGGATAGCTCAAAGCGACTCAGGCCTCACTGAAAATGCCCCCCCCCCCCAAAAAAAAAAAAAAAAAAAAAAAATAGAAAAAACAGTTGGTGACACCGAGCATCACATCACTGCCAACTGAAGTTAGGTAGATAAAGATGTATATCTTTCATTTGCCTGAAGAGATTTTTTTAGTGCACCGGAAAGCATCAGGAGCATTACAGTGTATAGAATTCACACTCATGGTTTATGTTACCATTTGCATACTTTTAATAATATCAGTGTGCCATGCAGCCCTAATCCATTGTATTCGTTATTCATCTACTATTTTAATTTAACCTTAAATGGGCTTAGGTTTAATATTGCTTCTTGTACTCTTGTACCAAACTGGTGTGAGATATCACATTTCAAAGCACAGCTAATTTCTCTTCACTGTCATCGCTCAATACTGTGTTTGACTGATTCGGTGCACTGTATGCACCACATACTGATTGCTTCTCTTTCCCATTATTTTGCAGCTTCATTTTAATGTGCAGGAGGTTTTTTAAAAACTCTGTGTCTCGTACATCAGGCTTTTTCACCCTGACCAGACACTTTAATAAATGAAAGAATTCAGTTTCAAACTCTCATAAAGAGTGAAAGTTTTGGTTCCAGATTAGCTGCTACCTACCAATTCCTTCACCTTGCACTCATTTTATTTTATTGGAACATAACAGGGTTGTCTTTGTTAATGGTTAATCATGTATTCTTCTAGGATGATGCACCACTGAGTAAGAGTGTAGTCAAGACTGATATATATATATATATACACACACACACACACACACACACACACACACACACACATACATTATGTACTGAATATATACTATATATGCATTCATTCACAAATGCACTAGTGGAGATTGTGACTATAATCATTTGAAATGCAGTGTTAGATTCCACTATTTTCATACCCCTGACCTCATCTTAATAGCAGTGGCAAAGCCTTGAGAGAAGTGTCATTGGCCAATTTGCCTTGTTAAATCCCCCTCAGAGATGAATATGTGGGGCCTGACAATGGGAACTAAGTCTGCGTGGTGATTCCACTCAATCAGTGGTGCACTGACAATCTGTCTTGACAATCCGGGAAAAGAGGAAATATGACACAAATGTTCTCATAAATCTATTTAGTATAAGGCATAGCCAAGGGCAAAGTACTTTGGAGCCTGTGAGAGAGAAAATGGAGAATGAGGGAGAAAAAAAAAAGATGAACTCTGAGGATATTAATACCGCTGTGAATATATCTATTATCCACATTCATTTCAAGGCACTGCAGCATAATAAAGCAGTGCTCATTTCCCATTTAAAGTCCTAGCAGCACTTGGCTCTGTATTACGTAGACAAAATGCCTTTCTGGATGGGGTGTAACACAGAAGGGATCATTTGTCTCTCTGTTTCAATGGGGTTGCAGGGAATCATGGGGAGGGGAGAAGTTATTCCCTCATGCCAGTCCAGGGAGGGTATCTTACTAAAGTCAGCTGCAGAAGCTTAAGGAAGAATGGACATAATTCCAGCCAAACACTGAGTGCTACTGCAGTGGATGCGCAAGTGTTTGCTTTTTGCTCAAGACGTGTTTGTCTGTGAAAGAAAGTCACGATTTATATGAAGTTCATTCATTTCGCAGCTGATGTGTGTTGACTCACAATTAAAAAAATGATGAGAAAACACGCAGTTATTGAAGTTTTGGGAAGGTTTTGAAAATGCTTGCTAGCAGCTGGGCTGTGTTAATAAAGGGGCCAGCGGCTAGCTGAAAAGCTCTATTAATAGACATCATAACAAGACATGTTGTTTGTGTTAAAGGAAGCTATTAACTGTTCATTTAAAAAAGACCTGACCTACTTTTTAAGCTTGTTTATTTTTTCATATTTACTCTTGCTCTTCAAAAAAAAAATCTATGGAAATCATTTTGTTATTTTTTTTAATTAAACTTTTAGGATTCTGTCATTATCAGCGTTTGTAGACATGTCACATTCACACTGCGCACACCGGTGCTGATCATTTTTATTTTATTAGCCTGAGGGGAGTATTTTGCATTATGCCACTGTTTTAGTAACTTTATACTGTGGCTGCCTCTCTCTGTCTTAATAGAATGCTGGACACACACCTGATTGCAGAAAAGTCTAGACGCTGTGCAAAATATAGATAAAACAGAATCATTTACTGATCATTTTCATCCAGACAATAATGTTAATGTTTGACCTCATCAGCTTCATTGATTTTTGTAAATATCTGCGTATTCTGAATTTGATGCAGCAACATGTTTCAAACAATTTGGGAGAGGAGCAACGAAAGACTGGGAAAAACACCTGTTTGGATCATTCCACAGGTAAACAGGTTCATTGGTAACAGGTGATAGTATCATGATTGGGTATGAAAGGGGCAATATGGAAAGGCTCAAGCAAGGATGGAGGGAGGTTCAGCACTTTGTGAACGCATGATTCTATGAAGGATGTTACTGCATGGGCTCAGGAACACTCTGTAAAAGTGCTGTTAGTGAACGCAGTTGGTTTGCAAATTGTTTTTATTTACGTTTTATACGGTGTCCCAACTTTTTTGGAATTGCGTTTGTGTATTTATTAAGGCAACAGTGTTGAAACTGTTCTTTGATTCAAATGAAAAAATTCAGACTTCTTACGATAAAGATACGCACAGTAATGTTTGAGAAATGGTGCAGAGGTTTTTAGTTAAATGCAGTGCTGCCTGTTTGACCCAAATTATCATTCAGAGTGTCATCTGCTTGCTTGGTAACCTTCTGATTTTCCCAGAGGACGTCTGACTTTCAGAACTCTTTGATGCCATAGTTCCCAGTTTTCTTCCAAATGTTGATCAAAATCTAAAATACACATGTTCAGTGTTTATTTTGGTCAAATCAGAGAGCCACTGTTATTCAAGCAGTGCTGTTTTTCAATAGGTTTCTAATCAGCAGAACGTGCACATCAGAAAGGTGGTCTGTATGGAAATATAGAGCCATATGAGACGATACTGTGAAAAGAAAGAGAGAGCAGATCAGCTGAAAGTTTTCCTCTTTCCAGAAAGAAATGATGTCCATCATTTGATTGTCTAAATTTTCTCATGGTAACCTTACTATTTTTCCTTAAAGAAGATTATGATTTGTGTTCTTCTATGTGTTATTTGCCTGTTTCTGTGGCGTTGTACAGTGCCAGCTCACCAATTATAGGCTGCAGATAGTCCTCTGAGAAAATGAGCTGTAGCACCACCTGTGTCCGCTGACCTCGCCCAGTGTCACTTCTTGCTTTGCCAGTGCGCACTGACATGCTTCTTGTCATCGATTTTGATATCTGGCTACTTCTTTTTAATTTCAGTAATGGTTTGGCTCTCTGACTCGGCTCTCTGAATTTGCAGCTTTCATCACTGCTGTGATATGCAGCCACTTGAAAAATTGGGAGTGTCGCAACGACGACGACCAATAACACCAACAACAGACCATTTCAACATTTGGAAAAAAAATCGATTTCACACTCGGTGAAGTTTCCCTTCTTAGATTTGTAGTCAAACTTTTCCATTCTCCCTCAGACATAATTGAATGACAGTCTGATTTAGGTGCATATTAATATTCTCAATGGGAATTCCATTTGCCATTTAATCGTGGGAGTTAATAGGGTGTGGTATGAGGTACACGAATGTGCAGTATTTCAAGTTTATTGCAATTTATAAAGTAGGAAATTGCATGTAGGTAAAGCTTTAGATAGTTTTCAAAACTGGGATATTTTTAATGGTGTGCAGTTTCATCTGTTGCGGCCACACGATCATGTGACGCTTCCAGCAGCAGAGAAGCTGGTCGTGCCTGTGGGAATAATGAACAAGACAAAAACCTTCTCTAGAGCGCACATAACTTCAGAACTTGGTGGAGATTCACTTACCAGCGGTACATTGACCCAGATCGCACATCCAACACAACAGTGGAGTGGCTTTGTCTCTGTATGTACTTGAGAGACCCAGCCAAAGCCTGGGTTTAAACCCCTTTGAAATTCTGTGGAGAGACTTGAAGATTGCAGCTCACTGATGCTTCCCATCCAGTCTGACTGGGATTAAGAGGGTCTGCAAGGAGGAAGAGAAAAAGCACGAATCCAAGATGACTTCAAACTGCAGTCACTAGTTTGAAATCTCCCACAATGCTGAAGAAACAAAAAGCATCCTTAAAGACCCAGTGTGAAGGCTTTAGGGGGATCTATTGGCAGAAATGGAATAAAATAGTCATAAGTATGTTTTCATTTGTGTATCATCACCTGAAAATAGTAGTTAGGTTTTCGTTACCTCTTCTTCCACAAAGTCCACCATGTTGCATATTTCTACAGTAGCTCAGAATGGACAAACCAAACACCGACTCTATAGAGGGCCCTTCACGTTTTTAGTGGCCACCACAGCTTCTTCGACATGGTTGCAAGGGAGGGGTGAGGCGAGGGGTGTGCAGTTGGTTGCAATCTGCAACCTCACCGCTAGATGTCGCTAAATCCTACAAACTGCACCTTCAAGACGCAACACAGATTAGCCACATTAGTCGGATGCTTGCACTTATGTACAAAATCACTTTTCAGCAAACAAGATGCATTTTTTAATGTCCTGACTATTTTTTTTCCCCAAGTTTTAAACTCTAACTTTCCAAAGTAAAAATTTGAAATTCTATAAATGCTAAATCAGCAGGAGTAGATAAGCTGCGCACAGACAATACACTTAGGTCTAAAATTTTGATCGATGTCGGAAAAGAAAAGTTCTGGTGGATGGAAAATGTTTTATTTTTGATGACAACATTTGAACTCTGCTTTTTCGGTGATCTGCCATGTTTGTTGTAGGGTCCACTGAAGTGCGGACGGATGTTTAGGGCTTCTGGCTACAACAGTGTTGGCACAGCCACAAAAGCTTGAAGCGCCGTTAATGATTGTCCGTTTGTTTAGGTTTGAGTGTCCTGCTTGTGCAAGGTTGGCACCTTTCCATCTATCATTTGGTGTGTTTCAGTGCCTAAGCACCAAGCAAACTCCTTGGAAGCTTTTCTTGTTTGAGAACGCATCATTTATACATCAAAGGAATTTGGCAAAGGATACTTGTATTTTTGAAGGCACAGTCTTCAGTCATACACAAATAATGACCTGAGACCCAGATTTCCTGTTGATTTGACCGCATATTTTGTGCACTGCTGCACATCCAGATTAACGTGATGAGAGGGTTTTTACAATGTGGCAAACCAAAGCCGGGATTAATTTCAGTGTTTGTAGGTCTTAACAATCACCTTCACATCAACACATCATTTTGTGGAAGGCAGAAACAAAGGAAAAATGTTGATGGCTGACACACTGGCAGAATTTTAAGTTTCTGTAGCCTGCTGCATCATAAGTACTGAATTTATACCTTTTTATTAAAAAATGTTTTATCTGCCCACCAGTGTAACATCAAGTACACGCAACCATTGGCCAACTTAACGCTGTCACTGTGCCTAGAAATGGAAACAATTTCCTCACTGGTTGTTTAAGGTATACCTATCCCTGGACCCTGAAAGTGATAGAGCAGGATCAGCGAGGCCAGCAGTTTAAATGGACAGTCTGTCATGAAGAATATTAGGAACAGGAAACAGACCTGTCTAGCTCCACCAGCTCAGGATGAGTGATGAGCTCTAGAGAGTTTTCTTTTTTTTTCTTTACTCACTTCATGGTGGATGAGTAGTTCATTGTGAGACCAAAACAACTATTCTCTCTCTTTTTCTTCCTTTTTTTTCCTTCTGTCCATCTCTCTTTCCTTCCACCTCTGATTTCTTACATCACCACTTTGGCCAGCCAGTATGAATGTAGACAGAGATAGACACATGCAGGGAGGCCAGCAGCCCTGCTTAGCATCAGGCTCCAGTCCGTGACAGCAGATTTCAATGAGAGCTGACAATGGGACCAGGAATGAGAATAATGCTGTTTGCCAGCCTAGAAATTCAGCCTGTCACAGTAGACCATTTCCCATGCTGGGAGTGTTCCATGAGCTGAGGTGAACAAGGAAGCTCCATTTCAAATGCAACTCTGTTTTTCTCCACTAACTCATAACTAGAACAATCCACCACTGCAGATTAAGATAACTGCTTTATTTTCAGAATTTATCAACAGCCGATCGACAACCTGGCCTCTCTAACAGTTCACATGTGTAACCTGAACTTAAACTATTTCATTTGTACTCAAATCTTTCAAACGCTGCCAAGTGTAAAGTCCTGTTTAATGACATACTACAGTGATTGATCTCAGGACCCAGAAGAAACCCCAGGGAGCAAAAAGTAGCTCACCAGTGTGCGTTTGCAGTGGAGGAAATGTCACGTGGTGGACCAGGGAACATGGGGGAGCAGAACTGTTTACTAAGTCATTACCAATTACTGGCCCCGTCTACTTTAAAATCCACATTACCATGTGATCATTAAGCCATCCAGGGTTTGGTAACTTTCAAATTGCAGGTTGTTTGCTCACTTGAAGAATGGCTCAGAGAACACAAGCTTTTCTTTCACTGAGCAGTGAAAGAGGCAAAATTATGTTCCTTTGTTGAAAACTGTAACTAACAGCTCTCAAGCAACTTATTTTTGTCAAACGCACCCACCACAACCCATTTTTCACTTTTTTTTTTTCAAAATTGGACCTTCTTACCTCATCTAAAATACGTCTTTTTTTAAAAAGTTCTAACCTTTCGCAGTTTGTTCATTTAAATCTTATATTTAATTACATTTTTTTAAGATGACTTTAGAATTTAGTGAAATGCTCCAATGAAAATCTTCTGAGTATTAAATAGCCACCCCCTGTAGGTTTGAATGGTGGCTCCGGAGAGTTTGTAGCTCGCTCATTTGTGGAGGATGACAGCTAGTCGGCTTCAGTCACAGCACTTCCAATGGATTCCAATGGCAGTCGCTGAAAAAACACATCAAAACGTTCCTATAAACTTCTCAAACCACTCACGCAGCATAATCCATTTTTCTGCCTTTTATCCTTGTAGTATAAATTGCTAAGTGCACCACATCCAGCAGAGCTTCGCAGCTATGAGCAGGCAATCGCTCCACACAGAAATAGTGCAAGTAGTGATGTTGTGGAGAGTGCTTTTCTGCTAACCACCTGCTAAAAACCTCATGCTGCGTTTATAGGAGGAAGGTGGTACGCAGATACATAGTTGGAGTCATGTTTGTTTTCCCCCCAGAAAGGTTAATGATAATGATCAACAAGACCTTCTTACATTTTAATTAAGCTTATTTTGCAACTCTTTAGTTTTTATTTTTGAGTTGTCCTTCAGAATATTCTATACGTACTCCAACACCTCCCTGAAGGCTCGAGTAATACCTGTTG
This sequence comes from Chaetodon trifasciatus, assembly GCA_037975065.1. Classification (NCBI taxonomy): domain Eukaryota; kingdom Metazoa; phylum Chordata; class Actinopteri; order Chaetodontiformes; family Chaetodontidae; genus Chaetodon; species Chaetodon trifasciatus. Next base: position 1,590,757 of record JBBMOE010000045.1, read on the forward strand.
CCACTGTAAACCTCTGGTTGATCTTATTGCATGAGATTATCAGCATGTTGGGAAAAACCCATCCTGTAACAAAGCCTGACTGATAGGTACCATGGTGCTGTACTCCTCAGTGTTTCAGGTCTCTTGTGATTGGCTGAGCACACTATCACAATGCTTGACATCTGCATTCACTTTGGCCATTATCACAAAGCTTTATTTACACTATGCATTGTGCATTGATAAAAGTGTGTAACATGAGGTCAGATAAAACGCTTTTGACCAGTCATAACAATTGTTGAGCAACAAAAGTGGTGTCGTCTTGAACTGTCGCTGTCACTGACAGGACATTTTGCTGAACATTAGGGAACTTTAAAGTTGCTTTCATGAAGAAACTTGCGATAGCACGTCTGTCAGCCCGTTCTGATAAGTAAGATAATGATGAGGATTGTTGTACAAATGAGCAGGAAATTGAGTTTTCTCTGAGGTGATCCCTGCACCCTCCAGATAAGGCCCTGTTGAGGCTTTACAATAACAAGTGCAGGGATTTTTAATATTGACTGACTGAAAGAGCATAATCTGCAGCACAATATGCCCACCCCGTTCAGGATTTATGTTGTGTGCTTGTGTGATGGCTCAGTGGTGAGATCTATATTAAAAAGACTAAGCTTGCCAAATAGGTATCATACTATTGTTAAATCGCTCATTTTAGCATTAACCCAAAGTGCTCTTCCAAGTTCTCCTCCACAGACCACTTGTCTTATGTCTTTTCAAATCCAGCAATAGGGGGATATGAAATTTAATTTCATAATCCAGGGATGACTGACTTGGTTTTGTCTGGCTTAATTAAAATTCATGGAAATGACCAAAGACTGAAAAACTAGCAGACTATATATATATATATATATATATATATATATATATATATATATATATATATATATATATATATAT